>CM076573.1:676708656-677308656 GCA_034641835.2 Pinus albicaulis
TGTTACAATTCATGACTTCTTTTAGAATTCTGGAATCATATGAAATTGTTGGTAGTCTGGGGCTTATCCCCAAGTTAATCATTTTCATTTTCAATGGAAACTTTCACTAAATAGATTAAATCCCTCTGTTCAAAAATTATTTGAATTGATGGCCAGATATCATTCATAGATTCAATTATATCCAACCAAATAATTTGTTTAAATCTTCCTACCATGTTTCCAATTGAGGACTCCTTAAGGGACTTTTTCAAACCTTCATTTAACTTTTTAATGATTTGTAAGTCGGTAGCATGTGCTGAATCTTTCCTTTTAAACTTCTCTTGTAGGTCACTGAGTTGATCTTGCGGCTTTTTAATTTTGGTTGTTTGTAAGAACATGTTCTCCATTGCCTTCGGTAACTACTTAGTGCCTTCACCTAGTGTACCTCTTGTTGTGGTAGATGCTAGAATCACGATAAGAGGGACTTCTTGTAGTGGAATCATGGCCTTAGCTGCTTCTTTTGTTGCTTCCTTCACTGCATCTCTTATTGCTTTCTGTCTCTCTTTTATCATTTTATCCATCTCACTCTCCATTTTCTTAGGTTTTTCTACTTGTTCGATGATAAATTGCATCATTTCTTCCTTCTATGTTTCATTTTCTTCTATCTCATTGGCCATAGGATCTTTTGTCATCGAAATCTTGATCTGCCTCCTCAAAGCCGCTATGTATGCATTGTTCTTCCTCACAAGTGATTCTGCCACTGCTATGTTTGATGGAATGTACCCGAGTTGCATACCTAAATCCTCCAAATATTTAATCCTTGCGTATTTGGCCATGGATGAAATATTTTCCACCTTCAACTGTGATTGTGTGTTGGATAATGTCACCTACAACTTTGAGAGACTCGTGGTTGTACTAGTTAGGGTGGAGGAGATCATCTCTCCTGTCTAGTTGTGCATTTCCATTTGGTCTATTGGATGAATGTTCTTTATATAAAACTCAAAAGAGGTCTTCTTGTAGTCTAGTGAAGTTTTGGGTTGAGGGATTTGTGCTTCTAAGAAGGCCATCTTCATTCTCCCCTTTTGAGAGTCAAAATTTGAAATAAGTGTGCTTTCAAAGCTGCTTGTTTGTTTCCAAAACTGATTATATGTGTTGGTCTTTAGAACCTCATTCCTTCTTTTGATCTCTTTGAATGTATCATAGATATCATCCTCTTATTTCCCTGCAGTGGTAGTAGAAGTTGGAGTCTACACATTCTTCTATTGGAAAGGCACCGTGGCAGAGGATGTTGAGAAAATTGTTTGGCCAATTGTTGGAGATGACCTCGGTGAATCTCTGATTTTGGTGACTATCTGCTGATATTTCTCACTGCCTTGGTCAATATCCATGTGGATTTTGGCCCTCTTATTATATTTCATTTTGAATTATTTAGTGGAGGGATAAATATCCATGTATGTTTGATCTTCCCTGGTCCTCTTGCTTCCTACTTCCTTTTCCAGTTCCTTTCCTTTGTCATCTTGTGCTCCTACATCTTTTCTTTCTTGTGGATTTTGTGTTTGAATTCCTGAAGTAGATATGACCTGCTATTCTACCTCCTAGAGTGTGTTAGATTACCATTCTTCTTTATTGATATACTACTCTATCTCCAATATGTTGGTATGAATGTAGGGTGTGGACTTATTTTCCACCCTCTTCTTGGAGATGATCCCCATTGGATCATACAACCAAGTGAAGCTATGTGTGAACTTCATCTCCTTCAAAATTTTATCTACCTCATCCCCTGCTACTCTGTTGTTGCAAAAAAATGGGCCAATATGTGATTTGATCCTGAATTGTGACTTCTTCTTGGAAAAGAAAAAATGCACCTCATCTGCATTTATCATTTGTCTGATATATTCAAGTGTAAATATTCTCATAGAAAGATGCTTGGGCAGTTTAAAGGGGGGAATTCACTACCATAAACTCTAATCTCAGTGTAATTTCGATAGAGGTACCAATCTGCTGTTTTGATCTTCCTTGTCAACTGCATCACCTTCTTTATTTCCTCACTAATCCTTGGCTCTGTAGTAATGTTGAGTGCATTTATTGTTGGATGAATAAACAAGTCTATAAATATTTTGTAGGAGTAATTATTCTGCTCCTTCATCAAAAAATTAGTCCATAAAATAACTAATTGCGGCTGAGAATCATCATTAAGCTTCATCATATCAAAATAAAACCTGTTGGACTGGAAGTAAACAAACATGTGCACCAACACAGAGGTGTATTGGAAAACTTCTTCTGTCTGAAACTTTAGGAATTGTTCATGAATTCCATCTGCAAGAAATTGTGCATAGTTGAACATGATTTTGGGTTGAGCATCTGAGGAATGAATAGAAAAGAAACCAATCATGGCTTCATCTACCCACTAATCATTATGATATCCTAACAAATAAGATGAAACATCGATAATTTGTTTGGTCCTATCAAGAAATATGGATGAAGGATATAGAGGGTTCCTGGTAGGCATTGAAGCATCTGTGGCCATGAATAATTCTAAAGTTTTGGCCCTACTATAAAATTATAGATTTTGGTATATTTCTCTTAGGGCTTCTTATTAAAAGGGAATGGTATTCTCAATAATGGGGGCTTGCATCATTTCTTGAATGGATTGGGCATTTATAGAAAATAGAATTTCTCTTGTAGGGTTCACTATGGCTCTCTGGTTAATGTCATAACAGGACTGACATTTTTTTATCAGTTCAAGGTAGCTATGGGTTCTGGGAAAGATGAAGAAATGAAATTTGGTCTCCCATAGGCCTATATCATCGACTTCTTGGAGGAATTTTTCCTCAAGCCAATAGTAGACATCAAACTAGTCAAAGTCAGACTCTATCTCGTGGATCCTGTAATCTCTATCAGCCAGGGGTATGTGAACTAATTCTACCTGAGGATAGACCATGGTATTGAAAGGTTGTAGATCAACCTTTGGAGGCATCTTGGGTCTTTTATAAATAAATTCTCATTCTTCAATGAACAATTTGATGAAAGAAGGGGGAACAAAGAAGTGAAATTACTATAGATCGACACTGGGGAAGGGGTATGATAGAAGGGGATCGTGACTGGGATTGAACAGTCGAAAGGAGAACTATAATCTGATTCATAGAGTGTTGACAACTCTTCTTTGATAAACAATGGCTCTTTGGCGACAGTTTGTAATTCCTCTGTAAATATCTCTGAATCCACTACCTACAACAATTTGACAATAACAGGTAGAGTAAACTCTGTAGTTATGCTGCATTTGAGCTTTAACACTTCGATTTGGTGGCCATTGATTAGACGCGGGTCTGTTGGATAAAAAACTGGCCATTAATGCAATAATGGCTGTGTTGGTGGGAGGTGATATGACTGGATGGAGGGGATAGGTGAGAACGGTCGTGACGCTAAAGCAAAGTTGAAAATTTGAATAAGCGCGACAGTTTCGTTAAACGGTAAAATAGTTTTCGGGGTGGGAAGTTGAGTGGTAACTGAGTGAGGGGGTGTGAAATAGTCTAGAGGTGGCACATAGATGGGACAACAATAATATATTCCACCCATTTCTAACCACACCCCCCCCAACCCCCCCATTGTTAAACTTCAGAGGCTAAGGGGGGGCCGAAAGGCGATGAGGGCCATCAAATGTGGATTTTTTAGCAGAGATGTAGGGAAAGTGCAAGGATTCTAGTGCTTGATGAGATGCATGATGTGATGGTGGGGTCGGGAAATATGAACCTCGAGGGGTAGAGTAGACTTTAGGATAAAGGGAAAATATGAGAGTTTGAAGGTTTTGAATAATGGGATATTAATATTCTCAGGACTTTGGACAACATTACGACATAAATTATTTCAAAATGACTTGGAATATAGTTCCCAAACTTAGAACATAATCCCCTTTCTGATGCAGGGGCATTTGGCCCAAGAAAATACTTGGTATTTTAATAAACATAGGGGGGTATTATGTTTTTAATTTCTTATGTAATTATTAGTATTTTGAATAAATATAGTGAAGAATTGTAAATGTTCTCAAATCAGTGGAGAACAAGAGGGGAAGTTGATTAGTTACGAATGTGAAGAGTGAGTTTCAGTAAATCTAGGGATTTAGGCTAAATTTAGGACTTTGAGAAATCCAACAGTTTTGTCGAGCTGTAAGGGAGTGTTGTACTATACAACAACCCTCCCCATTTTTAAATTTTAGAATAAATCCCATTTAAAAATAGGTCCCCTTTTATATATATTTTTCCCTAAATAGAAATAAAAGATCCATGGATAAAAGGATGCATATCACATTTTTATTCACAAAGTGTACAAACTTTAAAAAACTTTCCGATCCGATGAGTTAGAAGACCTTTTAACATATTTGAACATATTAGAAAGACTTTATACTTAACAATATGTTAAGATGAACAGTAATCACAATCGGAAATTTGGAAAAGTTCTTTTAAAGAGTTGTTTTTGCTTTGAAAAGTTCCGATGCGATTGCACTCAATTGCAATCACATTTTCGAAGATAGCATTAAATGGTCCATTTCAATTTAAATCTCTGATGCGATCATGATTGGGTAGAAAGCGTTGTCGCATTTCCTTTTAAACAAATTGCGATGCGATTGTCGCAATCGGAATATCGGCAATGAATTATGTTGTATTATTTTGCGCACCATTGAAGACTTGCGATGTGATTGTTATTTCGCATTTATATTTATTCATCGCATCGCAAAGAATCAAAAGTGAATTTTAACATTTATTCCAAGGATGCACCGATCTCCGATTGTACGTTATCATTAATTGAAAATCAAACAAAATATCGTGGGTTATTTTGTTTTCAATGCGTGAATGTGACCCCTTGGAGAGTATTTATGTTGTAAATACGGGGAGATTAGATGGTAATTAAATAAACAGATCTTTGGACAATTGTTCTCATTATTGTGTTTTACTTCGGCCGAAAGCATTCATTTGAATTGCAAAACAAAAATTTGAATCCTTTCATTCAAAGAACCAGAGAGAATTTTCTCAACACTGAAATTTCAAAGAGAAGCAGAAAATCTAAAGCTGCTTTTGTTGCAAAAGCCCCTATATTAACCATGCCGCCCAAGGAGAAATCGGAGAGGCTCAAGCTAGTCACAGACACCTCCTATCAAGGACTGGGGAAGATGACATGGGAGAATGTATACAATTTGATCGAAAAGGAGAAACCTAAGGTTATTGTGCCTAAAGAAACTGTTCCCGATGAAGAAGATTCTGACTCTGACTCTGAAACTCAACTCATTGCATTGGAAAATTCATTTTTAGACCGAGTAGCTACCTAGGAAAACATTTTTCCCTACTATGATTTTATCAGATGGGTCATTGACAATGTGACCAGTCAAAATAGGACTTTTGTTTCTACTTCTGGATCAGTGTTTGGGTCATTCAAGGCAAAAGATATTAAACTAATGTACCACCTTCCCAACCCACAAAAGATTTACAACAAAGACTTTCTTAAGGAATATGCTGAAGAACATCCAAACCAGGCAGAGCCAATCAAAGAATGGAGGAATAAACCTGAGAAGCATAAGCAGGAGGCATCAGGTATGTACTTTGTGGAGTCTCTCTCGCCTCCATATTGTTATGCCACAACGATGATGTGTAGGTTGTTCGGAAATGATAACTCTGATAGGTTTTCTATTCAAATGGTCCCGTTAATTCATTCTGCTGTTATTTCTGAAATTATGGATTGGGCTGTTATTTTGTCTGATAAGATAGAAAATTGAATTATTGAGTACAGGAAAGACAAGAATTCAGGGAATTCCACCCCTTTCCATTTTTTTGCTTATATCTTAGACGCCCTCTATTTCAATTTTGAGTTCCCCATGCTAGGTTGGAAATGGACTCCAAAAGAATCTATCCCTATTCATGTGTATCACAATTTTTTATGGAAAGAACATTTCAAACTTCATGTTTACAGAGTCTGCCATGGTTTTCTAATTCCAATTTAGCAAACCATTTTTGGTCATTTCCCTCCTAGACTTTCCAATAAAGCCAAGATTGATTTTTCCTCTATTGGAGATTGGTTCGGGGAAGAAAAATTCACTTATATCAGAATTTTTGGGAGTATTTTCGAGCCATATATTCTTCCCATATACGTTCCAGATAAGCTATTAGCTCAGGAGATTTATTATCAACTAACAGTAGAAGGGATGTCTAGAATTTTGAAAAACAATAAAAAGCTTATGTGGCCTACTTTCCCTTTTAAGTGTGGTGATTATACTCTTAATAGTTTTTCTCATGCTGAGAAAGAAGTTGGTAATATTTTTGATCTTAAGTTTTCAACAATTCCTGGAAGGCAATACGACCCAAGGAAAGTGGCGTATGATTTTACTACCTCTGTTTCGATTGCTCGGTTCGAACATGAACCATACATTTTTGATGATTTATTTGTTTCCGTGGATGATATATCCCAATTTTTTGATTTAGCCAAGTCCAAGTTGCAAGCCAAGGACATGAAAATTTTGTTGTTGTTTAGGAGTCAGAGGTTACTTAAAGTGCCTCTTGATCAGTTGAGAGCTCCCATACAGGAGAAAGCATCACAACAGAAAGAAGCAGGAAGTATTTCTGGTAAGGAAGTAACAGGAGATGATCTTGTTCTGGAAAAAAAGGATGACAGCAGCAAAGCTGACACTGCCAAGATAGAAACAACTGCTCAAAAATATGCACAGAAGTCTTTAGTTCAAACTAAAAAAGAGAGCATGGGTACTGACGCCCATGTACATATTGAGAAAGGAAGCATAGAGAGTAAAAACACTGAACAAGCACCAAAGAAAGATATAAACAATAATGCAGGAGGACAAGCAGATACTAAACTGATTGTTTCTCCTCATTTGCTGAGCCAATATCAACAATTTGCCCAGCAGATAGGACAACAAAACACTTCTCAAGTTGATAATCCCAATGATCAGGATGTAGAAATCATTCTTGAAAATCCCACAGGAGAAATTATGCTAAAGATAGAAGAAATCTCTCCTTTAGATATATTCTATAGCCCCAAACATATGGTTGTAGTAAGAAAACAAAGGAAAAGGAGGAGATAGATTAAGATGCACTTTTAGCATCACAAGGAGAATTTCTAAATATTGTTTATAAAAATTCTGAGGTGGATCCATCTGAGGATCTCACCAAATTGTCTCAGTATGCTAGTGCCTATAGTACTACCACTATAGATAAAGCTTCCGAAGTTACACAATTGGTAAAACAAAAGGATGTGAAAATTGCTATTTTTGAAGAACAGGTTGTAGGTAATCAACAAAAGATTATTCAGTTGGAACAACGAGTACATGATGTAGAACTCAAAACTAAACAACTAGAAGAGCATATCAGCCTTGAAAAGAAGAAGATTAATTAACAAGCCTTGGGAAAACAGTAGCAGTTGAATCAAGAGGTAGAAAAGCTACAAATTTTTCTACAAAGTGAGAGAAATTCAAAGATTGAACAAGAAAAAATGTTCCAATCAACATTGGAAAAATTCAAGGATTACCTTAATTTAGCTTAATTCAAAACTGAATCTCTTGAAATAAACAAACTGCTATCTCAACAGTTAAATGAATTTTGTCTAAATTTGACACAAATTGAGCCTTTGTGCGAAATAACATCATCTTTGATAGATAAATCAGTCACTCTTAGGCAAGAAATTGATGATGCTGATGATAAAGTTTTTGAGTTCCTTTCATGGTAGGATACAGAGCAGGGAAGAAAAGCTAATATTCTTAGAATTCAAGAGAGACACAAGGAAATTTTATTTATGGAATGGGAACAACAGTTGATGAAATCAGAAAGAGCCATATCAAGGGCTAAAGGTTTAATGAATAATGAAACACAATTGATTAATGACAGCTTGTACGCTACCAATTTGATCTCAAATTGTACCCCATGCAAGTTACCTAAAGTAAAAGAAGCTGATTCCAGGTGGAAGGAAGAGATAATCAATAAAAATCAACAGATTAGCAAACTTCAAGGAATTTCATGGGATACTATGTGGACTTATCTGATCAAGCCACACAGCCAACAGATGGCCATCAAATTCCTTTCGAATGCTATTCATTGTATCATTCCTGAATTCTCTGATGCTACATACACTGGGAAGTTACATTCAAAAATGAGTCGGCCAACAGAAGTCCAAGATATGCTCAATATTTTCCACCTACGCACATCCACCTCAACTAATGATCAATGAGCTAGTCTACTACAAGATCTCATTTCGGTTCTAGATTTTTGATATTAGATAGATTATAGGAATAGTTTTAGTTATTTTTGTTTTGTTAAGTACCTATTTAAACCCCTTTCATGCATTTAGAAAGCGGTCCTTAATTTGTAATATTTTTGACTTGGGGATTACATTTCTGTACTCCATTTACTCCTATATTCTTTTATAAAGGATCGCATATGGTGATTTTGTGCAGAATTATCTTTAAGAATTGCATTTCTATACCTTGAAGTTGATTTTACATCGGAATTGCTGGATTAGAGTATTAGATTGCATTTGAAAGTCTCAAGATGGATATGGCATTTTTATCTATTCACTGTTAGTTTGTTTTGTTATATGATATTCTCTTTTAAATTTGCTATCGTTTATGTGTACTTAATTTCAAAATATTTCTTTATATATATCACTTCTGAGTATAGTGGAAATATTGATCTTTCATAGTATATGAAAACGATATAAAATGATGAATATAATATGTTAATATAACTCTGTTTAATTTCTTAAACAGAGTTATCTTTATTTTTTGCTGCACATTTCAATTAAGTTGTAATACATTTTTATGGTTATTTTTCAATTGAAACGATTTAAAGTTTTATTCACATATGATACCCGGGTTAGTTTTAGAATTTATTTATCAGTATTTAAATTAGATTAGTTAGTATTTTCATTTCAATCATTTATTCCCATTTTTCCCTTCATCCAAACATTCCATTATCAACCCATTTCAATTTAGTAGGAAATTGGTCCTATAAATCTAGTCAGAGCCACCATCCCAAATGGAAAAGGAGCTGTCTTAAGGTCCCGACCGGGTGGTTATCCCCCGATGTTTGAAGCAATGATTTTTGAGGCTTCAACATTTTTGGCGCTAGAAGGAGGGCTATAAGCTATGAATGGCAGATAAATCTAAATCTGAAAGCCATTATAAGAGCACATCACCCTCATCACCTTCAATTTCTTCCACATCTCAAATCACAAAAGAAGAAATTGAGAAAAGTATTCAAACACCCACTACCAAAGTTTCAGATAAATCAGATAATCCAACTCCTGAGTCCCCTGAAGTTGAGGCCTTGACCCATAAACTTCAAGGATTCTCATTATCATTAGAAGAATTGGAATTATCTAAAGGTAGTGTCTCTTCACAGTTTGTTTCTTCCAGACCTCTTACTAGATCACAAAGTGAAAAACTTGGAATTTCCCCAAAATAATTTCCTATACCTAGTAGAGTCAAAGCAAGAAAAACTCTATCGGAAACAGAAAGTGGTACTATTTCTTCATCGCATATTCAATCATCTATTTCCCAAGCTCCAAATCAAGAAAGTACAGTAGTCTCATCTACATCAGCTCAATCTTCCTACTCTATTCAAATTTCATCTACTCAATATTCCTCCTCTATTCAAATTTCATCTGCTCAATATTCATCTCCTCAAACTACATCTACGCAAAAATTAATTATCTCTTCCGGTACTTCAACAGTTACTACTCATATACCAGTTATCCCTTCTAGTTCATCTACCATCGTTACAATAATGGCACAACCAGCACAAAGACCATGGACCAGACCAGGAGCTGTGAATATGGCTGCACCTTTGCATGATCTACCTGATCATCCTGAAAAATGGCTCCCAAATTTTAGTCTAGATAGTGGTATATCAACGGAAGAACATATCAATAACTTCATGTTTGCTATAAATCTGAATCAAGTGGTCCATGAAGATGTTGTAGTCCGAATATTTCCCTATACTTTACAAGGAATAGCAAGATCCTAGTACTTTTCCTTACCCGCTGATTTTATCACTGACTGGTATATGTTTGAAGAACAATTTTTAACTAAATATGGAGATGATAGATCAGTTGCTACCCTAATTAAAGATCTCTCCAATTTAAAGACTCAATCAAAGGAACCCATTAAAGATTTCAACTCACGATTTAATAAACTCTTGAACAAGATCCCTGCAAAATCTAAACCTAGTGAACAAGTTAGAAGTGAATGGTACATTAACGCTTTACCCTCAAATATAGAAATCTTCGTAGATAAAGCTGCAAAACCAACTTTAGCTGAAAATATGAAGGAATCTATTTCAATGGAAAAGTGAATGATTGCTCTTGATAAGAAAAATGCTATTGATGAAAGAAAATCAAAGAAAGCTCACTTTTAAAGATGATTCTCAGAAAAAGACACCAAGAGATCCATATGACATGGAAGGTTTACAAAAAGTTCTTAAAACCATGTCTAATGATATGATTGAGATCAAAAAGCAGGTAGCAGAGACTTCTACAAAGGACCATTTAGAAATTTCAAGAGAAATCAAACTGAATCAAAACCTCCCAATTCAATCTCCAATGTAGAATCAGAAGATGAAGAAGAAGAAGAAATTCCTTTAATGTCAGATGAAGAAGATGAGGAGGAAGAAGTAGCTGAACTAAATGGAATGTGGGATTTCATTCTCCCTAATTTAGATAATGAAATGGAACAAGAAGCTATGCCTATAAGTACAAGGAGAAAACCTACATCAGAACCTGTTCAAACTGTTCCAAAGAAGAAAACTACAACTCCAAGTATTAAAGACAAAACCTCCACAAAGAAAGTTTCTTCTTTGCCCACTCAAAATCAGCCATCATCCTCCAATCCTCCCACATCATCATCCAAAACTCTGGTAGTATCAAATTCGATGGACTATAATATTTTTGAGGGCATGAAAAATACTAGAGAGAATATCTCATTACATGAACTCAGTAAACTAAAACATCAACAAAAGTTGTTATTAAAAGAGTTAAATGCTACACCTATCGCTCCTCTACTAAGTGGTGTAGTAGCTAAAGTAGCTAAATGGATTGGTAAGCCACTAGACAAAGTAGATGCATCTGACACTGTTCTTATTGGAGAAATATCAGGTTCCCAAACACCTCCATTTCTACTAACCTATGAAATCTACAATAAGAATTTGCATAATTGTTTGATTGATTAAGGAGCATCTTCCAATATAATGCCTTCTTCAGTCTGTGCTAAATTGAATATTGAACCATAGAAGTTTGTTGTTCATATTGTACAATTGGATCGCTCTAAAGTTCAAGTTATTGGAGAAATCAATTCAGTTACCATTAGACTAGCTTCCTGACCCTCGGATTGTCCAAAGAATTGATATTCTAATTGCAGATATTCCGGAATTCTATGGGTTAGTCTTAAGCAGGGACTAGTCTGCGAAAATTAATGGTTACATCGCTACTGATTATTCACATATGTGGCTTCCCTACAAGGGAAAACCAAATCAAATTAAAATCGAGCGAGAAAAACATATGATGCACACTGTGACTGAGTTTGAACAACCTAACAAACCTGTAGCTTTCAAAAATGATATTCTTTGAGGTTATTATGTCGATTCTTTTCTTTGAAATTTTACTGCACCACAATCACCATTCTCTGTAAATACTTTTGTTTCTCAAATTGAAAATTTTTCGCAATCTAATTCTTCTAGAATTGTTAATTTTTCTGATTCTTTTGTAGATAAACCTGTTGATAAAATTTTATTTTAGTCATTATATTTTGATGGATCGAAATCTAATGATGGGGCAGGAGCAGGAAGCGTCCTAATTGATCCAAAGGGAGAGAAGACTATTCTATCATGTATATTAGAATTTGAGTGCACTAAAAATACTGGTGAATATGAGGCCTTGATTCAAGGGCTTTATAAAGCTATAGAGTTAAATGTAAAATACCTAAAAGTATATGGAGATTCTGAAATTGTCATAAGACAAGTAAGGAATACCATCCATTTTCTTTTAGGACATCTCAAACATTATCAAACTCTAGTACAAGATATTACCACTCAATTTCTAGCATTTAACATTTCTTGTATTCCCAGAAATCAAAACACATCAGCTAACTTGTTAGCTAATGTTGCGTCCAAACTCCTTCCTGTTGAAGATTGCAGTCCTGATAGATTTTTAGTAGAATTGATTTTTCGCCCATCTGTCCCAGACAATATTACTAACTGGAGAGTATTCTACCATGATCAAGATATTTTGAATTTCTTAACTTCTGAGAAATCATATGATGAACAAATTATTGATGAAGATGATCATGATCTGCAAATTACTTCAAGAAATAATGAAAATATGATTCCTAAATATGTTGTTAAACTTGAGGATCTTTATGATATTAAAGACAAATTCAAGAAAACTACTAATGCCAAAATTCAAATTTCAACTTTGAAGTTTGAATTAGTCAATCTTGGCTCTGATTCTAAACCTCAGAATGTTAATCTAGGTCTCAATTTAACTTCAGAAGAACGATCTGCTTTCATTAAACTTCTGAGTAAATATAAAAATGTCTTTTCTTGGAGTTATGAAGATTTAAAGACTTATGATACTTCTTTAATTCAACACACAATTCCAATGCTATCTTATGTTAAGCCTGTGCAATAGAAGTTAAGAAAGATTCATCCAAATCTTGAAGATCAAATCAAAACAGAACTCAACAAACTTCTGAAAGAAAAAATCATTTTTCCTGTAAGGCATTCTAATTGGGTTTCCAATATGGTACCTATCAGGAAGAAAAATGGTGATATTATAATCTATATTGATTTCATGAATTTAAACAAGGAATGTCAAAAAAATAACTTCCCATTGCCAAATATGGAGCAAATTCTCCAAAAGGTAGCTGGTTCTGAACTCATGTCCTTCCTTGATGGATTTTCAGGGTATAATCAAATTCTAGTACATCCAGATGATAGGTTGAGAACCACTTTCAGAGGCAAATGGGGAACCTATGCTTATCAGAAAATTCCTTTTGGTTTAGTGAATGCAGGAGCTATTTTCCAGAGAGCCATGGACATAGAATTTAAGGGTCTAATTAATAGATCAGTTGTTATTTATCTTGATGACATAACAATTTATTCAAAGAAGAGAACCAATCATCTACAAGATCTGAAACAAATATTTGAAAGATGTAGAAGATTTGGTATTTCCTTAAACCCAAAGAAATATTTCTTTTCTCTTGATAAAGGAAAACTCTTAGGGTTTATTGTGTCAAAATATGGTATATACATTGATCCTGACAGAGTTAAAGAAATTTATGATATTTCTTTACCTCATAATAAAAAGTCCATGCAATCATTTCTAGGTCAGATTAATTTTGTAAAAAGGTTCATTCCAAATTTTTCTCAAATTGTTTTGCCTATGCAGAATATGATTAGGAAAAATTTGATATTCAAATGGAATTATAAAGAAAAATAAGCCTCTGAAGCAATCAAGAAGGCAATTATTGATGCACCCACATTAAACACTCCTAATTTTTCCAATGATTTTATTCTGTATACTTTGGCAACCGAAACATCCTATGTTGTTGTTTTAACACAGCTCAATTATCAACAAATCAAAGCACCGATTTCTTTCTTCAGCTCAAATCTGCAAGGAGCTGAGCTGAATTATTCTGATGTTGAAAAACAAGCTTTCGATGTATTTAAATCAATCAAGCATTTTAGGCCTTTTCTCTTAAAAACGAACACAAAAGTGATTGTTCCTTTCTCAGCAATAAGACAATTACTAATTCAAAGAGCAGTAGGAGAAAAAATGGCCAATTGGGTGACAACCTTGCAAGAATATGATATTGACATTAAACCAGCAAAGATTTTTAGAGGACAAGGATTTTGCAGATTATTAGCAGGAGCTCATAAGATACCAAAAAATCAAGATCCAGAAAATGTTATTCAAGTAAGTCAAATAAGTGTTACCGATTCTAAATCTCAGTATGTTGATCTGATATTTTTCTTGAAAAATGGGTATGCTCCTTCTAATCTTAGCTATAAGAATAAACGTGCTTTAAGATTGAAGGCTACTAAATATGACATCATTGATGATGTGTTTTTCAGGAAAAATTATGATTCAATCTTACTAAGATGTCTTGAAAAGACTGAAGCAAAGAAATTTTTGCAGGAATTACACGATGGACCAGCAGGCGGGCATTTTGGAGGTGATACCACAGCTCACAAAATCATCCATGCTGGATATTATTGGCCTACCCTTTTTAAAGATACTCATGATTATGTGAGGAAGTGCAATATTTTCCAAACTTCTAGTGGAAGACAGTGGAAGCTAGCTCTTCCTCTACATCCAGTAAACATTGAACAACCATTTGAGCAATGGGGGCTTGATATTATTGGTGAGATAAATCCTCATTCTTCCAAGAAGCATAAATACATCCTCATGGCAACAGATTACTTCACAAAGTGGGTAGAAGCAATTCTTCTAAAGGTAGCCAATTCTGATGCAATTATTTATTTCATCGATCAATTCATCATTACCAGTTTTGGTGTACCTAACGCTCTGGTATTTGACAATGGATCTTATTTATATGGTAATAGTATAATGGAGTTTGCAATTAAAAGAGGTTTTAAATTGAAATATTCAGCTAATTATTATCCACAAGGTAATGGTTTAGCAGAATCCACCAACAAAAATATCAAAAAGATTATTAAAATGACTATTGATCAAAATTAGAAGAATTGGCACAAGTCTTTAATCTTTGCATTATGGGCTGATCGTATTATTTTTTAAAGCTTCTATTGGAACTTCACCTTTCAATCTAGTTTATGGTAAAGAAACTTTAATACCATCAAATCTAGCTCTTCCATCATTAGCCCTGGTGCAATTCATTGAAGAAAATCCTTCCTCATCCATTCAATTGAGATTTGATCAAATCCTAAAATTATAAGAGGATAGAGAAAAAGCAAGAAGTGTTCATGAAAAACATCAACAACTTGTTAAATCTTCTTTTGATTCAAATTTCACTGGCTCAAAAAATTTGTTAATTGGTGATCTTGTTCTGAAATGGGATAAAGCACATGAAGAAAAAGTTAAGCATACCAAATTTCAGAAGATGTGGCTTGAACCATTTCAGATTGTTGAAAATATAGGCTCATATACATTCATACTTCAAGATTTAACAGGAAAGAGAGAATCTCTTCCTGTAAATGGGCTTGTCTTAAAGAAATTCTTTTCATAAGGAGGTAACCCCTTCTTACTTGTACATATTCCTTTCTGCAAATTTTTATTTATTTTTAAATAAAGGTTGTTAAAAGTCTTTGATTAACTTTTTACTATTAGAAAGTTGTCTTGGAAAGAATTTTATAAGTACTTATTTCATGTAAATGAGAAATTTTGGGGAATTGATTACAAATTTTATAATTTAAAATAAAATATTAAGCATTGAAAATTTATTTAAAACATTTATATGATCTTTTGAAACTTTGAGGAAAATGTAAATCATTATAAGTTTATTAAGCAGAGAAAGGTTATCTTTAAAAAGTAAAGACCTTTTCAAGCTTTGGCAAGCAAAAAAATCTGAGAATTGTCATCCATTTATTCTTAAGTATACAACTATTTCACCCCATCCATTTCGATTGTGATTTTTTAGAATGTAATTATAAAGAAATTATATGACCAAATTTAGGAGATAAGAGGTCTCATCACGAGCCTGCTTAACATGATCATAGGAATTAATGAAACTGATATTACCAATACTGCATACCAAAACAGGGTAATGGCTTATAAATTAAGACAAGGAGTCTCATCCGGAGCTAGCTTGTTCAGTTTAATTACAACTAGTGAATGGCATTGTTACTAACTCGCTAACAAACCAGAACAATGGCTCTTAAATTAAGAAAAATAAATAAAAAGACAAAAAAATGTGAGAAAATATGTCTTATGAATTTATTTTTAAAGAGTCATAATCTTAATTGGACGGGACAATGAATGGTTGATGGTTAAAAGGTAACCCTGTTGAGACTATGAATGTTTGCTGGCAGCAGAGGAAATACCTATGATAATGGAGTATATTACATAAGCTAAACTTGATAAAATCCACTTACTTTATTATTATCAACCAATCAAAGCTTGAGATAACCCAAAATGTTTTTATCATTAAAAAATTAGAAAGAAATTGTAAGTGATTTTTATTCTTTTTCACAGTCAGATTTTATTTGAATTATCTTAAGAAAAGTTTTCATTATCTTTAGAAATTTTTACTTACTAGAAATATAGTATTCATTTCATTTTTTTAGAGATAAATGTTTCTTCCAATGAATCACCAATTGTTGTATTGTACAACAACCCTCCCCATTTTTAAATTTTAGAATAAATCCCATTTAAAAATAGGTCCCCTTTTATATATTTTTTTCCCTAAATAGAAATAAAAGATCCATGGATAAAAAGATGCATATCACATTTTTATTCACAAAGTGTACAAACTTTAAAAAAATTTCCGATCCGATGAGTTAGAAGACCTTTTAACATATTTGAACATATTAGAAAGACTTTATACTTAACAATATGTTAAGATGAACAGTAATCGCAATCGGAAATTTGGAAAAGTTCTTTTAAAGAGTTATTTTTGCTTTGAAAAGTTCCGATGCGATTGCGCTCAATCGCAATCGCATTTTGGATTAGTGTTAAGTATTACATTCCTTTCGATTAAAAGTTCTGATTCGATCGCACTCAATCACAATCGCATTTTCGGAGATAGCATTAAATGGTCCATTTCAATTTAAATCTCTGATGTGGTCATGATTGGGTAGAAAGCGTTGTCGCATTTCCTTTTAAACAAATTGCGATGCGATTGTCGCAATCGGAAAATTGGCAATGAATTATGTTGTATTATTTTGTGCACCATTGAAGACTTGTGATGCGATTTTTATTTCGCATTTATATTTATTCATCACATCGCTAAGAATCAAAAGTGAATTTTAACATTTATTCCAAGGATGCGCCAATCTCCGATTGTACGTTATCATTAATTGAAAATCAAACAAAAGATCGTGGGTTATTTTGTTTTCAATGTGTGAATGTGACCCCTTGGAGAGCATTTATGTTGTAAATAAGGGGAGATTAGATGTTAATTAAATAAAAATATCTTTGGATAGTTTTTCTCATTATTGTGTTTTATTTCGGCTGAAAGCATTCATTTGAATTACAGAACAAAAATTCGAATCCTTTCATTCGCAAAACCAGAGAGAATTCGCTCGACACTGAAATGTCAAAGAGAAGCAGAAAATCTAAAGCTTCTTTTGTTGCAAAATCCCCTGTATTAACCATGCTGCCCAAGGAGAAACCGGCGAGGCTCAAGCTAGTCACAGACACCTCCTGTCAAGGACTGGGGAAGATGACATGGGAGAATGTATAAAATTTGATCGAAAAAGAGAAACCTAGGGCTATTGTGCCTAAAGAAACTGTTCCCGATGAAGAAGATTATGACTCTGACTCTGAAACTCAACTCAGTGCATTGGAAAATTCATTTTTAGACCGAGTAGCTGCCAGGGAAAAAAATTTTCCCTACTATGATGTTATCATATGGGTCATTAAAAATGTGACCATTCAAAACAGGACTTTTTTTTATGCTTCTGGATCAGTGTTCGGGTCATTCAGGGCAGAAGATATTAAAGAAATGTACCACCTTCCCAACCCGCAAGAAATTTACAACAAAGACTTTCTTAAGGAATATGCTGAAGAACATCCAAACCAGGCAAAGCCAATCAAAGAATGGAGGAATAACCCTGAGAAGCATAAGAAGGAGGTATCAGGTATGTACTCTGTGGAGTCTCTCTCGCCTCCATATTGTTATGTTGCAGCGATGATGTGTAGGTTGTTCGGAAATGATAAATCTACTAAGTTTTCTATTCAAATGGTCCCATTAATTCATTCTGCTATTAGTTCTGAAATTATGGATTGGGCTATTATTTTTTTTTATAAGATAGCCAATCGAATTCTTGAGTACAGAAAAGACAAGAATTCAGGGAATTCCACCCCTTTCCATTTTTGTTCTTATATCTTAGATGCCATCTGTTTCAATTCTGAGTTCCCCATGCTAGGTTGGAAATGGAATCCAAAATAATCTATCCCTATTCATGTGTATCACAAATTCTTATGGAAATAACATTTCAAACTTCATGTTTACAGAGTCTGCCATGGTTTTCTAATTCCAATTTACCAAACCATTTTTGGTCATTTCCCTCCTAGACTTTCCAATAAAGCCAAGATTGATTTGTCCTCTATCGTAGATTGGTTCGGGGAAGAAAAATTCACTTATATCTGAATTTTTGGGGTTATTTTCGAGCCACATATTCTTCCCCTATATGTTCCAAATAAGCTATTAGCTCAGGAGATTTCTTATCAACTAACAGTAGAAGGGATGTCTAGAATTTTGAAAAACAATAAAAAGCTTATGTGGCCTACTTTCCCTTTTAAGTGTGGTGATTATACTCTCAATAGTTTCGCTCATGCTGAGAAAGAAGTTGGTAAGATTTCTGATCTTAAGTTCTCAACAATTCCTGGAAGGCAATACGACCCAAGGAAAGTGGCGTATGATTTTACTACCTCTGTTTCGATTGCTTGGTTCGGACATGAACCAGAAATTTTTGATAATTTATTTGTTTCCATGGATGATATATCCCAAGTTTTTGATTCAGCCAAGTCCAAGTTGCAGGCCGAGGACATGAAATTTTTTTTGTTGATTAGGAGTCAGAGGTTACTTAAAGTGCCTCTTGATCAGTTGAGAGCTCCCACACAGGAGAAAGCATCATAACAGAAAGAAGCAGGAAGTATTTATGGTAAGGAAGTAACAGGAGCTGATCCTGTTCTAGGAAAAAAGGATGACAACAACAAATCTGAAACTGCCAAGACAGAAACAGCTACTCAAAAAGATGCACAAAAGTCTTTAGTTCAAACAGAAAAAGAGAGCATGGGTACTGATGCCCATGTACATATTGAGAAAGGAAGAAAAAAAATTAAAAACACTGAACAGGCACTAAAGAAAGATATAAACAATAATGCAGGAGGACAAGCAGATACTGAACTGATTGTTCCTCCTCATTTTCTGAGCCAATATCAACAATTTTCCCAGCAGATAGGACAGCAAAACATTTCTCAAGTTGATAATCCCAATGATCAGGATGTAGAAATCATTCTTGAAAACCCCACAGGAGAAATTATGCTAAAGATAAAAGAAATCCCTCCTTTAGATATATTCTACAGTCCCAAACATAGGGTTGTAGTAATAAAACAAAGGAAAAGGAGGAGAATAGATCAAGATGCACTTTTAGCATCACAGAGAGAATTTCTAAATATTGTTTATAAAAATGCTGAGGTGGATCCATCTGAGGATCTCACCAAATTGTCTCAGTATGCTGGTGCCTATAGTGCTGCCACTATAGATAAAGCTTCCGAAGTTACATAGCTGGTAAAACAAAAGGATGTGAAAGTTGCTATTTTTGAAGAACAGGTTGCAGGTAATCAACAAAATATTATCCAGTTGGAACAGCGAGTAGAGGATGCAGAACTCAGAACTAAACAACTAGAAGAGCAGCTCAGCCTTGAAAATAAGAAGATTGATGAACAAGCCTTGGGAAAACAACAGTAGTTTAATCAAGAGGTAGAAAAGCTACAAAATCTTCTACAAAGTGAGAGAAATTCAAAGATTGAACAAGAAAAAATGTTCCAATCAGCATTGGACAAATTCAAGTATTATCCTACGTTAGCTCAATTTAAAACTGAAGCTCTTGAAATAAACAAACTGATATCTCAATAGTTAAATGAATTTTGTCTAAAGTTGACACAAATTGAGCTTTTGTGCGAAATAACATCATCTTTGATAGATAAGTCAGTCACTCGTAGGCAAGAAATTGATGATGCTAATGATAAAGTTTTGGATTTCCTTTCATGGCAGGATACAGAGCAGGGAAGAAAAGCTAATCTTCCTAGAATTGAAGAGAGACATAAGAAAATTTTATTTATGGAATGGGAACAGAAGTTGATGAAATCAGAAAGAGCCATATCAAGGGCTAAAGTTTTAATGAATAATGCAACACAATTGATTAATGACAGCTTGTACGCTACCAATTTGATCTCAAATTGTACCCCAGGAAAGTTACCTAAAGTAAAAGAAGCTGATTCCAGGTGGAAGGAAGAGATAATCAATAAAAATCAACAGATTAGCAAACTTCAAGGAATTTCATGGGATACTATGTGGACTTATCTGATCAAGCCACACAGCCAACAGATGGCCATCAAATTCCTTTCGAATGCTATTCATTGTATCATTCCTGAATTCTCTAATGCTACATACACTGGGCAGTTAGATTCAAAAATGAGTCAGCCAACAGAAGTCAAAGATATGCTCAATATTTGCCACCTTCTCACATCCACCTCAACTGATGATCAATGAGCCAGTCTACTACAAGATCGCATTTCGGTTCTAGATTTTTTATATTAGATAGATTATAGGAATAGTTTTAGTTATTTTTGCTTTGTTAAGTACCTATTTAAACCGCTTTCATGCATTTAGAAAGGGGTCCTTAATTTGTGATATTTTTGACTTGGGGATTACATTTATGTACTCCATTTACTCCTATATTCTTTTATAAAGGATCGCATCTGGTGATTATGTGCGGAATTATCTTTAAGAATTGCATTTTTGTACCTTGAAGGTGATTTTACATCGGAATTGCTGGATTAGAGTATCAAATTGCATTTGAAAGTCTCAAGATGGATATGGTATTTCTATATATTCACTGTTAGTTTCTTTTGTTATATGATATTCTCTTTTAAATTTGATATCATTTATGTGTACTTTGTTTCACAATATTTCTTTATATATATCATTTATGAGTATAGTGGAAATATTTATCTTTCATAGTATATGCAAACGATATACAATGATGAATACAATATGTTAATATAACTCTGTTTAATTTCTTAAAAAAAATTATATTTATATGTTGTTGCACATTTCAATTACGCTGTAATACATTTTTATGGTTATTGTTCAATTGAAACGATTTAAAGTTGTATTCACATATGATATCCGGGTTAGTTTTAGAATTTCTTTATCAGTATTTAAATTAGATTAGTTAGTATTTTTATTTCAGTCATTTAGTCCCTTTTTCCCTTCATCCAAACATTCAATTATCAACCCATTTCAATTTAGTAGGAAATTGGTCCTATAAATCCAATCAGAGCCACCATCCCAAACGGAAAAGGAGTTGTCTTAAGGTCTCGACCGGGTGGTTATCCCCCGATGTTTGAAGCAGCGATTTTCGAGGCTTCAACAGGGAGTTGAATCGATTCATTAATCTTTTGTATAAATGTAAGCATTAAGGATAGAGCTACAGAGGGTGTGAGTGCTTCAGTTTAAGGCAAAACAGGAGTTTGTTCCTATAAGCCTACAGGCAATTGAAAGGGCCATTGATTTTGAAGACCTGGCCAAAGATAGGAAGAATTTTGTAACTGTATTCATTTGGATTTATATGGAAGAATTTGTTTCAGAATTATATGCGTATTGTTTGATTTAGCTTCTGTGTAAATGGGCTCCAAATTCCACTAAGTAAGTATAAACCAGTGTGATGAAACTTTGTGATTTGTGAGTTTAAATGATGCTCTGTATATGATAAAAGAATAAATGTTAATCAGTGTCGATGTTGTACTTAAACAAATGCATGAAGGGTTTATTTATTCTTTTGAGAAAACAAAGGGAAGTTGCAACCATCGACCACTGCAAGGGTCGATGACATAGAGTTGAATTTGAGTTTCCACTATAGAACTCGACAACTGAATAGATTAGAATTACATTGGGTTTTTGCTACAGTCATAGCGATGGAACCAATTCTCATTTCACGAGATTGAAAAAGGAGTCGATGAGATCTTGGTCCTTTTGATAAAGGACGCAATTGTTATTAATCCCTGATTTTGAGTATGTTTAAATCTGTATCGACATCATTTGAAATAAATCCACGTCATTAATGTGGAAAATGCAGAATCTGGAATCAGTTGGCACGGAGACCATATGAAATCGTGAAGGCATGAACAGTAGGGAAAGCACTCAGACGCAGGTTGAAGCGTTTGTGTTAAACAAAAGGAGAGAAAATTTAAATTAGAGGTGGTTTGATTGAACAAAACCCTTGTATAGAAATGCAGAATAATTGAGGCAGAACCATGGGTTAACTGCAAAGTGAATAGGGAAGGCAGTTTTGAGAAATAAAACCAGAAGTATCACGTGGCTATTTAAGTGGTAAGTTGTTTTGCCTTTTTGAACGCGATAGCGTTAGGTGTTGGACACGTGGAAAAGAGTGGTTTTTAAAAACCATTTTTATTGCATGATTCTGAGAGATTAAGAAGTGTGCAGTTGTGTTGCGCGATATCCGTCGGATGTTATGCTCACTTGATCGGAAGGCGTTGCTACTAGGAAGTTTCATGGAAATTTATCCAAGGTATGCCTGTAAGTGTTACATTTTCTATCGGCCTTTTAACCAAAGTACGAATGTTACTGCCCGAATGCCATGCGTTGTGAAATCAAAGTCAAACCTTGGCAATGATAAGGTGACAAGGTACATATTTATTTAATAACCAGTACCTTGGTTTTAATATGTGGATTCGCATTTTCATATGACGTGAAATCAAAAATTTAAATGGGTTTTAGATGGAATTTGAATGCTAATTCAAATGTTCATTAAAACAAGTGATATATGGATTTTAATCAAATATCTGACAGAAGGAAAGTCGCCGCTTATACATGCTACTCTGGTTGAATTAGTTTTAAATGTGAACAACCTTTGTATGAATGATTCTCATGAAGTGTGGAGCGAATTATATAAATATTGGGGGTTCATTAATTAAATGAACATGAATATGGTTTATAAGATATGGTGATGAAACGAGTGGCCATCGTATTGAGACTTAGTGCGAAGTCAATTCTTGCATAATTGAATGACTAATGAAGGAGTATATATATATGATGGTGTTGGACCGTATGTTTACTTTTAACCATTGTTTACATAGTGAAGCTTCCGCATTGATTTAAATTGCCAGTTCAGAAAATAAAATGGAGTTGCATTTTTATATGCAAAATGAATGGAGAATGTGGGTTTGGTAGGGTGACCTACCATCAAGTGGTATCAGAGCCGGAATAGCTCGTTTGAAAATTAATTGTGGAAGGCATGTGTGCTGAAAGTAAATTTGAAGTTTTAAATCTATTTAAGAGTGATTGCAGATTTGAAGAGGTGTGTAGTGAAGGTATTCAGATTTGCAGAATCTGAATTTGAAGGCAAAGTGTTTTGAATATTGCCAGGATAAGTTCTGAAGATGCGAACATAGGTGTGATGGTGATGGAAAAGAGATCAGATTTAAATCTGGCAGGACAGCGTGCAGTGCAGCAGAGCATTGGGAGAAATGGCAGAAACAATTGCAATGAATGTTGAACAAACCTTAAAGGTGAGGTATTTATTTGAATATTTTGTTTGTAGAATGCAGATTGCAAGCAATTGAGGAGGATCTCAGCAAGAAGATCACAGCTTTGAAAAGCAGTGACGAAGGGAGCCAGTGAATGTTTCTAAGTGAAAAGGGAGTGTGGCAGAACCTTGAGAATTCCCAACAGGGGTTGGATGAAAGGAGAACAGATGTGTTCTTGAAATATTGCAGAGAGTGAAGCCTGAAGGAGCAGAGAGAATGTTCACGAGGTTCCAGAGATAAAGGACCTGTACTTTCCAAAAGACCGGATCTAGAGAGAGGATTGGTGAGGTAAGTTGTGACAAGGAGGACTTGTTACTGCAGAGGTTTCAGTGCAGCCCGTGATGAATGAGTGAGAACTCATGAAGGAGAAGATGGCTAATGATAGTCATTGCAAAGATTGCAGAGGTTCTAAGAGAGTCCACAATAGAATAAAGATGAAGAAAGAGGATGCCAAGACAGATGGCATACAGAGACAGTTAAGAAAGGAAGAGCATGAGAAAGAGGTAGCTGAGATCAGGGAGCAGTTCAATAAACTGAAGATGATGATAGATGAAATCCAGAGAGTTGGTTGGCTCATGAAGAGGAGAGTAAAGTGGCGCAGGCTACAGATGAAGAAATAACAGATGATACATGCTTAGTTGACGAAGAAATTACTCGGAGTGATTGAGTATTTGGAGAAAGACTTGAAGATTGAAAATTCAAGTGAGACCAAGAGGTCGAATGAATTTACATCTGAAAAATTTTGTATGTTTGCAGGAAAAACATGTGGAGGTGGAAAAACTACTAATGTTGTCACAAAGGAAGAAAATGAGACAGCCAGATATGTTGTAACTATCCATACACAGTTGGGGAAGAGTTTCACTTTCCAATACATTGTAAGCAGAGGGAATTTAATTTATGATGATGGCCAGAAGCTGGAAATTGAGCAGTCAATTGGACAGCTCGAAGAGACTGAAGAGAGGACCATTGAAGAATTTCTAAAATGTATAGAAGACTTGGAACAGCAGGAGGATTTGATGATCAAATCATCAAATGAGACAATGGGGTCTTATGGTTTTAAAACTGACAATATTTGTGTGAATGCAGGTATTGAAGAAAACAGTTCATATGATGAAATTGTATTAATTGAAGCTGGAAGTTTCCAAGTAACACATGATGATTATCTTTCAGAGGAAGATCATATTGAATTATTGCAGCAAAAGGAATTCATAAATTCCTTGTTTTATGAAAGAAATTGTTTCAATGAAGTTGTGTTTGATGATGATAAATTTTTTGTTAATGATGATAATGACAAATTGACTTTATTAAATGGCCAAGTGAAAAGTGATGGACAGGTAACTGAAATTATTGCATAGGTGAAAGATAAGAATTCTATTCTGATGAAAGATGAAGAAGTAGTGACAGCAGAAAACTTGACTTGTGAAGATAGTGCGTATTGTATAATTGTTTTCTTAGATGAGATGAAATATTTGTGGCATGAATTAAGTGTTCTAGAGCAGAGGATAGAAACATAGAGAAAAGGTGTTCAGATTGTAAAGGCAGAATTGAATGAGAATGAGAAGGTTCATTTTTATGAACTAGAGCAAGGAAACATCCTTGAAGAGGATGGTGCAGAAGAAAGACTAGCTAACAGTCTCGAGAAGTATTTGAAGGATTGGAATCAGCATATTGATGTGCTGATGATAGAGCCACAGATTGAAGTGTTGATGGAAGAAATGACAGAGCACTAGATTGAAGTGTTTCCTGAAGAAATGTTAGAGCAGCAAATTGAAGTGTTGCCAAAGGAAGAAGAAGAGACATAAAGATTTTATAATTTTGATGTATGTTTTATGATTGCAGGTGCTGATGGAAGGACTAAGGAATTTTTAGTCTAGGAGAAGAAAAGAGATGATGACATTGACTGGAAATTTAAATACCAGTCCAAAGAATTTCTGAAGGTAGAGAATGAAGAAATTTTCATAAGTGACAATTAGGAAGAGTTTTTCTGTTGCAGAAAACAAGAGGGCATGGATGATTTGGTGGCAGCTAGCGTAAGGGCTCGACAATTAAGAGCAAGATCCAGATTAAAAGCAACAGTAAGAGTCCAGCAAGCAAGGGCTCAGCAAGTGGAAGCAAGACTTCAACAAATAAGAACTCAGCAAGCAGAAGTAGAAGTAGAAGTTCAGCATACAATATGGAGCAGTATCTAGTAGTCAGAAGATAAATTAGATCAAGAAATCAAATTGATAAGAAAATTGATGGTGAAGGTGTCTTAGAAGAAGATAGCAGCAAGAAATCAAGGAAGCAATAGCAACAAGAGAAAGACAGTCACACACTGTGAAAGCTTAGCAAGCGGAGAGATGCAACATAAGATATGGAAGCCTGGAGAAGTACAGAAGAAGAATATTGCAGCAGATGATCATTTGCAGAACAAATTATGGGATCCAGGAGGCAAAAATTAAGAACACATGATCAGGATATCATGATTCATTTTAACCTTGGGAGTCTAATGCAGGGGCATTAGGCCCAAGACAATACTTAGTATTTTAACAAACATAGGGGGGGTCTTATGTTTTTAATTTCTTATGTAATTATTAGTGTTTTGAATAAATATAGTGAGGAATTGTAAATTTTCTCGAATCATTGGATAACATGAGGGGAAGTTGATTAGTTAGGAATGTGAAGAGTCAGTTTCAGTAAATCTAGGGATTAAGGCTAAATTTAGGACTTTGAGAAATCCAAGAGTTTTGTCGAGATGTAAGGGAGCTGAATCGATTCATTAATCTTTTGTATAAATGTAAGCATCAAGGATAGAGCTGCAGAGGGTGTGAGTGCTTCAGTTTAGGGAAAAACGGGAGTTTGTTCCTGTAAGCCTACGGGAAATTGAAAGGGCCATTGATTTTGAAGACCTGACTGAAGACAGGAAGAATTTTGTAAGTGGTTTCATTTGGATTTATATGGAAGAATTTGTTTCAGCATTATATGGGTATTGTTTGATTTAGCTTTTGTGTAAATGGGCTTCGAATTCCACTAAGTAATTGTATAAACCAGTGTGATGAAACTCTGTGATATGTGAGTTTAAATGATGCTCTGTATATGATAAAGGAATAAATGTTAATCAGTGTCGATGTTGTTCTTGAAAAAATGCATGAAGAGTTTATTTATTCCTTTAAGAAAATGAAGGGAAGTTGCAATCATCGACCACTGCAAGGGTTGATGACATAGAGTCGAATTTGAGTTTCCACTTGTAATGTTCCTTTTTTCAGGAATGTCACAAGTCTATTCCAGAGATAGACTGTGGGGGAATTTTCCGGATATGTCACCTTTGAACAAAGGATGAGATCCAGAGGCTACCTGGCCCTTCACAGACTCTATCTATATATATGTGAAAATTCCTTCCTCAGGAAGTGCCCAAAGAATGGGGCTGCAACAAATGTATGAACATAAAATAGATCAACAACGTTATGTTAATAGCTGTGAGACAAGAAGATATATATATATAGCCAACAATTATGTTATAGCAGTAAAAGAGTACAAGTTCTTGAGGAAACAACCTCTCAAGAAAGGCAATGGAAGCCTCAACAATACATGTACATAAACATGAAAGAACACTGCTATTTCTGCATAAACCCAGATTATGAGGACATAGTCTATGATAGAATGTTGTTGCAAAATGATGTCAATACATGAATATGACAATATATGGCTCAAATACAATAGGGGAGCAAATCTATAACCCTTAAAAACAATAATACATCAATCCTCCAAGGGATTGGCTGAAATATACAAAATGGAAAAAATGACGGAGTTGTTGGGCAGCTGCTGCAACTCAAATCTAGAACTGAATAGAGAAGGCTAAATATGATGGGAAATCTGAATAAAACCCTCTCCAATGGATCTCCTAAGTGGAAGGCTGATCCTTACACTTGAGATCTCACCCTCCAATCAATCTGCAAACCCTCACTCTAGATACTCCATGAAACTAACGCAGTCACTAAGAGGAAATGCACAGTGAGTGGAATAAAACACTATGGCCAAGTGCCAAGATCTGCAAATCAGCTCTCAAGCTTCCAATATGATCTCCCAAAGAAAGGAAATTCTCTCTCTCTGAAAAACAAAGATGGAAGAGGTGTTGTGAAGTCTCCACTGCAACAACCTACAACATAGTATTATGTTGTTGCATCAATAACGTTTTCCTAGAGGAGGATGCTTTGGCCTTCAGCCAAGAGATGTGGAGAATGAAGAACCAACCTTCAAGACTCCTCTCAAGAAGGTGAGGAAATCCTAAACAAGATTTTCCCAGCAATTCTTGCTAAGCAACAAAGAATGCTCAATGTCTGAATAGACATGAAATCATAAACATATGCATGAATGGAAATGGCTCTCCTCCTCTCCATATATAGCAAATGAAGGCTCTCCATGGGCCCTACTTTGAATTAGGGTTTCCTTTCCTCTAGAAGCTTCCCTCCATGTAGTGCTTTCCACCTCATATCTTGCGCTGGTTGACTTGGTCAAACCTCTTTGAAAATATCTCTTTTCACACATGAGGGTGTGAAATCTGGTTCCATGGCTGATCCCTTTTCATACTAGAGGGATTTCATTTATGTTTTTATTATCATTGGGCCTCCTTTCCCAATTATTCATCTCCTAAATGAATTTAGACAAAAAATAATGTTCCAATTTATTGAAGAAAAAATTGGAACATTACAGTCCTCCCCTCCCAACTTTTGCTTGTCCCCAAGCAACTGCAAGGAAAAAACTGGAAGGTCTCCACTCAAGGCATGGAGTCTAAAATATGATGAGGAACATCTCCCTCATGTGGATCCTCCATCCCCAAGCAATCATCCAAACAAAATGAGCCACCTCCCAACAAGGCAACTCCTGAAAATCTTCTTCCACCTCAAGCTCCGGAAATGAAGGTGGGCTGAAAATATGAACTTGGAAAGCCTTATAGCTTACCCCCTACTGTCCTTCTCTACACTCATGACAAGTGTAGATTTTATTCTGATCCCGGGCTGCAAAATTATTGCCCTCAAATGGAAAAATGAAGAAAACTGCTCCAAAGAGATCTCCTCTGACAATGAAGAACAAGCTAGCCCAAAACATATCATCCATGATGAATAGGACATGTTCATCATATAAAATCCAAATGAGAATTTTGATGCAAGTTTTATATGATGATGCATGATGCAAACAATATCTCACAAGGATACAACGCAGTTCCATCCACTACAACTTCAGAAAATTACATGGCAAGCAATGTACAAGATTCATCACATATACTAAAAGATAGTAAACGGCTGAATGTAAAAACAATAAATGATCAAGAACTTGCACATGGATGTACAATGGATTAATATCAATCTCATGGCCCACCTCAAAAGAGAACAAACATTTGGCTATGCTGGCCATATCTCCTCTCATGCTCCCATTAGAACATGTAGTGCAGAAATTGTGAGAATTTTTCCCACTCAAAGACACATCCAACTCATGTGCCTCTCCCATAATCATGCTTATTTTACAAATCTGATCTATATCAGCCAATTAAGTCATGATCAGCAATAAAATGAAGAAAATTTTGAAGGTTTCAAGTGATGAAAGAAAGTACCAACAGCTTCCAAAACAAGTACAACGCAATTTTACAAGTTGTTGCTTGATGAAAGTACAAGACAAAATGTTTCTTCTTACATGGTTAATCATGCATGTCTCCATATGATACTTGTTAGAATGTATAAACTAAACATACAAGTGATGATAAAACATTTTCCCAAGGCCACAAAATAGATGTCTGCCTCCATCATGTAGATTGGCCCAATTAAACTCATGGAGAAATGTGACAAGCTTGCCCCCTTGTGAAGCAATGCATTGCATAAGAATGGTAAGAGTGTGCAAATCAATGAATGTATATAAAAACTTCTCACGATATGCTGGAAGTAAGATGGTACATGGATCCATGAATGAGTCCTTCATAGTGTTTTGGCATGCTATGAAGAAGAATGAACCATGTACTGCTAGAAGATAATCCTCCTCATGCTTGGACCCCCAAGTTAAGAAGAATATGTCATAGTGGTAGATGTCTCTATCATCATTACCTCCTCTTTGTTCATCAAGAGCAACAAATATGAAATGATCCTGGGACCTGTGGGTTATGGATCCTCCACACTTCCGTTGGGCACATTTCATCCATAAATTTTTTCTCCAAAGTGACAGCGCTGTGAGCTCATGCAAATAAGCTCCTGTCAATACAAAGTTATGCTCTTTGACATGCTCCTTATCAAATACTCCTCTACTAATGCTGCAAAAAATGTGGAATACCTCCCAAGTTGGAAGTGCTTCCAAGCCATCATCAGATATCATGGAGATAATTCCATATCCTCCTCCTGTAACATCATGCAAAGTGTGAGAGAAAATCTGCTCTTGCTCTCCCAGAAACAAGAAAAGCAACAAGAAATTTTGCTGCCTCCAAATACCTCCATCATACTGATCATGTGATGAAGACATAATGAATGATATGAGTATCATATCAACACCATGCATCCATACTCTATGCTGCTCAATGATGCAAGTATCCATCCTCTTACTCTTAAGAAGAGTGTTTTCCAAGTGATGGCCTAACTCTTTCAAGAGAAACTAGCACAGCCAAGCCTCTTGCTGCCTAGTATCATAAATCTGCAAGTAGCCTCCCAACTCCTTTCTCAACAACCACATCCACTCAACCACTTTTGGATGCTTTCTTTTTCTCTTCACCTTGGTACTCCTCCCATGAGGGCTACCATCCTCCCAAATCATACTCCTGTCTTTGCACTTCGTGGGATTTTGAAATGCAGTTTTCTCAAGGATCAATGAGACCCTATCGAGACTCAAATAGGTGGTAGGTAAAAAATTCCCATCATGATGTGTATGGCTCAAGGGATGTCCAACACAAGCATGAGAGATGTTATCCATCCTAAGATGTCCTCCATCTTCTATCTTCTCTTGTGAGAAAGGAAGAAAATATTTGCACTCCATGGTGTGTTGAAGTGCACCTCTAATGAGATCTCTCCTTGAGAACTCCCTCTCATCAATATTTTTCCAAAAGCAATGAGGTCTTGGATCTAAAAGTAGAGGTTTCTCTTTGAGCTGAGAGGAGCTCATTGAGAAAGTGTCATCTTGAAGGGAGAAAGGGTTTCTCACTGCAATATTTCTACCATCATCCTTCAAGGCTTGAAACCCCAACCTCCAATGTGATGTACAATCCAACAATGGATCATGAGAGTGATGGTTTTCTTCTTCCTTGAATTTTTCCATGTTTCACAGCGTAGCGCAACCAAGTTTCTCTATGATAGCAGTGTGATTTGACCCTTGGTCATCCAAAAGTAAACTTCCACAATTTTCAAAAGAAGTTGTTGCAACGATAGATTGTGGAAATTTTTTCATACCTTGATGTGCATTTGGAACTTCTTGTAGGGCTGCAAGAGTTCCTTCCTCAAAAGTGTTGGCTTCCCCAACTGTTGATGCATGTAGCTGCTCCTCCATGAGTGTGATAGCATTATCACAAGCCTCCTCAAGTGGTGATATGATCTTTTCTTTATTTTCCCCTTCATCATCAAAGGTTTTGATCAACCCTTGGATGAACTTTGAAAATTTTCTCACCCCTTCATGGCTCAAGTAGCTGCTCCACCAATCATAGGATTCACCCTCCAAGTGCAGCACTGAGATTTCAACAACTTCTCTCTCTACTACAAGATGTAGAAAGAAAAATGCTACCAACTCTTTCACCCATGTTCTTGCAGTAGATGACCCATCATAGGTAGACAACAGAAATCTATTGCCTTTGATTTCTCTTTTGCTACATGGCCTCTTCTCTTCCTTCAGCTGGATGAAATGAGGAAAATCTAGAGTCTCCTTGAAGGCTCTAGGTTGAGATCTATACTCAACGAGGTAATCACTTAAGGTTTGATAATCCAAGTGTCTTCCATGCTCAATGTCTTCTTCTGGATGAGAATATGAAGTGCATGGTACTTCCTCTTCTTCTTCTTCATCTTCTTGACCTCCTTGGAGAGGTCTCCTATGGATCTGAAAATAGATGAGAATAAACTCATCTTCTTCAACATTCTGATCTTCTTGGGCTTAGACTCACAGGCTGAGCCAAGAAAGTTGCTCTGATACCACTGTAATGTTCCTTTTTCAGGAATGTCACAAGTCTATTCCAGAGATAGATTGTGGGGGAATTTTCTGGGTATGTCACCTTTGAACAAAGGATGAGATCCAGAGGCTACCTGGCCCTTCACAGACTCTGTCTATAGATATGTGAAAAATCCTTCCTCGGGAAGTGCCCAAAGAATGGGGCTGCAACAAATGTATGAACATACAATAGATCAACAACATTATTTTAATAGTTGTGAGACAAGAAGATATATATATAGCCAACAATGATGTTATAGCAGTAAAAGAGTACAAGTTCTTGAGGAAAAAACCTCTCAAGAAAGGCAATGCAAGCCTCAACAATACATGTACATAAAGATGAAAGAACACTGCTATTTCTGCATAAACCCAGACTATGAGGACACAGTATATGATATAATGTTGCTGCAAAATGATGTCAATACATGAATATGACAATATATGGCTCAAATACAATAGGGGAGCAAAGCTCTAACCCTCAAAAACAATAATACATCAATCCTCTAAGGGATTGGCTGAAATATACAAAATGGAAAAAATGTCAAAGTTGCTGGGCATCTACTGCAACTCAAATCTGGAATTGAATAGAGAAGGTTGAATACGATGAGAAATATCAAGCAAACCCTCTCCAATGGATCTCTTAAGTGGAAGGCCGATCCTTACACTTGAGATCTCACCCTCCAATCAATCTGCAAACCCTCACTGTAGATACTCCATAAAAATAACGCAGTCACTAAGAGGGACTGTGCAGTGAGTGGAATAGAACACTCTAGCCAAGTTCCAAGATCTGCAAATCAGCTCTCAAGCTTCCAATCTGATCTCCCAAAGAAAGGAAAGTCTCTCTCTCTGAAAAACAAAGATGGAAGAGGTGTTGTGAAGTCTCCACTACAACACCCTACAACACAATATTATGTTGTTGCAGCAATAACGATGTCCTCAAGGAGGATTCTTTGGCCTTCAACCAAGATATGTGGATAATGAAGAACCAACCTTCAAGAGGCCTCTCAAGAAGGTGAGGAAATCCTAAACAGGAGTTTCCCGGCAATTCTTGCTAAACAACAAAGAATGCTCAATGTATGAATATGTAATGTCCCTTTTTTGGGATTATCAAGATTCTATGTTAGAGATGGAATACAAAGGAATTTACTGGTTATGTCACCTCTGAAAAGAGGGTGAGAACCAAATTCTACCTAGCCAACTATAGACTCTGCCTATAGAACTTGGAATAATCCCAATTCAGGAATCCCAAAAGGCCTTCAATGAGAACATTGTATAAGAAAATATGGTCAATGAAAATGTAGATCGGGTATGGGATCCCCTCATTCAATCTGTATGTGACATTTATATGCAATTTCAGCATAAAAAAATAAGTTTAAGCATGTTAAACAGATCTCCCGGAAACAAGACTAGCTAGAAATCAGCCAAATAGAGAGACTACTGCAAAATGAAAACCCTAGCTACTAGAATTGCGCAGATCTGACTGAAAATCAAAGGAGGTCAGCCAAAGGTATGATATTTCAGTAATGTAATAGTAAATCAGAATTACGTATTAGCTTACTACCTTTACAATTTATTACAAGAAGAACTAGGGCAAGATCCCTTCAGAAATAAGAGCTGCAACTAGAAATAAACTGCAGAAATACATAGACATCGTTATTTTCCAGGTGGTTCAGATTTTATACATTAAATTTAATATCTAGGACAGATCTATGGATGAAACATCAGATCTAATGCAGATATTGAAGCTACAAGACTTTAAGAACAATATCCAATTGGAATTACATCAAAATGTTGCATATTAAGCTGTAGATCTGAATTATAATATACTGTGCTTCAGAAAACCCAGAAATTTCTGAAGATAACTTTTATTACTGAAATAGATCAGATCTATAGAGACATGGATCAGAAACCCAATCCACGGATCACCAAGGGAAGGCAAGCCTAACACCAAGAGATCTCTTCCAAACTGATAGCAAACTGAAATAACAAAACCCTCTTACAAAATAACACAATATAGAGCAGAAACTGTGCAGAGGGTGAAGGAGACTGAGTAAATGGAATTACAAGTACATATATGATATAAAATATAGATCATCTAACTCCTTTGAGGCTTAAGAACACTCTCCAATAGAGAAAGCCTCTAAAAAATAACTAGATCTAAGCATATCTACAGTGCCACTTGCTACAAAAGATAGTAGTTGCAAAACCCTCAATGGGCCAGTACTGCTCATGAAAGATAGAGCTTGGTATCAAACCAGATAGTGGCCAACTTCAGCAAAGAACTCCTCCAATGATCCTCAAGGGAAGAGATTAAATCCCTAAACAGGAATTCTAATCACAATCCTCCACTAAACAGCAGAGAATGGTATTTGTCTAAGCAGAAAAATACTTCAGAAATATAATTCATCAACAACCTCTTCTTGTGTCTTCTCCTCCTTTTTATAACATGAGAAATCCTTTGCAAACCCTAAACCACTTTGATGAGTCACCCCTCTTCACATTAGAGGCTCCCTTCTAGAACTGCGCAGTCCCTCTTGGAGATGCATTGAACCTAGACAGCGCAGTTGATTTGGTCAAGGTGGACCCAATCTTTGGCTCAACCCTCTTTTACACCTGCAAGTGATTATTTCCATAGCCCATATTTGTCTTTGTTCACATGGGCATTGATTTAGTAGTATTTTCACATGTACTCCTTTATTCATTTAGTCATAAAACATAAAATAAATCAAAATTTAATGTCTTCTCTTAGCTAAGTCTAAGTAGGGACATTACAGTCCTCCCCCTCAAAATTTTTCTTGTCCTCAAGCAACTGGTAAGGTAAGTGCTTTGTTTCTTCTCCTTCTCCATTTATGACACCATCAAGAATCAAGCTCTCTTCATGAAGTGTTCACCAAGTCAATAAATCAAAAAATGCTCCTCCAATGCTAGCATGATAGGTTCATAGTCTGCTCCTTCAGGAGTGTAAAACTCAATAGAAATAAACATGGGTGAACCAATGTCACATCTGAAACATGTATCATGAAGTACTGGATAAAGTTCCATCCCATGTGGTACATGCACACTACTGACTCTCTGCCCATACATACCGATAAATAAAATCAATATGTCATCTATGTATGGTAGCAAAATCACATAAAGGCAAACCGAAATTTTCACATGAGAAGGTGGGTCACAATCCCACATAAGGTACCAGCGCCATACACTCCTTGTTCTCAGTAGATCTGAATGTGAAGGTGGTACTCCCACCACATATTTTCTGCATAGGCCACTTTGACATGGCTGAAGGTGAAAATCTCATTTGGTGCCTTTGGGAAGCAGCCGTCATGAAAAACAATCTCCCTTTGCACCTCAAGGGAGTGGCCAGCTTTGGAGTTTTCATTGGCCCCATCTTTGCCATGAGATCTGCATGTAATATTGCTCCTTGTAGGAGCCATGGCCTGCATACATATGGTAAGAGAGTGTGCCAAATCAGAAAAATAAACTTGCTCTACAAGATCAGATTTATTACCATACAAACCTCCCATACTCATAGGGTTAGGCATGGGTTTTTCCCCTCTTTTGAGAGAAGAAAGAGATGGCTGAAATATATCTTTCATGGGATCCTTTGGCTGCCCCATCTCCACATAGCTATTGCACTCTTGTAAGTTTTGATTTAGCTCCTCCCAATCATAATGCTGATTTAGCTCTTCCTCCATACCCTCCCAATCAAAACTATTCAAGATTAGGGAGTAGATTTTTGCTAATTGCATGTAGCTGGAAAGGAACTCCTTGTGTTCCCTTTGTAGTATTTCTTACTTAAGCTTTGAGGCTTGAGACAAGAATACTTTTTCAAGATGATAGATGACCCCTTCATGGACCATATAGCCTCCTCCTTGCTTTATGCCATCTAAGATCATCCCAGTGTGCAGATCTTTGGACTACTCTACAAGGAGTTGAGACTTCCAATATGGATCTACACTCCTCAACAAGGATAACATTGTAGATGTATCTATGGTGGTGCTTGCCTTGTTTCAGCTTGTTCCTTTGGCATCATGCATGCCAAAATTTTGTGTGGGAAGGTTGATCCTCCTCTTTTCTTCCTCCCACAACGCAGTGACTCTTTCTTCCATTGTTTTAGCACTTGGTGAAGCTTTCTCCACAGTATCTAATGGCATCCCAAGAGGCTTGCCATGATGTAGGAATTTCCCTTGCAACAATCTCATGAAAATGAGAGAAGGAACCATGAGATCCTTGCCCTCACTGCACAAATCCATATTTTTTGTGTGGGTAGAGACATCAAGTGAAGGGTAGGTGTGTATGCCTTGAATAACTTGTTGCTTCCCACTCTTCAAGTCCACCCACTCCATCTGCAAGGCCCTCCAATAAGTGGTGACTTTTCCAAAAGTAATCAACCACTGGACACCCAAGATGAGGTTGGTGTCTAGTATGTCCACCACAAATAAGTGGTCCCTCAAAGTGTAGGTCCCCATAGTCACAGAAAGTGAGGGAACATACTGCATGCACTGCATTGTTCTATCCCTCGGAACCAAAATAGAGAACCCATCAAAAGAATCAGTAGGGATCCCTCTCCTCTGCACAAATTGAGCATCAATAAAATTTCAGTTTGCCCCACTGTCAATAATAATAGATACTCTTTGGTCCATAACTGAACCCTGTACTCTAAGAGTCAAATATTTGGGCACTCCCCTCAAAGAAGCAAGAGTCCCAATAGTTGGAGAAAATGCTCCCTCTTCTTCTCTAGATGATGATGGATCCTCCTCATCATCATCACCAGCGCTGTGACCTCTCCTAGGTCCATCATTGCCTTCCTCCTCCTCACAATCAGAGAAGACTTCAATATAATGTGCTCTTCCAGCAGCGCATCTATGTTCCGACACCCATGATTCTTGACAAGTGAAACATAATTTATTATTTCTCAACTCCCTCCGAATATCATTGTCAAGAAGCTTTTTCTGTGAGCTCTACTTGGGTGGAGCAGCTTTCCCTTCCTTCCCCTTAGAAGAGTGAGTGGCTTTTCTAGGAAGGGTTGCCTTTTCTCTTGGCAAGGCATCTTGGAGATCTCTTGTTCTTTCAATGGCATCATGCAGTGTGGTGGGTTTGGTAGACTTGACCAACCCATGCAAAGGTTCCTCCAAGCCATCTATGAACATATAAACTCTCCTTGCAACTAAAATACCAGGAACCATAACAGACAGCCTCAAAAATTCAGAAATGCAGGCTTAAGCATCTCTTGTCTACTTAAGCTTGGCCAAGATTATGAAGGGGCCTACAGTCCTTCCAATCAAATCTTTCCACTAGTCTCCTAGTGAACTCAACATAAGTGGACACATTTTTGTGCCCCAATGTAGAAATTCCATGAAACCACCAGTTGTGGGCTTCTCCATCAAAATGCAGCATAGCAATCTTAATGGATTCTGCTTCAGGCACTTTATTTAGCTGGAAGTAGATGTCCAAATTTTCCACCCATGCTTTAGCTGAACGAGAGGGTGATCCATTAAAATTAGGCAAGAAGAACCTGCCCATGGTGTGGTTCCTCCCATGGTGGTGTGGTGTGGCTCCTCTCATTCTAAGAAAGAAGATCTTCATATTCGGAATGCAGCATGACTAAGGCTCCAAATCTAGCACACGATGTGCCAAGAGTGGAGCTCCGATACCACTGTAATGTCCCTTTTTGGGGATTCTAAAGATTCTATGTCAGAGATGGAATACAAAGGAATTAACTGGTTATATCACCTCTGAAAAGAGGGTGAGAACCAGAGGCTACCTGGCCAATTGTAGACTCTGCCTATAAAACTTGGAATAATCCCAATTCATGAATCTCAACAAGGCCTTCAATGAGAACGTTGTATAAACAAATATGAGCAATGAAAACACAGATCAAGGTTGGGATCCCCTCATTAAAACTATATGTGACATGTATATGCAATTTCATCAGAAGCAAATAATTTTAAGCATGTTAAACAAATCTCCCGAAAACAAGACTAGCTAGAAATCAGCCAAAGAGAGAGACTGCTGCAAAATGAAAACCCCAGCTACTAGAATTGAACAGATCTGACTGAAAATCAGAGGAGGTTAGCCAAAGGTATGATATTTCAGTAATGTAATAGTAAATCATAATTTCATATTATCTTACGGCCTTTACAAGTTATTACAAGAAGAATTAGGGCAAGATCCCTTCAGAAATAAGCGCTGCAACTAGAAATAAACTGCAAAAATACATAGACAGCGTCATTTTCTAGGTGGTTCAGCATTTTTACATTAAATTTCAGATCTAGGACAGAAATAAGGATGACACATCAGATCTAATACAAATCAGGAAGCTACAAGACTTTAAGAACAAGATCCAATTAAAATTACATCAAAATGCTACATATTAAGCTGTAGATCTGAATTACAATATATTATGCTGCAGAAAACCCAGAAATTTCTGAAGATAACTTTTATTACTGAAATAGATCAGATCTATAGAGACATGGATCAGCAACCCAATCCACGGATCACCAAGGGGAGGCAAGCCTAACACCAAGAGGTCTCCTCCAAGCTGATAGCAAACTGAAATAACAAAGCCCTCTTACAAAATAACACAGTATAGAGCAGAAACTGCACAGAGGGTGAAGGAGACTGAGTACATGGAATGAAAATTATCGATCAGATATAAAATATAGATCAGATAAATCCTTGGAGGCTGAAGAACACTCTCCAATAGAGAAAGCCTCTCAAAAACAACTAGATCTAAGTAGATCTATGGTGCCACTTACTACAAAAGATAGCAGCTGCAAAACCCTCAATGGGCTAGCGCTTCTCATGAAATATAGAGCTTGGTCTCAAACCAGATAGTGGAAAAATTCAGCAAATAAATCCTCCAATGATCCTCAAGGTAAGAGATGAAATCCCTAAATAGGAATTCCAATCACAATCCTCCACTAAACAGCAGAGAATGGTATTTGTCTAAGCAGACAAATACTTCAGAAATAGAATTCATCAACAACCTCTTCTTGTGTCTTCTCCTCATTTTTATAACATGAGAAAGCCTTTGCAAACCCTAAACCACTTTGATGATTCACCCCTCTTCACATTAGAGGCTCCCTTCTAGAACCGCACAGTCCCTCTTGGAGATGCATTGAACCTAGACAACGCAGTTGATTTGGTCAAGGTGGACCCAATCTTTGGCTCAACCCTCTTTCACACCTGCAAGTGATTATTTCCATAGCCCAGATTTTTCTTTGTTCACATGGGAATTGATTTATTAGGAGTTTTACATGTCCTCTATTCATTTATTCATAAAACATAAAATAAATCAAAATTTAATGTCTTCTCTTAGCTAAGGCTAAGTAGGGACATTACATAATAGACATGAAATCATAAACATATGCATGAATGGAAATGTCTCTCCTCCTCTCCATATATAGAAAATGAAGGCTCTCCATGGGCCCTACTTCGAATTAGGGTTTCCCTTCCTCTAGAAGCTTCCCTCCATGTAGTGCTTTCCACCTCATATCCTGTGTTGGTTGACTTGGTCAAACCTCTTTGCAAATATCTCTTTTCACACATGAGGGTGTGAAATCTGGTTCCATGGCTGATCCCTTTTCATACTAGAGGGATTTTATTTATTTTTTTATTATCATTGGGCCTCCTTTCCCAATTATTCATCTCCTAAATGAATTTAGACAAAAATTAATGTTCCAATTTATTGAAGAAAAATTTGGAACATTTCACCACTGTAGAACTCAAAAACTGAATACATCAGAATTACATTGGGTTTTCACTACAGTCATAGCGATGGAACTGATTCTCATTTCACGAGATTGAAAAAGGAGTTGATGAGATATTGGTCCTTGTGATAAAGGACGCAATTGTTATTAATCCTTGATTTTGAGTATGTTTAAATCTGTATCGACATCGTTTGAAATCAATCCACATCATTAATGTGGAAAATGCAGAATTTGGAATCGGTTGGCACGGAGACCATATGAAATCGTGAAGGCATAAACAGTAGGGAAATCACTCAGACGCAGGTTGAAGCGTTTGTGTTAAACGAAAGGAGAGAAAATGTAAATTAGAGGCAGTTTGATAGAAAAAAATCCCTGTATAGAAACGAAGAAGAATTGAGGCGGAACCATGGGTTAACTGTGAAGTGAATAGGGAAGGAAGTTTTGAGAAATAAAACTAGAAGTATCGCGTGGCTATTTAAGTGGTAAGTTTTTTTTCCTTTTTGAACGAGATAGCGTTAGGTGTGGGACGCGTGGCAAAGAGTGGTTTTTAAAAACCATTTTTATCGTGTGATTCTGAGAGATTAAGAAGTGTGCAGTTGTGTTGCACGATATCCATCGGATGTTATGCTCACTTGATCAGATGGTGTTGGTGCCAGGAATTTGTGTGGAAATTTATCCAAGGTATGCATGTAAGTGTTACATTGTATATCAGCCTTTTAACCAAAGTGTGAATGTTACTGCCCGAATGCCATGCGTTGTGAAATCAAAGTCAAACCTTGGCAATGATAAGGTGAGAATGTACATATTTATTTAATAACTAGTACCTTGGTTTTAATATGTGGATTCACATTTTCATATTATGTGAAATTGAAAAGTTAATTGGGTTTTAGATGGAATTCGAATGTTGATTCAAATGTTCATTAAAACAAGTGATATATGGATTTTAATCAAAGATCTAATAGAAGGAAAGTCACCGCTTATACATGCTACTCTGATTGAATTAGTTTTAAATGTGAACAACCTTTGTATGAATGATTTTCATGAAGTGTGGAGCGAAGTATATAAATATTGGGGGTTCATTAATTAAATTAACATGAATATGGTTTATAAGATATGATGATGAAACGAGTGGCCATCATATTGAGACTTAGTGCAAAGTCAATTATTTCATAATTGAATGACTAATGAAGGGGTATATATATATATATGATTGTGTTGGACAATATTTTTACTTTTAACCATTGTTTACATAGTGAAGCTTCCGCATTGATTTAAATTTCCAGTTCAAAAAATAAAATGGAGTTGCATTTTTATATGAAAAATGAATGGAGAATGTGGGTTTGGTAAGGTGACCTTCCATCGCTTTCTAACCTTTTGAGTATAAACATTCTCTGTATTGATTTCCTTCTTACAACAGAGGAAAAAAATTGAAGCTTTGATTTTGCACCTTGTAGAATAAACTTCAAATTTTCCTTCCATTCTTCCTTCTCAACATATCTACCTATCCAAAGCTACTCATCTAACATTTTTTCTTCTTTTTCAGGGTGAATTTGGACTAGCTAACCCTTAAACCATTTTTTTTTTGAATTTCTAACCTAACACCTATCCTTATTTCATCCATTGACTCAGTTTAAAATGTTGAGCCAATTTCATTTTCCACCTATCTACTAATAAGCCAAGAATAAATAGTTTGGCAAACCTTTATTTTTCTAATCTATCAATAGAAATTGAAAACTTTCCAATCATGATTAAAATTTATGACCAGACAAACCTATCTACTGAGTAGTGGCATTTGAACTTGTAGAACTTTCAATTTTATTTCTTTTTGGGGGTTTTATTTCTTTTTTCCTTTTTTTCTCTTTTCTTTTTCTCCTTTTCAGCTTTTTATACCCTCTTTTCATTCTTTTCCATATTTTTTTTTTATTTGAAATCATTTGAATTTTGAAAAGCATTTAAATAATGAAAACTTTGCAAGAAACATGAATTATCCATGCACCTTAAGATCCTATAATTTATAGGGTACTAACAGTGGCTCGAGCTGGGGATGGTGCTTCTTGAAAAGAAGTGTCAAGAACTTGAGACTAGTAGCCTTGGATGCTCCTTTTTCTGCAACATCTTCAACAGATTTCTTTTATGTTTTTATATATACTCATCAAACTAAGCTAAGGGCCTTCACTTCAGGCTTCAACCTTGTCCAATGAATTAATGCAAATTGCAAGATTGTGGTATTTACAATGATGAAAATTCAACTTGTTTTTAGAAAAAATAATTCTTTAGCATCCTGCCATTGACAGGACCTCCATATACTTATGTACCATCCAACTCTTTGAGAAAATAAGCATAATTTCCCCTAAAAACATCAATGATGTATGGCCCTTGCGAAATATTATCAAATTTTCCATGCTTGCCTTTATCCTCTCTTCTGGAATCCCATTTCAAAACTTTATCTCCTAAGTTGAAATCATTGGCATTGGTTATCTTGTCAAAGATCTTTTTGATATTCTATTGAATTACTTATGTTCTGGTTTAAACTTCCTCTCTAGATTGCTGCAGCTGAATGGTGTCATTTATCCTCCTTTGCATGTAATTTGGTTTAGCTTGAATCTCTTGGATTATATTCATTACTGGAACTCCCAAGGAAGAAGGAAACATTGCTTCCATTCCATCAACCAATTGGTACAGACACATGCCAATTGGTTTCTTTGTGGTGAGCCTATCAGCCCAAAGAGCACTGATCAACTTATTGTGCCATGATTTCTTATTCTCCTCCAGAAGCTTTTTAATGATGTTCACCAAGATTTTATTTGAAGGTTCAGTCAGTCCATTATGTTGAGGGTAATAGGTTTTTGAATGCCCAGATGTTATATGATACCTGTGATAGAAATCAACCATATTTTTGGACTTAAAGGCTGCAACATTTTCTGTAATGCTTTTTCTAGGACAATTAAATATAGAAAGGATGTTGGTTTCTAGGAATTTTATTATGATAGAGTCAGTGGCATTTCTAGAAGGGGTGGCCTCTATCCATTTGATGAAATAATCTATAGCGGTGAGGATCCATTTATGTTGGGCGGAGGATGGGGGATGAACTTCTCCTATGAAGTCTAATCCCCATTGCTGGAAAGGGCTTTCTACATAAATAGGTTTTAGGGGTAAGGGTAGTAAATTTATCTTTCCTTCAAATATTTGACATTTATGACAAGAATTAATCATTTTATGGACATCAGGAAAAAGGGTGGGCTAATAAAAACTAGCTCTCATGATCTTGTTAGCAGTGGTTTTCCAATAGAGATGGCCACCACAGGCACCTCCATGGAACTCCTGCATTACTCTATCTGTATCATCCTTCAATAAAAATAAGCAAGATACCTCCAATACCCTTCCAATACAAAACATTATCCAAAATGTAGAATTTAATAGCTTTAAGTTTCAAAAATCTAGCTTTTGTTTTAGATAAACCAAGAGGAGAATTCAAGTTTGACAATACATACAAAATATTAGCATACCATGGAGAATTCAGGAATGCTTCATCAATAAATGGAGTGGCCAATTCCTCTTGATCATCTAATGAGTGTACCATGTTGATGTCTAGAGCATGAAAGTTAGATTATGCCATCAATTTAGTTAATCATTGGCCTTTAATAAACTTGGTAGGCTTGATTTCCAAATCATATTCTAATATCACTGAAATCCATTTTCCTCTTTTTCCATCAGGACCATTTTGTGTTACGATATCTTTGACAACTACATTTGGAACATAAGAAATGACATGTGAATGTATAATGGAGACTCTAAAATCTTTCAATTCTTTAATCAAAGAAAAAGCATGTTTTTCCATGATATTATATTTCAATGATGCATCTCTTAATGCCTTGATGAAAAAAGCTATTGGCTACTCATGTCCTTTGCTTTTTTTTGTAATAAAACAGCAACAATAGTATGTTTAGAAGCAAAAGAAAAAATCATGAAATATTTACTGAAATCTGGACTGATTAGTACTGGGGCTTTTGTCAATGCTAGCTTGACTAAGTCAAAAGATTTTTTTTCTTCTATGGTCCATTTTATTTATGATTCTTTCTTGAGCATATTGGTGATGTTCCTCAAAAGCTCTGCTAAGTTTGGTATAAATCACCTCAAAAAGTTGATTTTACCAATAAATGATTGGAGTTCCTTAAGATTTCTGGGATGGCTGATTTTTAATATTCCTTCAATTCTGCTAGGGTCGATTCTGATATCATCCTGAGAGATAATATGACCTAAAAAATTTCCTTCTAATCCAAATAATGTTTTCTTAGGATTCATGGAAATTCCAAATTTTCTGCATTTTTCAAAAACTCTTCTCAAGTGTGCTAAATGTTCTTCATTAGTTTTATAAAGCACAGTGATGTCATCCAAATAAATCACACTAAAGTGGCCAATGTCATCAGCAAATTCAATGTCCATGGCGCTTTGAAAGGTGATGCAGCACGAAACTGCAATTTAACATATAATATCATGGACCTGTGGGTTATGACCCACATAAAATCCCTTTACTCACAATGGATTATAATATTATATTTTTATAAATATATATACGGAATCAATTAATAGTGGTTACTTTACCACAACTTCAACAGTTTTTAAACAACTCGCAACCTTCCCCAAACAACATGCATACACGCGGAATGGTGGTTCTATGGTCCCAGAACACAGTGACCAATCAGAAGCAATCACATTTCGTAGCTTATACAATAGTGCATATCGGAAAACTTAAAAAATAACTTTAACAACAAAGTCTTAACACTATCTGCTAAATTCTGCGATGTGCGAATTTGCGATTTTTCATCTACCGTTGATCTGCGCCCAGATCTAATGGTCCTCATTGCTCGCCCTTCTCCGATGACACGTATTCTTCTCTTCATCGCATCACAAGCTATTTTGTTTAGCTTTCAACTTCATCTCGACCATCAATCTCTTCCCTTCAGATATGCAATCTAATCGTGATCATCTCCTCATCCTTTACACATCTCTTCTTCATCTCCTCTACCTACACTAATCTCTACTCATGGAATCACATTTCAGTAATACATATTCTACCATACTTCATCTATGTGAAGTTTCTAAGAACTTCGTCCTCTCACTCACACTCACATGATACATTCATTAACAGAAAGAACACACAAATATATTGAGAATTCAAAATCAAACAACACACAGATACTGTAAGTTTCAGATTATCCTGGATAATTAAAAACACACAATTTTGATTATTGTTCGAGATCGAATACAGGCTAAGGCAACTCTGGCCTGAATCAAAATTTCTCCCTCGGGCTACATTTCACTTTACCCTCTATATCATACAATATAGACTCACATTTTTAAAGAAATTACAAGAAATTGGATCATCTAAGATCCACAAGTTCTTCTCCCACAATCGCTCAACTAAACCCCTAAATCTCTCTGTTGGATTACATGGCAGATAATTAAAACTAATCAAGTCTTTTGGAGACTTATTGCTTCCATCATTTCAGCTCTATTTCACATAAATTTCCCCCCATTTAAAAATGGTTGTCCACATTTCACCCTTCACATCATTGAATTTGATTATGGTTTGATGCTCCTACAATAGACTCCCAAGGTACAAAATTATTATGACCTCCTGGTCATATGCCTTCTTCATCTCTACAACAAGTCTGCTACTTGTTATCAGTACCAAACGTTCTTCTTCAGAAATTATACCCACATCCTCTGTGGAATTACCTTTGTGATCTTTCCGTGAGCTGAAAAAAACCTCTGCAATAGCAATTCCTCCCTGCTACATGATACCTCATCAAGCTTCTCTCCTCTGAGCTCAGACTTTCGGTATCTCTCTGGTTCTTTCCTCTGGAACCATTTGAGCACTCCTGACTCTAGGTTGCTAAAAATCTTGTCACCTTCCTTTGTCTCTTGTACAACAATATAAATACCACAAGCTTACCAATCTCCAACATAATTGTACCTCCTTCTTTTGCATGCAAAATCTTTTCCTCGTAGGAAATATTTCCCTACTCAGATACCACTTGATGCAACACGAAACTGAAATTTAACATATAATACAGTGGACCTGTGGGTTATAACCCACATAAAATCCCTTTATTCACAGTGTATTATAATATTGGAGTTTTATAAACATATATACGGAAGCAATTAAGAGTGGTTACTTTATCACTACTTTAGCAATTTTTAAAAAACTCGCAACCTTCCCAAAAAAACATGCATACATGTGGAATGATGGTTCTAAGGTCCCACAACACGGTGACCAATCAGAAGAAATCACACTTTGCAACTTATACAATATCGTTGATTGAAAAACTTAACAAATAACTTTAACAACAAAGTCTTAACATTATCCGCTAAATTCTGCATTGTGCGAATTTGTGATTTGCCATCTACCGTTGATCTGCGCCCAGATCTAACGATCCTCACTACTCGCCCTTCTCCGACGACACATAGTCTTCTCTTCATTGCATCACAAGTTATTTTGTTTAGCTTGCGATGTCATCTTTACCATCAATCTCTTCCCCTTTAGATCTTTGATCTAATTGTGACCATTCGCTCATCCTTCACGCGGTTCTTCTTCGTCTCTTCCACTTGCACTGATCTCTGCTAATGGAATCACATTTCAGTAATACATATTCTTCCATTCTTAATCTATGAAAATTTTCTAAGAACTTCGTCCTCTCACTCACACTCACATGGTCTATTCATTAACAAAAATAACACACAAATATATTGAGAATTAAAAATAAAACAACACATAGATATTGTAGGTTCTAGATTATCCTGGATACTTAAAAACACACAATTTCCATTATTGTTCGAGCTCGAATACAGGCTACGGCCACTCAAGCCTGAATCACAAATTTTTTCTTCAAGCTACATTGCAATTTGCCCTCTCTATCATACAATATAGACTAACATTTATAAATAAATTAAAAGCAAGTGGATCATCTAAGATCCACAAGTTCTTCTCCCACAATCGCTCAACTAAACCCCTAAATATTTATGTTCGATTACATGGAAGATAATTACAACTAATAAATTCTTCTAGAGACTTATCGCTTCCATCATTTCAGCTTTGCTTCACAGAAATTTCCCCCCATTTACAAACGGTTGTCCACATTTCACCATTCACAACATTGAATTTGAATTATGGTTTGATGCTCCTACATCAAAAGGTAGCTCCAACATTCATTAATCCAAAGGGAATTTTTACATACATGAAAGTCCCCCAAGGAGTTGTAAGAGTTGTCTTATCTTGGTTATCAGGGTGTACTAACACTTGATTGTAACCAGAAAAAGCATTTAAAAAAGATATCCTACTAGAACCCACTACCCTTTGCAATATGTGATCCATTTTTGGTGAAGGGTAATTATCATTAAGAAATAATTTATTAATATTTATAAAGTCAATACAGAGTCTAATTTCACCTTTTTTTTTTCTAGTTGGGAAAATATTGGAAACCCATTTGGAGCATCTGAGTGGTACTATGATTTTTTATTCATACATCTTTTTAATTTCTTTCTCAACTAAAGGCATCAAAACATGATTTATTCTTCTCAATTTCTGTTTGAATGGTTTTTTATTTTCTTTAATTGGAATTTTATGTTGAATGATTCTTTTATCATAAGACTTCAAATCCTCATAGCTCCATGCAAACACATCAATGAATTATTTGAACGGGGCTATATATCTTCTCTTTATAATAATAGGCAGATATTTAGACAGTTTGATTATTTTTGGGTTATGTTCAGTGCCTATATTACATTCCTCAATGTTTGTTCTAGTTGCTTCCATTTTGGGTTTCTTTGCCACATAATTAAAGTCAAATAATTCCTCTAAAGGGACCAGCCCTGTAGGCAGATTATTGTCTTTGAGTTGGAGTATTTAAATTTATTTTTTTTTAGGTCTTTTTTATTTTATGTATTATTTATAGTTTTGTTAGTTGGAATATTTACATCGGTATTTACATATAGAACAATAGTTTCTAGAACAATAGTTTGTTTTTCCACAGTACTTTGTTCATCAGTAAGACTGTCTTCCTCACAATCCATGTTTATATTATTGTCTTCAAATTCAACTTTAGATTGTAGGAAGCTTTCGATTTGTTTATCACTGCCAAAAAATTTCTAGTACCTCATGTTATCTGGCATAGAGGAATGATGCTTGACCTCAATTTTATGTTTTTTATTTGGGTGAGGCAATTTACAGGTACTTGCAGAAAAAGCTAGGTCATTTGCTAGGAAATTCTAATTTTTGGGAATTATTGCTAAATCATATTCATCAAAAGTTTTCAAGAAATTAAGGACAACATTTCTATAAGTTCTTAATCTAGGATGTTTTGCTGCATACATTCCTTTAAAAAAAATTATGACCAACTCAGAGTCACCATGTACAAAGATCCTTTTTTCTCCTAATTTTTTCAACATTTTTAGTCCCAAAAGAAAAGCTTCATATTCCACAATGTTGTTCGTGCATTGAAAATTTAATTTGTATGAATGACCCTGTGCACTATAGTTTTCTACATCATACACCCAAATGCCTACCCCTGCACCATATTTTCAACATGAGCCATCAAAACTCATGTTCCAAAGATGTTCATTTGTTGGATCTAATTGTTTTGTTTTTATTTGACTGTCATTATTTTCTGTGGAACCATTTTCTATATGGAAAACTTGTGAATCAATGATTCCATCATTGTACAAAATGAAAGAATCAATGTCAATGTGAACAGAGTACAGAGGGTAATTGTAGTCTTATCTTAGCTACTTACCATGTACTTCATTAATGTTTCCCTATATAGTCTTCTTGATTGACCAAACACCGGAATTGTAGCATATGTTGTGTCCAATTACAGGGTCCCTTGTAATTTTTCTCCCCACGAGAAAGATAAAATCATTCCATATTTAGGGGGAATGCCAGCTACAACAATATCCATCACTAAACTCTTTGCAGGTATCTGAGCTAGAGTGACACAAAGATCTTGACAAGACCTAAAAATCTAACTTTTCTAAGGTCAAAAGAGTATAAACCTTTATAAGGTCTAGTGATTTCAAGGCCAAGTTTCTCCATGACATCCTTTGGCATAAGGTTGTGTGATGCACCCGAATCAAACATGGCATTGTGAAGAATCTTTTCATGAATGTTTAAACTGACATAAAAAGGAGGGATGCCTCCTTCCTCAGGTTTTCCATCCACTTCAAGCCCAAATAGGAGTTTAGGTTGATCATCGTTTAAATTGACAGTATCTGTAACATCCATCATATTTAGTGCTTTCAGGACCTGAGATCTGTAGAAATTTTTCTTGATTAATTCAATGAGAGGGATAGTTATCTTCACTTTTCCAAGTTCACTCTCAATACTGAATCGTGTTTGAGTTTTCAGTGGATTTGAAAAATCAATTCTTTCAGCCATTATCCTTTGGGAAACTTCAGTTTGTTTTCTTGTACTAGGAATGTTAGTCTCAGCATTTCTAGCAAGAATATCTATTATTTTCTTGGTACTGTTTTTTGTTTTTTTATTTTATGAGTTATTTACATCTTTCTTATTATTTTCTGTTGCTTTCTTGACTTCAGATTCAAATACTTTCTTGGAATAATTTTCTGAATTATTCTTATTAGAATTATCTAAATTTTTCTTGCTTCTCAAGTTGTATTGTTTGTCGATCTCCAAAATGGCATTCTCGAAACCTAGTTTGTAATCATCAGATTCTTTAGATTCGATTTATGTTTGGGTTATTGAAAACAAGCCTTGTTCTTCTTCTATGAGAAAAATAGAATCATCTTCATTAATCCCCATCAAATTAATCTTATTTTCCTCAACTTCGTCCACTATTCCTTCATCTTCATCAACATAGTTTTCTTGAAAAGGAGGTCTAATCTGTTGATCAAGACCTCTTTGCTCTCTCTGACTAACTTGTGGAGGGTTTCTTCTTGGGTTCTTATTTCTATTTTGGGGTACTGGTTGATTTTCTCTGGGTATGGCTCTTCAATTCAGACTAGTTCTCTCCTTCATCCTTTCCATAGTCCTCACCAAATTGTCTATTTTTGAACTCAGATGTAGAGGCTATAGGTTATTCTCTTATTTTGACTCTCCTCTCAGTCCTAGTCCTATCACTTTTTGCTAATAAATTAGCTTCTACACTCAGCATATTTTCTCATTTCCTCTAATGTTGATGAGTCTCTTTCCCTAAGCTGATAGGCCATGTTTGGGTCAAATCCATCTGGGAATTTAAGCAGAACTATCCCTTGGCGTGGTTTCATATTAGCAGGGAGTGTGTTGTATATGTTTTTAAATCTAATACAGTAGTCTTGCACACTCTCTCCTCGAGATCTCTGAATAGTTTCATATTCTAACAAAATCTACACTAGATTTTTCTTGACTTCCCATCTCTTTATAATTTTTGGTCAAAATAAGGGAGATCATGAATATTATTATCAGTTAAACCTTTAAACCATTTTCTGACTTCACCTCCTAAACTCTGAGAAAAAATTCTCAATTTCACACTGTCATCATCAACTTCTTACAAGTAAAAATAATAATTCATTTTTTCTATATTTTGTTTGTTTTTCACATGACCAGTGCTATCAAATTGTGGAATATTATATTGGTAAACCTGAGGCATTGTAATATCCAAAATTGGGAATGCAGCAATGCATGAACACAATAGCAATGTAAATCAGCTCATAAGGTGTGAAAGGAGCACCTAGCCATCGAATGAATGTTCAACAGCAAGAATATGTCCCATTAACTCATTCCAAAGTGAGGAAATGCAGCAATATAGGGCATAAAAACATTATTTATAGAGAATTACGCTATAACTAGTGAGAAATGGGACTTGGATCCCTTAGTTCGTACCATATACATCTCACATGTAGAATGGGAGAAAAAACAAATCTCTCTAGCCATGCTAAACAATTCTCCCCGAGTCAATACAACTCAAAATTTCCCAAACCCCATGACTTATCCCAACAGAATTCCTGGAGCATGTGACAACGTTATTTTAATGAGGGTTTATGCATAAAATTACAAGAAATAATATATCTAGAGATTACAATCATACAATGGTTGAGAAAAAAGGAGATATCTTCCTTTTTATACAATATAAGAATGACCCAGCAAGGGCTACATGAAAGTACAAGTATAAAATACCAGATCTGTAGATCTAGATCTAAAACAATGCAGTTATAATGCAACTCTAAAAATAGATAGCTGAATAATACAAGAAATAGAAGAATATGCTTTATACAATCCTTCCGAGAGAAGGGTTGGCCCTTTCCCCAAGGAACAAGCTCAAGATCAAGGGTCTTGACCCTACTACTGCAACACAGAGAGAAATGATGAAGTTCCTATAAAGGACTGCATTGTAGGAGATGGAAATTACATTGGACACATGCCAAGATCTAAAAATCAGCTCAAAGACTTCCTCACTAATCTCCCAGAGAAAGGAAGATTCCTCCTCTGAAATACAAACTTTGGAAGTGGTGTTGTGGACCTTCCACTGCAACACTCTACAAAAAAACATTATACTCTACAGAAATAACTTTGTAGATGAAGGAGGATGCTTGGCCTCAAGCCTGAATGTGGAAAACTGAAGTATAATACTCCTCCAAGAGGCCTCTCAAGGTAGGAGAATGAATTCCTGAACAAGAATGCCTTGTGCTAAACAACACTGCATCTCTACTAAACTGCAAGAGAATGAAAAATAATCATGCAGACCATAAAATCATTAATCATCAAGCTGACCTAAAATGGCTTCCATCCTCTTCCTTATAAGTTTTTTGAGCCTCCTCACCTTGGGTCCCACCCATTAGGTTTTCCTACATCACATGATCAATCTCCCTCCAAAACTGTGTTGTATCTCCATCAAGGCCACTCCTCGAAAACCATGTTGTTTGCTTTGGTCAAAGTTGACCTCTTCAACCTGCTTCACCCCTTTTCACACCCAAGTGTCTTAAAGCTAGATCTCATATATTTTTTTAAACTGGTCCTTGTTCATATTGAGCTATTTCCATTGATGATCCACTCTTCTCCATGAATGGTGTTAACTTGGTCAACTTGACTTTTTCCACATCTAGTTGCCCTTGTTCACACATGATGGTGTCTGATATAGCTACTAGAATGATCCCTTTTCACACCAAGAGGGTTTTTATTCTAATTCAAGTTAATTATGGGTCCCCTCCCCCATTTATTCATCTACTAGGTGCAAAAATCAAAAATCAATATTCCTATTAGTTGCATGCTAATGTAAGAATATTATAGTCCTCCCCTCCCAAATGTTTCTTGTCCTGAAGAAACTGCAAGGATTGAACTGTAGAGTTTCCTCTCCTCCTACTGTAGCATCCTCATATGCTGAACTCCTCCAAGGAATATGATGTTGTCTCAACAATGAATCTCCATAGTGCCCCTCCCAAGCCTGCAAGCTAGCATTTGGTGAGCATCCAAAATATCCATCATCATGAAAAGGTGAAATACTCAAGGAGGAAACTATGTGTTGTCTAGAGGTCCTCTCAAGGCATGGAGACTGAAATGTGTTGGGAATTATCATTCCCATGTAAAACCTCCATCCCCAAGCTATCATCCATGCAAGATGAGTCACCCTCCAACATGGAAACTCATGAAATATCTCCTCCACCTTTGGCTTCTACAATGTAGGTGGGCTGAATAAATGAACATGGTAGACAAAATGGCCTACCCCATGCTTTCTTCCTCTCCACTTATGATAAGTGTAGAGCATATGCCGATCTTGGGTTGCAATAAGGTTGCCCTCAAATGGCAAGAAGAATATTAGATCTCCAAAGATCCTCTCTCCCATGTCATGAATCATGCTGGCCCAAATCATCCCATTCAAAATGAATGGCACATCATCACCATTTGGAATCCAAATTAGAAAAATGTTGAAGGTTATGTGTAGGTTTTGGTGATACGTCTTCCCAACTGCTGCTCTACATCATCATGTGGCAAGTCGTCTTTCAACAAGATGACAGTTGTGCATGTTTTCACATCTACCATGAGGTGGTAAATGGCATTATATATCAGTTGAGTACAATGATATTGAAAACGAATTTGTCCAAAGTCATGTAGAGAATGGTTATCTCCATCATAGAGGTTGGTTCTAGCATGACTAAGAAGCACATAAATAATATTGCCCTCTTGTGGAGCAATGCACTATACATACATGGTGAGAAAGTGTACATACTCAGTGAAATAATCAATAAGTATAGAAATATATTCCTTACCATGCATAATTATTAGGCTGAAAGTGAGGTCCATGGATGAGTCCTCCCATGAGAATCTTCTCATAAAAAACTGCAACAAGAGAGAATGCATGCTCCCCTTGTAACACTCCATTAATAGAAACATACTCCCAAGTGACAGTGTTGTTGGCCCTAGTGATAAGGCTCTTGTCACCCCATGATCCCCTTCCTTGACATTCCACATGTCAAATTCATCCACTATCATGCTGCTATGTGGGGAAATCTTCTTCCTATGTGGAAGCCCCTCCTTATCCTCCAATGTTGAAGGGTAGCCTCTGTGCACCTTGAATGTGCCATACATCCCTCCTGAAATATCATGATGAGTATGGATAAATTTCTTCCCATGCTCTCCCAATAGTAACCATAGCAACAAGGACTCTTGTTGCCTTCTTACATTATCATGATGCAAATCATGGAGCAACAATACAATAATGGACATGTGAGATGTCTCATCAACATAGTACAAACAAGCTCCCTTATGCCACATCATGTGGGAGCTATCCTTCCTCCCAAACCAAAGTACATACATGAGATACATCTTAAACAAAAATATATGTAAATACATGATACATACCTCGAACAAGAGTAAACACATGGACATAAGATTTAACATGTGATGTCCAAATTCTCTTCTTAACAACCAAAGCAACCATGCCTTATTTTAATGCATTCTATCATTGAGACATAAGGCATGAGACAAGAAAATATGAATCTTTGGGTAGTAACCATACTCACCCAAGAACAGCCAGCGTAGCCATGCTTCTTGCTGACCTATTTCATAGATCTGCAAGTGGTTTGGAAACCCCTTGCTCCATACTATCATCCACTCATCCAAATGTGGGTGATGGATCTCATTCTGCAAATACTTGGTATCCTCCCATTGTAGGAAACCAACCTCCTCAAACCTTTAAAGAACCTTGCACTTCATGAAATGTTGAAGTGCACCTCCAATGGGATCTCTTAATGAGACCTTCTTCTCATGCATGGCCTTCCAAAACCAATGGGGTCTTGGATCTGCTGCAGGTAGAAGTCTCTCTTTAAGTTGTGGCATGCTCATTGAGAAAGTGTCATATAGAAAGGAGAAAGTGTTTCTCATCTCAAGATGTCTACCCTTTGTCAATTCTTCCTCCATGGCTTCCTGAATGAAGCTACCATTTGAATGCTCCCATGAGGAATGGGTCCTCTTTACTTCACTGCTGCTCCTGGACAGCGCAGTGCAACTATGTTTCTCTAGATTAGCAGTAAATGATGATCATGGATCATGCAAAAGAAGATTTTCACAATCCTCTAAAATATTTTCTGAAATAATAGAAAGTGGAAATTCAAACATACCTTGATGGGATTTGGGAACACTTTGTATGGTTGCAAGAGTTCCTTCTTCCACTGTGTTGGCTCCCACAACTGCTAATGTTGAAGGTTGCTCCTCCAAGGTTGTGATAGCGCTGGTACAAGTCTCCTCAAGTGGGGGTGAGGGCTCCTCCCTCTCTGATTTTTCTTCAACAAATCTCTTGATCACCCTCTGAGTGAAATCTACAAAAGTAGATACTCTTGTATGACTTATGTGACCGAACCACCAAGTGCTTACCCTACCCGCCATGTACAGCGCTGCAATCTCCACTTACTATCTCTCTACCACTGGATGTAGTAGGAAGAATGCATTAAGTCTTCTTTCCCAAGACCTTTCTTCAGATGTCCCATGAAAATTGGACAATAGAAACCTATTACTCTTGATTTTCCCTTTACTGCAGGGCCTCTTCTCTTCCTCTAGTTGAAGGAACTGTGGGAAGGATAGAGTCTCCTTGAAGGCTCTAGGTTGAGATTTGTACTCAACAAGGTATTCACTTAGAATCTGATGATCCAAGTGTCCTCCATGATTATTGTCTTCTTCTTTATTAGAATAGGAAGTGCATGGTCTTTCCTCTTCTTGAAACCCTCTAGAAGTTTCATGGCACTTTTTCTCCTTTATCTTCTTAACCTCCTTGGAGAGGTTCTTCCTGGATCTGAAAAGTGATGAGATAAGGCTCATCCTCTCCATCATTATGATCTTTCTCCTTCCATTTTTCTTCTTATTATTTTGATAGCATACTAGCTGGAACTCACAGGCTGAGCCAAGATTAGATCTTTGATACCACTGTAATATCCCAAATTGGGAATGAAGAAATGCATGAACACAATAGAAGTGTAAATCAGCTCATAAGTTATGAAAGGAGCACCTAGCCATTGAATGAATGTTTAGTAGCAAGAATATGTCCCATTAACTCATTCCAAAGTGAGGAAATGCAGCAATATAGGGCATAAAAATGTTATTTACAAATAATTACGCTATAAATGTGAGAAATGGGACTTGGATCCCTTATTTCATACTATATACATCTCACATGCAGACTGGGAGCAAAAAAAATCTCTTTAGCCATGCTAAACAGGTCTCCCCAAGTCAATACAACTCAAAAATGCCCAAACCCCATGACTTGTGCCAACAGAATTCTTGGAGCATGTGACAACATTATTTTAATGAGGGTTTATGCAGAAAATTACAAGAAATAATAGATTTGGAGATTACAATCATACAATGGCTGAGAAAAATGGAGATCTCTTCCTTTTTATACAATATAAGAATGCCCTGGCAAGGGCTCCATGAAAGCACAAGTATAAAATACCAGATCTATAGATCTAGATCTAAAACAATGTAGTTATACTATAGCTCTAAAAATATATAGCTGAATAATACAAGAAATAGAAGAATATGGTTTATACAATCCTTCTGGGAGAAGGGTTGGCCCTTTCCCCAAGGAACAAGCTCAAGATCAAGGGTCTTGACACTGCTACTGCAACACATAGAGAAATGACGTAGTTCCTACAAAGGAATACACTGTAAGAGATGGAAATTACATTGGCCACATGCCAAGATCTGAAAATGAGCTCAAAGACTTCCTCGCTGATCTCCCAGAGAAAGGAAGGCTTCCTCCTCTGAAATACAAACTCTGGAAGTGGTGTTGTGGACCTTCCACTGCAACACCCTACAACACAACATTATAATCTACAGAAATAATCTTGTAGATGAAGGAGGATGCTTGGCCTCAAGCCTAAATGTGGAAAACTGAAGTACAATACTCCTCCAAGAGGCCTCTCAAGGTAGGAGAAGGAATTCCTAAACAGGAATGCCTTGTGCTAAACAACACTACAGCTCTGCTAAACAGCAAGAGAATGCAAAATAGTCATGCAAACCATAAAATAAATAATAATAAATCTGACCTCAAATGGATTTCGTCCTCTTCCTTATAAGCTTTGTGAGCCTCCTCACCTTGGGTCCCACCCATTAGAGTTTCCTACATCACATGATCAATCTCCCTCCAAAACTGTATTGTATCTCCATCAAGGCCACTCCTCCAAAACCACGTTGTTTGATTTGGTCAAAGTTGACCTCTTCAACCTACTTCACCCTTTTTCACACCCAAGAGTCTTCAAGCTAGCTCTCATATATTTTTTTAAACTGATCATTTTTCATATTGAGCTATTTCCATTGATGATCCACTCTTCTCCATGAATGGTGTTGACTTTGTCAACTTGACTTTGTCCACATCCAATTGCCCTTTTTCACACATGATGGTGTCAAATCCAGCTGATAGAATGATCCCCGTTCACACCAAGAGGTTTTTTATGCTAATTCAAGTTAAGTATGGGTCCCCTCCCCCATTTATTCATCTACTAGGTGCAAAAATCAAAAATCAATATTCCTATTAGCTGCATGCTAATGTAGGAATATTACAGGCATAGGAGGTAAAGGTGATAGCAGCACCAATGGGGCATATCTGGCTACCATGATTGGTGGAGGTGGTGGAGGGAGATGAACAATGGATGAAATTTGATGGGTAGAGGTATGAAATATGGATGAATCAAAAACTGTAAGGTTGGTCCAATTATGAGATTTGGTTCTAAATAGACCTTGTTCAAAATTAAAATCAAATTGAATGTCTTGCAAAGTGACAAAGTTATCAGGTAAGGAGCTAGATCTGTGAAGAACTCTACTATTGGTTTAACTTTCTATTCTAAGGGTTTTCCTCAAGATATTCTCAGGATTGTCTACAATAGGATGGGGATTTGGATTTGGATGGGATATGGTGGATATTCTTTTGGGAGCTAGAATTTAGTTCAAAATCACAGACAAACTGATTATTGAAGACTAACATAAACCAATATTTAAAATAAAATTGTATCATACAGTGCTTTTAACTGGGGTTTTCTGAATTCAGATGAGAATTTAGATTTTTCAATTGTTCCCCAGTGTCGTCGCCACTATGTTATTGCTCTATAATTTGTAAGTTTGGCAAGACCAAATTGTAAATAAAAACATCAAAACCACTTAAAGCCTAGGATCTAGCCCTCCTAGACTCAGAGAGGGATATCTCTATATAAGATTTATATTTTTTTTAAGCTTTCTAATATTAGTCTAGTTAAATTAATTGTGAGAGTTGTTTGTGTTTGATTTTTCGTGGTTGGATCTAAGGAATTTCGTCAAGTAGCTTCCATTGGGATATGGATTCGAAATAGGCTAGATATGTGCATCAAATTCCAGAAAAATGCAAGGCAAGCTAGTTGTGAATGCTGGTGTTATAACTAAGTGAAAATATGAAACAGAGAAAAGGTTTTCAGTAATGACTTAAGAAAAATTAAGAATTCTTAAATCATACATCAGAAGAAAACATAAAAATCGTATAAACAGTCAGAATTAAGGTGCTCTGTGACAACAAATATCAATCTAAATTTCTTGTTTTACGATTAGAATTCAAATTATACATATGAAGGGAAAATAGTGGAAAACATTAAATTGTGATAAAGGAAAAACATCACCAGGATAACACAACACATGAATCTTGCAAACTGATTTTTTTTTATGCTCTAGCTTGAAAATTACAAAAGCTCCAAATAAAAAGCACTTACCAAACCAGTGTCCAACCCCTATACTAAATAAAATTCTATATTTAAACTATTTGCAACTGATTTTCGTTTCAAAAACGAAAATTTGTTCATTGTTACAGAATAACTAAAAGTTGACATGCATGTCTCATGCATGGACACTTTGTAATAGACCTTTTAACATACGTCTAAAGTCATTATCAAGTTGTAATTCAATATAACAACATTTTTAATGGATTTCTAAAGTCATTATAAAGATGTTATTCAATGTTGCAGCGGTTTGTTGTGCTAGAAAAATTGATATTGTTGAGTTGTTATGATACACAGGATCTGCTGATGTAGATAATTCATTGAGCTACATTTTTTCTCATCATGCTTAGTTGTCATCCTCCCTGAAGTCCACACAAATTTTCCCACCCCTTTTAAGTCATAATATTGGTTCTATTCAACTTTTTGTATACTTCATCAGTCTTGGTGTACTTCACAAATGTTGGCCTCAACTGAAATATTTGCCTAATTTCATGTTGTATGAAGACATCATTGCTTATAACTTCATAAAATTATTTCCCTGTCATTGTGTTCTTCATATTCTTATGCTTGGATGTATCCTTTGAAATCTTTGTGATATTTTTTACATAATCTGTCCTAGGCATTAGATTATCACTGATAACAAATAAGGGAGGCAATCCATTTTTGTTAAGTGGCTCAATCCTATTGAAAAATATACTTACTCTAATCTCGAGCTCATGACATATTTCTTCTAGCTCTATAACTATACTCTTATTATTTAACACCTTTTTCACCTCAATTATGGTGGTTGTTTTGTCTGCTACTTGAAGTTGTTCCAATTCATGACTGATTTTAGAATTCAGGAATCGTATGATATTTTTGGCAGTCTGGGGCTTATCCCCAAGTTCATCATTTGCCTTTTCAATGGAAACTTTCACTAAATCAATTAAATCCCTTTGTTCAAAAATTATTTGAATTCATGGCCATATATCATTCATAGATTCAATTATATCCAACCAAATAGTTTTTTTTAACTCTTCCTACCATGCTTCCAATTGAGGAATCTTGAAGGGACTTCTACAAACCTTCGTTTAACTTTTTGCTGATCTATAACTCTGTGGCATGTGTTGAATCTTTCCTTTTAAACTGCTCTTGTAGGTCACTGAGTTGATCTTGCAGTTTTTTAATTTATACTGTCTGTAAGGACATGTTCTCCATGGCTTTAGCTAACTTCTTAGTGCCTTCACCTGGTGTACATGTTGTTGTGGTAGATGTTGGAATCACTGTAAGAGGGACTCCATATAGTGGAATCATGTCCTTAGTTGATTATTTTGTTGCTTCCTTCACTGCATCTCTTATTTATTTCTGTCTTTCTTTTATCATTTTCTCCATTTTATTAAGTTGATCTTCTTGTTGATGATCAATTGCAGCATTTTTGCCTTTTGTGTTTCATTTGCTTATATCTCCTTGGGGATAGGATCTTTTGTCACTGACATCTTGAGATGCCTCCTCAAAACAGCTATGTTTATATTCTTCTTTTTCACAAGTGCTTATCCCACTACTATTATTGATGGATTGTACCCGAGTTGCATCACTAAATCCTCCAGAGATTTAATCCTTGATTCTTTTGACATGGAGGAGATATTTTCCACCTTCAATTGTGAATGTGTGTTGGATAATGTCACCTGAAACTTTGAGAGACTCATGGATGTACTAGTTAGGGTGGAGTAGATCATCTCTCTTGTCTTCTTGTGCATTTCCATTTGGTCTATTGGATTAAATGTTCATTATATCAAACTCAAAATATGTCTTCTTGTAGTCTACTGAAGTTTTGGGTTGAGGTATTTGTGCTTCTAAGAAGGTCATATTCATTCTCCCCTTTTTAGAGTCAAAAGTTGAAAGAAGCCTTGTTTGGGAGTTGATTTTTTGTTTCCAAAACTGATTATATGTGTTGGTCTTTAGAACCTCATTCCTTCTTTTGATCTCCTTGAATGTATCATAGATATCTTCCTCTTGTTGCCCTGCAGTGGTAGTAGAAGTTGGAGTCTGCACATTGTGTTTTTTGAAAGGCATCATGGCAGAGGATGTATAGAAAATTGATTGGCCAGTTGTTGGAGATGAGCTTGGTGAATTTCTGATTGTGATGACTGTCTACTAATATTTCTCACTACCCTGGTCAATGTCAATGCAAATTCTGGCCCTCTTCCTGTATTTCATTTTGAATTATTTATGGAGGGATCAATATCCATGTCTGTTTGATCTTCCCTAGTCCTCCTGCTTCCTACTTCATTTTATGGTTCCTTTCCTTTTTCATCTTGTGCTCCTGCAACTTTTCTTTCTTGTGGAGTTGGTGTTTGAATTCCTGAAGTAGAGATGACCTGCTCTTCTACCTCCTAAAGTGTCTTAGCTTCCCATTCTTCTTTATGCATATATTGCTCTATCTCCAATCTGTGGGTATGAATGTAGGGTGTGGACTTATTTTCCACCCTCTTCTTGGAGATGATCTCCATTAGATCATACAACCATGTGAAGCTATGTGTGAACTTCATCTCCTTCAACATTTTATCTGCCTCATTTCCTGTTGCCCTGTTGTTGTAAATAAATGGGCCAATCTGTGATTTGATCCTAAATTGTGACTTCTTCTTGGCAGAGACAAAATGTACCTCATCTACATTTATCATTTTTCGATATATTCAAGTGAAAATATTCTCATAGAGAGATACTTGGGCAATTTATTGGGGGCCAATTCACTGCCATAAAGTTTGATCTCTATGTAATTTTGGTAGAGGTACCAATATACTGTTTTGATCTACTCTATCAACTGCATCACCTTCTTTATTTCCTCAATAATTGTTGGCTCTATAGTATTGTTGAGTGCATTGATTGCTGGATGAATAAATAAGTCTACAAAGATTTTGTAGGAGTAATTTTTCTGCTCCTCCATCAATAAACTAGTCTAGAAAATCATTGATTGGGGCTGAGAATCATCATTCAGATTCATCATATCAAACTGAAGCCTATTGGATTGGAAATAAACAAATATGTGCACCAACATAGAGGTATATTTAAAAACTTTTTCTATCTGAAACTTTAGTAATTTTTCATGAATTGCATCTGCAAGAAATTGTGCATAGTTGAACATGATTTTGGGCTGAGCATCTGAGGAAAGAATAGACAATAAACTAATCATGGCTTCAACTACCCACTGATCATTATGATATCCTAAAAAATAATATAAAATAGTGATAATGTGTTTGGTCCTATCAATAAATATGGATGATGGATATGGAGGATTCTTGGTAGGCATTGGGGAATTTGTGGCCATGAATAATTATAAAGTTTTGGCCTTGCTAGCAATGTCTAGTTTTTGGTATATTTCTCTCAGGGCTTCATATGAAAAGGGAATGTTATTCTCAACAATGGGGGCCTGCATCATTTCTTGAATGGATTGGGAATTTATAGAAAATAGTATTTCTCCTACAGGGTTCACTATGTCTCTTTGTTTCATGTCATAACAGGAATGACATTTTCTAATCAATTCAGAGTAGTTATGGGTTGTGGGAAAGATGAAGAAAGGCAATTTGGTCTCCCACATGCCTATATCATTGACTTCTTGGAGGAATTTTTCCTCAAGCCAGCAGTAGGCATCGAACAAGTCGAAGTTAGACTCTGTCTCGTGGATCCTGTAATCTCTATCATCCAAGGATATGCGATCTAAGTCTACCTGAGGATAGACCATGGGATTGAAAGGTTTTTGATCAGCCTTTGGAGGCATCTTATGTCTTCTATAAATCAGTTCTCGATCTGCAATGAATAATGGGATGACATAAGGGGGAACAGAGAAAGGGAAATTTCTATTGATCAGCACTGGGGAAGGGATATGATAGAAGGGGATCATGACCGAGATTGAACAGTCGAAAGGATAACTATAATCCAATTCACAGAGTGTTGAATAATCTTCTTTGATAAACAATGTCTCTTCAGCGATAGTTTGTAATTCCTCTGTAAATATATGTTATTCCATTACCTGCAACAATTTGAAAATAACAAGCAGAGTAAACTTTGCAATTATGTTGCATTTGAGCTTTAATACTGTGATTTGGTGGTCGTTGATTAGGTGCAGGTCCATTGGATAACGGACTAGCCATTAATGGCACAGTAACTGTGTTAATAGGAGGTGATATGACTCGATGGAGGGGATAGCCAGGAATAGTCGTGTCACTAACGGTAAGTTGAAAATTTGAATAAGCGTGGCGGTTTCATTAAACAGTAAAACCATTTTCTGGGGGGGTGATGGCGGTGAGTGGTAACTAAGCGAGGGGGGGGGGTGCGAAATAGTCTGGAGGTGACATGTAGCGGGGGCAGCGATAATAGATACCACCGATTTCGGACCCCCCGCCCCCCCCATTGTTAAACTTTGGAGGCTGAGGGGGGGCCGAAGGCGACGGGGACTGTTAGATGTGGATTGTTAAACGGAGATGTCGGGAAAGTGTGGGGAGTTTAGTGCTTGACGTGATGTGCGGTGTGATGGTGGGTGTTGGGCCACTAAATTGTCATTCTTATTACCATTTCTTAACATATATTTCATCAATTCATACCATTCTTTTATCACATTGTTTATCATAATTTATCATTTAATCCCATTCTATAATTATTTAAGCTCTTATGGATAAGTAATATTTATTCTCCTTTATTTTTAATAAATTGAATATTATTATGAATTATTTTGTAAATGATGGTTTATTTAATAAAGTTTTTATAACTCATGATTTTAGCCTCCAAGATCTCTTTCAGATTGCAAATCCAATATTCAGTTCATAAATAAATATTCCAACTCAGAAATTCGTTGGAATAACAAGTGACATTTTTTCGCTGGACATTTCGAGCAAACGAAGAAGAATATTGAAAACTAAGAGATGGGTTTTGTTAAGAACGGACCAAATTAGTTTTTTAATGACAATTTTTCCAAAATTCAGTCTTCATTGGGAGAAACACAAGGTTCTTTGAAGAATATATTCGTAGATTTTCTGTTGTGACCATTTTCCAATTTTTCTCAATTGCAATAATCAGATTCGACTTGTTACGTCTGAATCATGGTGGAAATATCTCTTATATTTTGTAATCAGTTGGTTGGAAATTTTCCTTTTGTATCTTGTATAATTAAAGGACACAATCAGAGAAAGAGGAGAGGAGATCATCATCTTAACTCTGTAACTTTCAATCATCATAATACAGAAATATTGTGTTGCTATTACATGCGTTATCTGATTTAGTTTCCGCTAAGTTCTTTCTCTTCCTGCACCCTTATAGGGAGGAAGGGCCCTCCTCTTTAGCAGGGATTGCAGCGGTTAAGGTATATGTGTATATATCAATTTCTTATTTTGTTTATGTTTCAGTGGAATTTTTGTTGCTGTTGTTTCAGTTATGAATAGATCTGTTTCAATTCCGATGTTTTATATGTTGTTACACAAATGAGATCAGAGATACCAGTTGGGTGATTTTTGTGTGGCGTGCTAGAACATATTAATTGAGGTGTGATTACAGTCTTGTAGATAATTTTATTTATGCATGATTGATTTCCTTCCAGCATTTAATTCAGCAATGATTTCCTTTATTTGGATTTGCTTCTAGTTGGGTGTATCGACACAGACAGCGCAGCTATCATTTAAATAAAAGATGTCCCTGTATTGATAATTTATGTGTATTTTTTTAGTCATTTAATAGTGATTAATACAACCCAACAGTGGGGTCTGGAAATATGAACGTCAGAGGGTAGAGTAGACTTTAGGATAAAGGGAAAATACAAGAGTTTGAAGGTTATGAATAATGGAATATTAATATTCTCGGGACTTTGGATGAAATTGACATAAAATATGTCAAAATGACTTGGAATATAGTTCTCAAACTTAGAACATAATCCCAGTTCTAACCTTTTGAGTATAAACACTCTCTGTCTTGATTTTCTTCTTGCATTAGAGGAAAAAAATTGAAGCTTTGATGTTACACCTTGTAAAATAAACTTCAAATTTTCCTTCTATTCTTCCTTCTCAACATATCTACCTAGCCAAAGCTACACATCTAACATTTTTTCTTCTTTTTCAGGGTGAATTTGGACTAGCTAACCCTTAAATCATTTTTTGTTTTGAATTTCTAACCTAACACCTATCCTTATTTCAGAAATTGACTCGGTTTAAACTATTGAGCCAATTTCAATTTCTACCTATCTACTGATAAGCCAAGATTAGACAGTTTGGAAAACCTTTATTTTCTAATCTATCAACAAAAATTGAAAATTGTCTAGTCATGATTAAACTATATGACCAGACAAACCTATCTAATGAGTAGTGGAATTTTGAACTTGTAGCACTTTCAGTTTTATTTCTTTTTGGGGTTTTTCTTTCTCTTTTCTTTTTTTCCTTTTCAGTTTTTTATACCCTCTTTTATTTCTTTTCCATATTTTATTTATTTGAAATCATTTGAATTTTTAAAATCCTTTCAATAATGAAAAATTTGCAAGAAACATGAATTATCCAATCACCTTGAGATCCTATAATTTTTAGGGTACTAACATCTTCCTTATGTCGCTTCTTGAGATACACCATATTGTAATGTGTTTTGACCATTTGATTCTCTTTTGATCTCACACATTAGGGGGCATTTGTTATAACCCTATTTTACACCCTAGATATGGAGGAGAAACCATACCCTAACTTACCTCAGTTACTAGGATGAAATACCCTTCTCTAGACCTTTAGAAGACAACAATTGAAGCTTCTTCACTCCAGTTAGATCACAATAGAGTGATGTGTCACTTTTTTTTAGTGAGTAAATAGATATTCTCAAGGGACCCTCTATACATGTCTAAGTGGGACTGACATTGAACTTTTAATAAAGGAGGAGCCAATGTGAAGGTATTGGAAGGGATAAATTATATCCAAGATAATTATTGTAAGTAATTGTACCTTCTTTAACGTGCATTTCAATATATTTTCCCCAACTTTGGCTATCATTTGAATGCATCTAGTTTGATTTTGATTAACTTGGATAATCTAGTTTATATATAACATGTCACTCTTGTATCTCTTTGGAAGGAGAGAATATTCAGGTTCTTTGGTTGTGATATATGCAATATATAGGTGGGGGAAGCATAGAAAATATCTCTAAGAGTTGGAGTGGTATTCTTAGAAGCTACACTAGTCAAAATCTACATCAAACTTCAGAGGTAAAGATATGGAATTTATCCCTCATCTTAATCTGTAAAAGCATTATAGAATTAAGATATAGGGAAATATATTGAATGGTCCATCCCTATGTCTATACATATCTTGTATAAATCTACAGACTCTAACACCTGACCATGGGAATAAAATCTAGTTAACAGGGAGAGTAGTGAAAGCATATTATGCCTATGCTTCATGAGTTAAAAGGAAATAGGTCGTGATATTGAAAAAGTAGTTGACTGTCACGGTGAAGTTCTTTAAGAATCAAAGAGTAAGTTTGACAAAAAATAGTTAATTAACCATGATATAAAAAGTGTTGACTTTTTCTCCATGATTTAGTCAACAATGGATATGCAAAAAGTTACATTAGATAATGGTGATATTTAGAGATCATGGAGGAATGAGTTATGGGCACTTAAGAAGTTAATAATTTTAAATCTATTATAAGATCCAAAATCTGGTAGCATATGGGAGATATCATGATGTACCAAATTTCATGCATTATGTTTCCTATGGATTGACAAGGCCTTCCCAATCCAAGTGTGTGATATCCATACATGAGCCTATTTATGCATGAATATGTCACTTATGGTTTTCATGGACCAAGAAAGCATCAAAAAACATAGATAAAAAAATATCTACTATAAATATGGAAGAAATAGGGTGAGGAAGCTAGGGACCTATAATTTGAGTGATATATTATGCTCATGTTAAGATGGAAAGCTAGATAATGGCTTGAAATTTCATGTAGAAGTCTAATGAGGGTGACTGCACACACCTTATACATCATGTTGGAAGTTTTGGGTCTATGACATGTAGTTGAACTATTGCATGCACTTGTTTAACAAGTTCATCCAATCTTGTAGAGAATCCTAGATAATGAGCTACCCATTCATTTATGGTTATATCATAATGTATTTTTCTATTATCCTAAGTAAAATACCAAAAGAATGACAACTTAAAGCAAAATTGAGAATTAATAATATGTCAACATCACACTCACCATGGTAGGTTCGAAAGGGCCTACACAACATTACATTTAATGAGGTCACCTTCTCCAAGTGATTTAACATGATACCAGTCACCATAGTGAATGATATTTTCAATCCAAAATAGATTATCAATGCATGCTACCAAGCCTTGGATTTTATCATGGACAAGAAAAAAATATTATTTGTTCTTATATGGAAAATGGAAATAAGATTTAGCTTTCTCGAGTACCCTTTGTGTTAATCGACCTTCTGCTTCATGTAGAAATTTTATCATGCCCTGGAGTGAAAAAGAAGAAGATTATAATATGATTAGTATACATTCTCCATGATGTGATTATAGGTATTTCAATATAATAAATAATGAATCATGATACCATGAGCTCAATGGTGTCTAGGAAGATAAATGGTACTAAGCAAGATTATTCCAATTCAAAATTTGATGTTAAAAAGTTTTAGAAAGGTTCAAGAGGTGACTTCACATAAATTCAAGTAAATGAAAAATTAGGTTCCTCCCACCTTATTCACCAACTTCATTTTGAATGATGCAATTTTTTCCACTTTCCTAGTCAAGGAGTGTTTCAAGAATGACATTGATTTCCTCAAAGGTACTATATAGGAACCATAAAAAATCCAATGAATTAGTTTCATTGAGCTCGACATTATACCAAATATGAGTTATGGTACAATATTGAAATCTATTTGGAGCATCCCCTTGTCCTCCTTAAAATATTATCTTCCATACTTGCAAGGTGGCATAGTTATGGGTGCCCCTATTACCATTGCCACAACAACAACAAGATTTTATCAATTTTTTTTTTTTATGAGAATCAATCTACACACATTTTGGATGTTATGCTAAACTTCCCAATAATTTTTAGCATTAAAGATGCATTAAATTCATTCAAGGAATAAGATACTCTTGAAAATATAGTTGTCCCATATGCTACAATTGTTGTTGACAATACTAAAAATGTGCCTGAAATTTTTCTTCGACTTCAAGTGTGAGAATTACAAATGAGGCTTATAATGATGTTTGTGATAATTCCGCCCATAGGGATTAATAGGCGAGTGATAATTATGATGTAATACAACTCGATGATAAGCTGCATATTTCTATGGGTGGTGGTTTTGATTTTCTAAATGTTGGTGGTAGAATTGATGGTATTGTGAGTGATGCTAAAGGTATACAATATCACCTAATGGTGATTGATTAACTATTTATCAATCCCATTTATGATATTAAATATGACAAGGATGAGATGAAGGAATTTAAGGAGGATGTTGAATATCCCCTTATTGGCATCCAATTTTGTTTTGGTGGCCAAAGAGAAAGGAAAACAATTTATAGAGAATGATAAGGCTACCTCTCCAATTATAAAAATAACTATGACAATGTTCCAAGTATCCCCTCATTAGATTCAAATCATTAAGCCTTATACTCCTCTTTCCCATTATATGCCTTTGAAATTATTGAGGAATCGGTAGATAGTCATAATAAATGTTGGGAGATCATGTATGTGTAATAGAAGAACTTTGATTTCATCCAATACATGAATGTTGACACTCAAAAATGCATCCAGAACACCACCCTTAGAATCATCCCTACTATTTAGTAAAATATTGAGACATAAGGTCATTTCAGACTACCAATTGTGAGTGAAAACATCTATCTTAGTGTTTCCCTAGTGCCCACTTACCTTCTTATAAATCCAACTAGATAAAGTTTAGCTCCTATTCTATAAAGGATTTATTAAAAATGAGAAGGAATATGATAGCATGGATATATATTATTTGGTTTTATCATGATTTTGTATAATTACAAAAAAAAAAAAATCCATAATTACAACTATAATTGGATGATATCATTACTAAAAAATATGAGCATAAGATAAAAAAATTAATCTTGCAAAATCACTTGGAGGATTTTATACAAAGGTTCACCTAGATGTGGCCTAAGTTGCAACAATTGTTATCTAGTTAGAAGTTATAGTTCTGAAATTGAAACCTAACACAATTCTTGACCATGCCCATTATTCCTTATTATGGATAAAATTTTGGTTCATAAATTAGGGTTGGAGTAATAGAGGAATCAATAGGATTCACAATCTAATAACTCTTGTCATGGGTTGATCCATTAATATATCAAAGCTAGTAGACCATATTCCCATCACAAATAAGTAACTATAAAAAGTTGCACAATACACTTACACAAGATTGGATGGGAATTTTGGCATTTCCAAATAACCCTACTGGGATCACTTACACAACAATGGAGACTTGCATCATTATAGAGCTTATCTGGTGAGTTGCCAAACTTATGGAGATCTAGTATGTAGATGATCAATTAGATGTGTTCCATAATGATTCTCTAAATGAAAAGGCTAATTTATAAAAACTTTGACATTTTTTATGATGGTTCTAGCTCCATACATGCAAAATAAATTTGGTGTCATACATTCTTGGAAATGTTAAAGAAGTCAACCAAGAAGAGAAGGAAGAGACAACAACAGTTAGGTTGGTCTAGAAAGTCACTTTTCAAGATGAGTTCCCAATTTTTATGGGATTAAGGAGTCTAAGAAATATGCATGTGATATGATTCACATTCATGTATCCATTTTGGATATTTATATCATGGTTTTGGTTTAGTCTTAGTTACTATGATTTTAACTGTAAAAACATCATTGCATGCATTGGGAAAAAGGGTTGGTTAGAGAGTTTTGTAGTTGTCTATCTTGTTAGAGGGTTCATGTTAGGTCCCTATAGTACTAGAGTACCCCCTTATTGTTATTGTTAGTATAGCCCCATTATTTTTATTTTTGTGCCCATCTAGTCCCCCTATTGTTGTTAGTGTGCCCCATAGAAGCCCACTATTATTATTGTTGTGCCCTTACATTATTATTAGCATGTTGGTTAGGATTATATTGTGACCCATTGGACTCCTATATATAGAAAGGAGGTTTTGTCAATTGTATCATCCAATAATTGTTCATTAATGTAATGTAAAGGAGGTCTCCCCCTCGAAGATGATGATTTCTAAGTCGTTGATATCTCTATTCCTCTATTTTGTGAGCTGGTTTGATAACATTTGGTATTAGAGCTTTGGATTCTACGGTTTTTCTACTTCAAACAGGTCATCGTGGCATTTTTCTATAAAAAAAAATTCTACGAAGGTTCATAAGCTTTAAAAAAAACCATTTACGCTAAATTCGAAGAAACTTCATGGAAAATTTTCAAATATTGATTTGTAATATTTTCAAAGATATGATCTGTGGACGTTATGGTTTTTGCAAGCTCCCGAATTTCATCTCAAAGAGGTTACCTTGGGAAAATTTTCATAACTCTCTCTCTTAGCATTGGATTGGAAATCTTTATAAAGTGTTCAAAATTTCACAGACTATAGTTTCCTATATATCAATTTCAGAGCCAAAGGAGGAAACAATGACACATGGCACGCCTTAAAAATTCGCTCTACTGAACTAGCCAATAATTAGGTCATTGTGGGAGATTGGGCATAACTTGGACTTGAAATATCCAAATTAGGTATGACATGTGGCATTGGAAAGAAGACTCGGAGGGATACTACGGGAATAAATTTCAGATATTGAATATCCTAACTCACTGAGATAGTTCAGGTTTAATATCGACCTCCTAAAAATCAACAAAAAGGTGTGTATTTGTTTTTTTTAATTTTCATAAATTTTGTTTGAAAAATCAGTTTGAAGTGATTCCAAGAGCATATTGAAGCATATATATCAGTATTGAGTTCTAAAAATTCCTCCAGAAAATAATTATACACCCATTAAGCCCTCATAAAACTCTACTATGAATCATGAAGAAGAATTGTAGCATGATATATCAAAATTACGGTACCAAATGCAACAAATTTTGATATCACAAAGAGAAACCAAAGATGACATAGATGGTTCAAAAGAACACATGGAAGCTAAGATGGATGGTTGGAAGAATTAAATGAAAGCTAATATGGATGATCAAGTATTGGAAGAGAACATTGAGCATCAACAACAAGTTCTCCAACTCTTAAAGGATAACCTAACTTTGGTGAAGAATCGAATGAAACAATAGACATATAAAGATCGTAACGAAAGAAGTTTTGATGTAGGTGACTGGGTATTTTTATGGCTACAACCATACAAACCAATGTCCCTTAAGAAATATAAGAAATATAATAAATTATTGCTAAAGTACTATGGTCCTTACAAGGTGTTGCAAAATATTGGCACTATGGAATACAAATTGGAGATGCCTGCATCTTCCCAAGTGCACCTAGTTTTCCATGTTTCATGCTTAAAGAAGGTTATATATGACAAAATCCTTGTTCAAACAATATTGCTAGAACTTGAAGAGGAAGTAAAAATCATATTGGAACCTGAAGCAGTCACGAAAACAAGAACTCAACAACTACGAAATCGATCAATTTCAGAGTATCTCAACAAGTGGAAGAACTTACCCGCTAAAGATTCCACATGGGAGGATGGGAATTTTATACAGAAGAATCCAAAAATAATCAAGCATTGAGGAAAACACTTGTTTGAAGGAGAGGGGCATGTTAGGTCCCTATATTACTAGTGTATCCCCTTATTTTTATTGTTATTATAGCCCCCTTATTGTTATTGTTGTGCCCATGTAGTCCCCATATTGTTATTATTTTTCCCCATAGAAGCTCACTATTATTATTGTTGTGCCCTTAAATTGTTATCGTTATGTCGGCTGGGATTATATTGTGACCCATTGGACTCCTATATATAGAAAGGAGGTTTTTTCATTTGTATCATACAATAATTTTTCATTTATGTAATGTAAAGGAGGTTGCCCCCTCGAAGAGGTTGGTTTCTAAGTCGTTGATCTCAAGTTTTGTCATTTGTATCATACAATAATTTTTCATTTATGTAATGTAAAGGAGGTTTCCCCCTTGAAGAGGTTGGTTTCTAAGTCGTTGATCTCTCTTTTCTTCTATTTTGTGAGTTGGTTTCATAACAGTTTATTGAATGATGATTCTACCACACTACCACAACCTATAGAAGCAGTTGGATATTATGTTGTGTTGGATATCATGTATTCTATATTGATTTTGGATCTTAATATAAATATACCTCTAGTTATGTTTTTTTATAGTATATATTGATGAATTTTTGTAATGCTTGTTCACTTTAATTATATAGTTAATTAATGAATCCTTTTGCATTATAATGATTGTTGCGACTTTGATTGGTGATAAATGAATGTTTGTGGATGAGAATGAATGAACTTGGGCACAAAATTATGTCTTCATTCTAGAGTATACCCCACCTACCTAATGTCTTAGTAATGCAGTTTAGGTGAGGCCTTCCTTGATTGAGGGGTTGACAATATCGATGCTAGACTATAAACGCCTTTATTGGTCACCTATGTAGATTGTGACTTCCCACATAAAGCCAAAATATGAAGAAAATTGGAAATAGGAATAAACGAGGTGATACTAAACTAAATATTGTTTATAAAATTCCTAAAATTGGAATCACAAAGAAAATATGGCCATGAAACAAATATCAACAACAAATAACTTCATAAACTAGAAAATTTCGGTTTCATTATCCAAAGATGCATAGTACATAATTAATATATTTCAAACCAACACTTTTCCCAAGGAATTATAAGGACCATAGAATGATGATCTCTAATAAATACCTTCTTTACCTAAGATCGTGCATTGAAACTAGAACATGGAATAAATCGAGACTAGATATTGAGATCATAAAGGAAAGAGAGCCGTGAAATAAATATTGACTATGAATAACATCATAAACTAAAAAAATTCACTTTCACTGACTAGAGATGCAAGTTGAATCATTATGATAAATTTAAGATCTAGGATTATCCCAAGGAACAAAAAGGCACGTATAATGATAATCACTACTGAAGACCTTATTTATTGAAGGTGATATAAATTTTAGCTTATAGACTTAGACATTCAAATTATAACATGGAAGAGATGATGAATATAAGAAGTAGAAGGATGTTAATCACTAATGATTCAATTCACCTCTTGCTACGCTTTATATGGTTATTGCTATATTTTAAGTTTGGATTCCATGTGTTAATTTGGCTTACTTTTCCAAAAATCACCAAAATTGCATGCCATTTCCAATTCGATAAAATCATATCTTCCATAAAAAACATCATTTCATATTGAAATACCATCAATCAAACATCCATAATAGCTATTCTCTCCCTATCAAATTCAACACAAGATTCCTGCCAAATTTAGTACAAAAGTAATGCTATTTTTTATATAAGCATGCAACATCCTTAGCTCCTCCAAACGTAGTAGTATGAAATGGCATACCTTTTAGAATTACCTCAATATTTTTTCAAAAATAATATCAATAAACTTATCCAAGGAAAATTAGTGTCCCTCTTAATAAGGAATAACAAAAAACAATGCTTCCATAAACACCAAACATCCTCTTAAAACCAATAACACATAAACTATAGAAAAGTAATAGCATAATCACCTTTCTCATATTAAAGAATAAAATCATCTCCCCGAAACAATGGTTTCTTCATCCTGCTTTAATAACAACAAATTCTTCAAAAATAACACTTATTGTTTGATGTTGTAAAAAAAAGGTGAAACCTTGGTGAATATTACTAATTCTTAAAATGTCAATCATAAAATTCTTGGTGATATTTTTGTAAAATATTAAAATTTATAAGATTTAATATAGTTTTTATAATTGTTTGGTGATTTTTAGAATAAAAATATTTTATGCTATAAAATTTAGGCCAATAAAATGGAATTGATGTATTATTTTTTGGAAAAAAAAGGGAAAATTGGTCGATGGGAAACATTTAACCCATAAAATTTCCCTCATACAAGACATCTTTAGGGTTGCTTGAGCCGTCATTGTCTATATTATTTTCAACTCTTAGATCATATTCAAGTATGGATTGTTTTATGGAAGTACAAAATCTGCCCTTGTTTCTATCAATTCATACTCTATAAAGCATTACATTGGCCTTAATTTTCTCCTCTGAGTAAAGTCACCAAATGTTGGGTATGTGTTATATTATTTCCACAATTAGTTTCACGCGCGAGCGGTGATAGTTTCCCCTATACGTGGCAGACCCCCCTTGTCTAGTGGTTCACAGGGGGAGGGTAGCCCCCTGCACGGGATCCCGGGCAGTGCCCTGAGAAAAAAAAAATCCTTATTTTTCGGTGGGACAACCCGCCTATGGTTTTTTTCATGGGTTTTCACATGGTTTTGGGGCATGATGGTTTTTCGGCCCCTGTTATTTTATAGATCCAGTCAAGGGAACTATGGTTATGTTTAAATCTAGGGTTAATGGATTAGGGTGTTGAGATTGCAACAAGATGATGAGCTTAGTGGAAAGGAGTCGCCTTCACTAAGTAGGCCCGCAGGCTATTTTTGGCGCAAAGTCTATTTTTAGACATGTGGATCATGATTCTATGAGTTGCAGGATGTTATTTGTGGAGGGTTGGTCAAGTTGGAAAAATAGATGGACTTCTATTTTTAGACATACTGGACGGAATCTATTTTTAGATTACCAGTCTAAAAATAGATATGTCAAATATTATTAGCTGTTAATAATATTTAGACTCTAAACATTATCTTATTCTCTTGGAGCACTTCAGTTTGATTCCTGGATGTGGCAAATGCAGCTGACAAAAGTATTTACGCTATTCCTAGGGTTTAGTGGAGCTATTACATGGTTGACTTCAGTTAGAACTCATGTGACAGAGTTTGGTGGAGTTGATTGAGGAAGTTAGTGGAGTTGTATTCAGTTTAACTAATCTAAACATAGTTGAGCTATTTGTATTCAATTTAACTGATTGATACAATTAGTGAGAGTGGTGTGAATTAATTATTAATTAATTCACTAATTATAAACTCATTAATCAACTAAAGAATGCATCAGTTAACTTCAGTGCATGGATAGTTTCAGTGGAGACCAGTGCAGGAATAGGTGAAAGAGCAAGTTAACTATCAGTTGTGACTATATTGTTGCTATTTGCAACACACAGATAGGTGGAGTAAGCCCATGAGGATTGCGCAGTTCAGGCCAGGTGGTTATCTATTTAAAAGCCATCCCATAGCTTTGAAAACGCAATAGAGGCTGGCTATCAAGTGGCTAAGGGTTGGAGCATGAGCTTTGCTAGATCTAGCTTGATAGTGTGTAGCAATTGAGGGTGTGCATGAGAGATTGTGAGGAGCTTTTGTACTATGATTGTTACATGATCTCCATGACATATAATATACAGATAGTTGGGGTTTTCAGCTTTAAGCTTTCCCATTAAATACTGTGTTCATATGTGTGATTGTTTGTGGTTTTAATGTATGCATGCAAATGATTTTATTTCCGCATGTGATGATCAATGGTAGAAGAGATTCTGTATTATGCATGAAGCTAAAATAGTGTGTGATCAGGAGAATCTCGGTGAATAATATCTCAGTTATTCAAATTTCTACATGGTATCAAAGCAATATTGATCATTGGAGCAATTGCAAAACATTGAAGCGGTTGAGTTTTGTGCTGGTGGAATTCGACCACCCTGTTAGTTTTTTCTCTCATGAACTAGGATGCTCTTTCACTTATTATGCCTAACTTTCTTGAGGGCAGCTCAAATTATATTGCATGGAAGGATAGGATGGAGGCAGTGCTGGATGACAATGGGTTGAAGGAGTTCATAGATGTAGAAATTCCAAAGCCTACTTCTAGCGATGTTGCCGTACTTGACGCATGGAAAAAGATGACAACAAAGTGTCGAAGGATTCTGTTGGAGGGTGTGAAGGATCACATAGTGTCTAGCCTTCATGGTAAGGCTTCTCCATTCTTAATGTGGAAAGCTTTGACAGATTTATTCCAAAGCAAGAGCGACCAGAGGAAGTTGGCGCTCAAGGATAGACTCGGGAACATAAAGATGGAGAAAGGCAACAGTATGCCCAAGTACCTCACGAAGTTCATCCAATGCAGGGATGAGCTGGGAAGTGTGGGGGTTACTGTTGATGACAAGGACTTGGTGAGCTTGGCTCTCCTAGGGCTTCCGAAGAGTTGGCACTCCTATCAAGACTCTGTCAATGGTTGGGAGAAATTGCCAGGATGGGAGCGACTTTGGTCGGATCTTGTGCAAGAGGAGATAAGGCAAAGTACCAGGGATGGATTGTCATCAAAGAACTCTGATGAAGAGAATTGCGCTTTGGCTACCAAAGAAAAGAAGGGGAAGAGCAAGAAATCTTCTCATTCCGATGCGAAAGGCAAGAAGCAGGACATGTCCAAGGTGAAGTGCTTTCACTGTCACCAACACGGACATTATGCCACAAATTGTCCGCAGAAGAAGAAAAATAAGCAGGCTGCTGGATCTGCAGCTGGAGAGGCCTTAGCCTCGCAGTTTGAGCTGGATTTTTCGCTGATCGCATGCTTGGTTTCAAGTGTGATGGGTTTAGTGTGGTTTCTGGACAGTGGTGCATCTTTTCACATGACAGGAGATCGAGATTTGTTTGCTGATCTGGATGAGAAAGATCTTGGAGTGCACATCGAGATGGGTGATGATGGTAGATACAGTGCGACCGGTATCGGTACCATTTCCTTTGAGAGGGAGTCTAGTAAACCCTTTGTATTGAAGGAAGTGATGCATGTTCCAGGATTGAAGAAGAATATTATCTCTGTGGCGATGTTAGAAGACAAGGGATATGATGTTGTCTTTAGCGAGGGAAAGGCTTTCCTGCGCAGTAAGGCAACTGGTGAGACCCGGAGGATAGGGGTTCGAGTTAAGAACCTTTATCAATTGCAGGTAGATGGCTGTGCAGAAATGGCAGGCAAGGCAGAAGGAGTGGTGAGTCAGGATGATGGCGAGTTGTGGCACCGGAGATTGGGCCACCTTCACCATGGAGCTTTGAAGATACTGCAACAGATTTCTACTAGGCTTCCTAAAGGCACTCTTGCGCAGTCAGATCAGTGCAAGGGATGTACCTTAGGAAAATTTGTGAAAGCCACCTTTCATGAGAAGGATAGTCGCGCCACGACGATCCTTGAGAGAATTCACACAGACGTGTGTGGACCTTTATCAGTAGCTTTGACAACAAATCATAGGTATTATGTGATATTTTTTGATGATTTTTCTCGTAAGTGCTGGATCTTCTTCATGCAGAAGAAGAGCGAGACATACTCAAAGTTCTATATTCATGGCATCAAGTTGAGAAAGAATCGGTGAAGTAGTAGAAGGTTTTAGAGCGAAAATGGTGAATTCATTCGGTTACTCAAGGACTTTTGCAATGCTAGTATAACGTCAAGAGAGTTTATAGCACCTCATGTTCCACAAGAGAATGAGGTTGCCGAGCTAATAATGAACACGTGGGTGATGTATGCACATGTTGTAACAGATCAGGGCCTACCCATTCACTTGTGGGAAGAGGCATGCAATACTGCAGTATATGTGCAGAACCGTTGTCCTCACAGGATACTTGGCATGAGTACACCCGAGGAGGCGTTTTCTGGTAAGAGGCCTGATATTTCCCATTTGAGGATTTTTGGTTCACCTGTTTACATTCATGTGATGAAGGATGCCAGGAAGAATCTGGAGCTGACTGCAGAGGTTGGGATATTTTTGGGGTACACTAATATGCCCCACAACTATCGTGTGTATTTTCCAGACAGTCGCAAGACTGTTGTGTGACAGGATATCAAATTTCATGAGGAGAAAGCCATGAAGTTTTTGCTTGAGAGGGAGCCACACTTGCATGCAAATGAGGAGCTATTAGTTCCTAAGGATGAGCCTCAAGATGTGGATCAGCCACAAGAGGAGGTTCATGGAGTGGAAGAGACCACTTAGGCAGCACCAACCATCAGAGGGCGGAAGCGCACTACAGAAGCTGAGTGACTGGCTCAAGATGCAGAGAAGGTTGTAGGAGCACCTACATCACAGCGCAGAAAGAGACAGTCACCTGACCGGTATACTGTATACATGGCTCTTATGGGCAAGTGTATCGTGATAGAGCCATCCTCTTTCGAGGAAGCTATGGAGGACCCTGCATGGGTAGATGCCATGGTGGAAGAGTATGATTCGATTATCAAAAATAGTGCATGGGAGATTGTCCCGAGGCCAGAGGGGAAATTAGTGGTGGGTTCGAGATGGATCTACAAAGTGAAGCAGGCAACTGACGGGAGTGTGGAGAAGTACAAGGAAGATTTTTTGCCCGAGGCTTTTCACAGATAGAGGGGATCGATTATGAGGAGACCTTTGCACCTGTCGCAAGGTATTCTTCCATACGGACGATTCTTGCTCTCTCAACACAAATGGGGTGGCACATTCATCAGATGGATGTGAAGACTGTGTTCCTCAATAGAGTCATTGAGGAGGAGGTGTACATAGAGCAGCCCGAAGGTTTCGAGATCTTCAGCAGCGAGTCGCATGTGTGCAGGCTCAAGAGAGCGTTGTATGGGTTGAAACAAGCACCTCGTGCTTGGTACACACGGATAGACAGTTATTTCACCGGACTTGGATTCTCCAAGAGTGAGGCGAATCCTAACCTATACCAGATTGTGGTGGAGGGTAAGTTGCTGATCATTGTACTTTATGTAGATGATTTGATTCTGACGGGTGATGAGCTGTTGATACTTTCATGCAAGGAGGATCTTGCTAGAGAGTTTGAGATGAAGGACTTGGGCCTCCTTCATTATTCCCTGGGATTGGAAATTTGGCAGCGCAGTGATGGAGACTCGTTTGTTTTCGTGTAAGTATGCTCCGAGATACTGGTAGTTCCAATATGCATGGCTGCAACTTGTTGATACTCCTCTTTCTGGTGGTTGGAGGAAGGAGGATGCTACTTCGGCAGAGGTAGTGGATGCCACTGTTTACCGACAGTTGGTGGGGTCGCTTATGTATCTGGTCAATACATGACTCGACATATGCTACGCTGTTAACCAGCTTTCACAAGCTATGGTTAAGCCTACCAAGCTCTTTTGGAAGGCGGGGAAGCATGTATTGAGATATCTCAGAGGCACATCGGGATATGGACTTTGGAATGGTGGTGTGAGGATCGGTCGAAAAGCAGCAGAGCTGATTGGTATCATCAGTATCGTGGATTATGTGCATGAAGGTCATGTTGCTTTCATACATTCCTAAGCGGAGGATCGTGATGCCGATATTCACAAAGGCGCTCACCAGAGCAAATTCGAATACCAAGGTGGATATGGGTTGTATAATCCATATCTTCATATCTTGTTAGAGAGGTATCATGAGATTAAATAAGATGATGAGCTTAGTGGAAAGGAGTCGCTTCACTAAGTGGGGTGGGGTCCGCAGTGCTATTTTTGGGCGCAAAGTTCGTTTTTTAGACTATGTCTATTTTGTGACATGTGGACTGGGTTGATTCTACGAGTTGCGGTGATGTTGTTTGTGGAGGTTTGGTCAAGTTGGAAAAATAGATGGACTTATTTTGTTGAGATATTCATGCAAATCTATTTTTAGATGTCACTAAAAATAGATATGTCAAATATTATTAGCTCTTAATAATATTTAGACTCTAAACATTATCTTATTCTCTTGGAGCACTTCAGTTTTATGCCTGGATGTGGCACATGTAGCTGACAGAAGGAATTACGCTATTCCTAGGGTTTAGTGGAGCTATTGCATGGTTGATTTCAGTTAGAACTCATGTGACAGAGTTTGGTGGAGTTGATTGAGGAAGTTAGTGGAGTTGTATTCAGTTTAACTAATCTAAACATAGTTGAGCTATTTGTATTCATTTTAACTAATTGATACAATTAGTGAGAGTGGTGTGAATTAATTATTAATTAATTCACTAATTATAAACTCACAAAACAACTAAAGAATACATCAGTTAACTTCAGTGCATGGACAGTTTCAGTGGAGACCAGTGCAGGAATAGGTGAAAGAGCAGGTTAACTATCAGTTGTGACTATAAAGTTTCTATTTGCAACACACAGATAGGTGGAGTAAGCCCATGAGGATTGTGCAGTTCAAACCAGGTGGTTATCTATTTAATGAAGCCATCCAATAGCTTTGAAAACGCAATAGAGGCTGGCTATCAAGTGGCTAAGGGTTGGAGCATGAGCTTTGCTAGATCTAGCTTGATAGTGTGTAGCAATTGAGGGTGTGCATGAGAGCTTGTGAGGAGATTTTGTACTATTATTGTTACATGATCTCCATGACATATAATATACAGATAGTTGGGGTTTTCAGCTTTAATCTTTCCCATTAAATACTGTGTTCATATGTGTGATTGTTCGTGGTTTTAATGTATGCATACAATTGATTTTATTTCCGAATGTGATGATCAATGGTAGAAGAGATTCTGTATTATGCATGAAGCTAAAATAGTGTGTGATCAGGAGAATCTCGGTGAATAATATCTCAGTTATTCAAATTTCTACATGGGGTGTATGAATGCTTCGGCATGTATATATATGTGTTGTAACGCTAAAAGGAATATAATGAAAAATCAAGCTAGTAGTCTCGATTTCGGATCCAGGGGAAAAATATTTGTGTATATATGTTTTATGTTTTATGCTCTCGCTATTGTTTATTTTCTATTTTTAAGAATTTGTTTGCAAATAATTTATGTATAGGGTTCAAACCTACATTTGGTACCATAGTTGTTTCAACTTCAAGGGGACGCCCTTACTATTGAGGGTTTTTTTCTCGAGCCTGTGGTAGACCCTGTTCTGTGGGAGATCTGTGGGATCAAATCTTGCGGTGAAAGAAGATGGAAAGCACTGGAAAGATAGAGATTGAGAAATTTAATGGTCAGAGTTTTGAGTTGTGGAAGCTCAATATGGAGGATCTGCTCGTGGATAAAGATCAGTGTATCTCGATAGATCTGGGTACTAAACCAACATAAATTTCATACGAATATTGGTTGAAGATTTATCGGAAGGAAAAGAGCACAATATGGTTGTGTATCTCAGATTCAGTATTTTTGAATGTATCTGGGGAAGTTACAGAGAAGACTTTTTCGGTCAAGTTAGGGACTTTGTACCAATCTAAGTCTATGTTGAATAAATTGTTCCTGTGGAAAAAGTTGTATAACCTGAGGATGAAGGAAGGAGACTTGGTGATAGAGCATTTAAACGCCTTCAATACTATGATAATTCAGTTTTCATATGTTGAAATTAAAATCTCAGATGAATATAAGTGCATTAGTTTGTTGTGTTCCCTACCAAAGTTGTGGGACAGTCTGGATATTGCAATAGGTAGCAATACAACTACCTTGAATTTAGATGAAATTGTCTCATCCTTGCTACCAGAGAAAATGAGATGGATAAATAGGGAGGGCCAGAATGGAGATGCCTTATCAGTACAAGGAAGGTCCCAGAACAGAAAAAAAAAGAAAGTGGGAGACCTAAATCTAGAGGGAGATATAATTCTCTAGGAAAGCATGTAAAGGTGTACTGGAAATGCGGAAAGGAAGGGCACTACAAAAAGGACTACAAATCTAAAGCTCCTAAGAAAGGAAAGGGATCGGATGATTCTCCTTCTGCAAAAGAAAAAACCACCTCAGATGAAGGTGGGGATGTGTATTTGGCTTCTTATTTAAATTCACATGTAGTTCATGAGCCATGGTTGATTGAATTAGGCACATCTTATGGGGAGTGGTTTGGAAAGTATGATAAATATGATGGTGGTGATGTCTTCTTAGGGGATGATAGCAAGGCCAGAATCATCAGACGTGGAAAATTCAAGATGAAGATATAAGGTGGAAGGATTAGAACACTTTTCAGTGTTCTGCATATTCCTGCATTGGTGATAAATCTGATTTCTATAAGAAATATGGATGATGCAGGTGTCAAAACAATGTTCAAAAAATATACCTGCAAGATGGTTTGGGGAGCACTAGTATTAATGCGGGGATTTTGGATTGGAAATGTGTACAAGCTTCAAGGTAGCACTGTTATTGATGGGTGCAACAGTTTTGTGGTTCTTGAAAGTGGAACGGAAAGCCTAGCAGCCTGTGGAGAAAATACCATGCTATGGCATCAAAGGCTTGGACATATTGGAGAAAAGGGCCTTCGGATACTGCATGGTAATGGTATGGTAGAAGGTATGTCTAATTTCTCTCTGGATTTCAATTTCTCTGAACATTTTGTATATGGGAAGCATAATCGGGTGAGTTTTCCTTCTAGTGCTAAGATGGCAAACAAGATATTAGAGAGTGTACACAGTGATGTGTTTGAACCTGTGTCAGTTCCATCACTGGGTAATTTTGTGTACTATGTTTCATTCATATATGATTTCTCAAGGAATACATGGATATATTTCTTGAGAAATAAATCTAAATTCTTTGACAGATTTAAATAATTTAAGGCTCTAGTGGAAAACCAAACAGAGAAGAAGATAAAGGTGTTAAGGAAAAATAATGGTGGAGAGTTCTACAAGAAGGAATTTGAAGAGTTTTGTAAGAAGTGTGGTATATCACGATAGAAGAATACTCCATACACACCTCAGCAAAATGGAGTTGCAAAAAGAATGAACAGGACGTTGATGGAAAAGGCAAGAAGCATGCTCAGTGGTACCAGGTTAGGAAAACAATTCTAGGTAGAGACAGTGGATATTGCATGTTACCTACTTAACATATCACCTTCATCAATGTTGGAGGATAAGACTCCACATGAGGTATGTATTGGTAAGAAATCCTCTCTTTCACATATGAGGATATTTGGATGTGATGCATATGTACATGTTCCAAAGGAGAAAAGGACCAAGTTGGATAATAAATCTGAAAGGTGCATCTTTATTGCGTATAAGGATGGTTTAAAATGTTACAAGCTTTGGAACCCAGAAACAAGGAAGGTTGTGTACAGTCGAGATGTGTTGTTTAGAGAGGTGAAAGATGTTGTTAAACATGAAGTCCTACCAAAGGAACCTGAGAAGATAGAGTTTGAGATAAAGGAGGATGAATCAGACTCTACAATAGAACAAGATTCAGAAGAGGAAGAGCCACAAACTCCTAATGTGAGAAGATCAGTTTGGGAAAGAAGGCAGCTAGAAAGGTATAGTCCATATGATTTCTATTCAATTTTTTCTTTAAATATCACTGATGACGATCCCAGAACTGTTAGGGAGGCAATGGATTCAAAGAATGAAAAACTCTAGAAGGAGGTCGTGGTTAATGAAATGGCATCCTTGTAAAAAATGAGGCATGGGATCTGGTGGAGTTGTTAGCTGGAAGGAAGCCCATTGGGAGAAAATGGCCCTTTAATAAGAAGATTAATGTAGAAGGCAAGGTGGAGAAATACAAAGCTTGGTTGGTAGAAAAAGGTTATTCCCAGGTGCCAAGAATTGATTTTGGTGATATTTTTTCTCTTGTTTCCAAGGTTACTTCTATTAGATTACTTTTATTTGTTGTTGTCACATTTGATTTTGAGGTAGAACAGATGGATGTGAAGATATAATTTCTTCATGAGGATCTGGAAGAGTAGATATACATGAAGCAACCTGAAAGCTTTATGGTGAACGGTTAGAAATAACTAGTATGCAGGTTAAAAAAGTCTATTTATGGGTTAAAACAGTCACCAAGGATGTCGTACCAGAAATTTGATACCTATATACAAGGACTTGGCTTCCCCAGAAGCAAAGAGGATCACTATGTGTATTTTAAATTAATTGGTGACCGCGTTATTTATTTGGTCTTGTATGTGGATGATATGTTGCTGATTGGAAATGACAAAGAAATTATCCAGGATTTGAAGACCCAAAGGTTCTCCAAATTTGACATGAAGGATATTGGTGCTGCAAACTATAGTTTGGGCATGGAAATTAAGAGAGATCGGGAAAAGAGGAAGCTTTGGTTAAACCAGAGGAAGTATGTCAAGACAATATTATAGAGGTTCAATATGCCAGACAATAAACCAGTGAAGGTTCCTATTCTTGTAGGTGTAAAGCTATATGTTGAAAAGTGTCCCAAGGCACAAGAAGAAGAGGAGGATATGTCATGTGTTCCATATGCAAGTGCAATGGGTAGCTTAATTTATGCAATGGTCTATACTAGACCAAACATTTCACATGTAGTGGGAGTGTTGAGCAGGTTTATTTCAAAACTAGGGAAGGATCATTAGAAAATGGTAAAGCGGGTTTTTAGATATTTGTGTGGCACTAGTGATTATGGTTTTTGCTTCCAGGGAAGACCGGGATTTTTATATAGTTTTGGACATATGTGGTTTTTTTTATGCAGATTGGGCTGGAGATCTGGACCAAAGAAGATCTACAAGTGAGTATGTGTTTAGCCTATTTGGAGGTGCAGTCAGTTGGATGAGTAAAAGACAGTCTATAATGGCTCTTTCAACTATAGAGGAAGAATACATGGCAGCCACTCATGCAAGAAAGGAAGAAGTTTGGTTGCAGAGATTATGTTCAAGTATGGGGTTAGTGTAGCGAGCTATAAAGATAGACTGTGATAGCCAAAGTGCAATTTTATTGGCTAAGAACCCTGCTTATCATTCAAATACAAAGCACATTGATTTTCAATATCACTTTGTGAGAGATATTGTTAGGTCCCTATATTACTAGTATAGTCCCTTATTGTTGTTAGTGTAACCCCCTTATTGTTATTATTGTACCCTTTTAACCCCCATTTTGTTATTATTGTGCCCTTAAGTTATTATTGTTAGGTTGGCTAGGATTACATTGTGGCCCACTAGGATTACATTATGGCCCCATGGACTCCTATATATAGAAAGGAGGTTTTGTAAATTGTATCATCCAAGAATTGTTTATTCATGTAATGTATTGGAGGTTGCCCCCTCGAAGTGGCTTATTTCTAAGGCGTTGATATCTCATTTCTTCTATTTTTTGGAGTTGGTTACACAACATTTGGTATCAGAGCTTTGGATTCTAGGGTTTCGCTGCTCCAAACAGGTCATCGTGGCATTTTCGCTATAACCTTTTTTCTACGAAGTTTCAGAAGCTGAAATTTTTAGGGTGCGAATCCGAAATCCTGAGGAAGCTTGTCTAAGAATTTCAGAGCTTGGTTCGCAATATTTTCGGAGATATCATCTGTGGAAGTTAGGTCTTTTTTCAAGCTCCTAAACAGGTCATCGTGTAATTTTCGCTATAAATTTTTTTTCTACGAAGGTTAAGAATCTGAATTCATATGGTACGAAGCTAAAATCATGAGGAAATTCGTCAAAAAATTTCAGAGCTTGGTTCGCAATATTTTTGGAGATATGATCTGTGGAAGGTAGTGCTTTTTCAGGCTCCTGAATTGCATCTCAAAGAGGTGATCGTGGGAAAAGTTCAATAACTCTCTCTCTGGGCATCGGACTGGAGTGCCGTAAAAATTGGTCGCAAGTACATAGACTTTATTTTATTCACTATCAATTTCAGAGGCAAAGGATGAAACAGTGACACGTGGCAAGTCGTACACGTTCGCTCTACTGAACCAGTCCATAATTAGGTCATTGTGGGAGATTGGACACAACTTTGTCTTGGAGAATCCAAATCAGGTCATACCTGTGGCATTCAAAAGAAAATTTAGAGGGCTACTACAGTGCTGAATTTCAGATATTTAAGATCTGCAATCACAGATATAATACAATTTCAATATCGAACTCCTCAAAGCAAGAAAAAGGTGTGTATTTTTTTCAAATTGCACAAGTCTTGTTTGAATAATCAAGTTAAATTGATCCCAAGGGAATATTGTAGAATAGATATCAGTATTGGATTCTAAAATGGCCCCAAAAAAGAATTCAACACCCATTAAGCCTTCAGAAGGCTCTACTATGACTCATGAAGATGAAGAATGGCAACATGACATATCAAAATTACAAGAGCAAATTTCGCTCTCGCAAAGAACAACACAAAATGAAATGGAAGTTTTGAAGAAAGGCGTGGAAACTAAGATGGATGGTTTGAAGAAAGGCGTGGAAGCTAAGATGATTGGTTTGGAAGCTAAGATGGATGGCATGGAAGTGGGCATGGAAGCTAAGATTGATGACATGGAAGCTAAGATCGATGAGAAAATGGAAAACATGAAGAATTTTCTAAAAACAGACATGGAAGGTTTGACAAAGTTTATACAAGAAAGGTTTCCTAATGGTGAAAAGATAGTAGAAGAACCTCATGATGAGAACAAAATAAATGTTAATTGTGATTTCATAAACTCTAATGTTGGCGGGAAGAACCACCATATTCCAAAGATGGATATGAGGAAGTTTGATGGAAAGGATCCTGTAACATGGATACTACGGATGGAGCAATATTTTGATCTCCATAACGTACAAAACACACAAAAGGTACGCATTGCAACTTTACATTTAGAACAAAATACATTTGTATGGTATCAATGGCTTTGCTCCCGTAAAAAAATTGTCACTTGGTCAATTTTTACGGAGGAAATGATAGCACATTATGAGGATACAAGGAGCAACACCTTCTTTAGCCAATTGATAAATCTCAAACAAAAGGGTTTAGTGGGGCAACACATTGAGGACTTCCAAAAATTGAATATAAGGGTAACTAATATTCCAGAGGAACACGGGATTGATCTCTTCTTAGGTACTCTAAAGGATAACATCCAACATGAAGTTCGTGTTTTGGAACCTGATTCATTGGAGAAGGCATTCAGGTTGGCAAGAAAAGTTGAATGTAAAATTATGGCGACAAGGAAGCCTACCACTCAATTCTATAAAGAAGGAAGTGTTACTACGCCTAGATTTCCACAACCTACAAGGTTGACACCACAACAATTGGAAGAAAAAGAGCAAAAGGGCTTTGCTACAGTTGTGATAGCAAATACACTAAAGGTCATAAGTGTGCTAAAAAGAAATTATTTTACATAGATTGTGAAGAAGAAGAAGAAAATGAAAAAGAAGAGGATATACACCAGGAACCAGCCATAGAAGAGGAAGAAATGAATCTGACCATATCATGTAATGCACTGGCCGGAATTACCACTCCTCAAACTCTCAAGATAGTAGGACAGATTAAGAAGAAAAGGGGAATAGTGTTGATTGATTCAGGTAGCACCCATAATTTTATTCATTGTAAGGTAGCCAAGGAATTAAATTGTTTCCTATACCCAGCACGAGAATGTCAAGTGATGGTTGCAAATGGAGGAACTATAAATTGCTCTGGGAAATGCCATAATATCAAGCTAACCATGGGGGAATATGTATTGACTAGTCCAATGCTTTCCATTCCTATGGGAGGTGCTGATGTTGTACTAGGAGTACAATGGTTACAATCTTTGAGGACGGTAGCTTTTAATTTTCAAGAACTTTTCTTGAAATTTTTTTCAGAAGGAAAGGAAGTCGAATTACGGGGTATTGCGGGGAAGCCGGGAAAGATAATAAGCTCTAATATCATGACAAAGCTTCTAAAGAAAGAACAACGAGGCGTAATTGTACAATTATGCTCACTAGAAGTTCCAACATCAAAATCATCTATTTCTGCAGATCTCCAACAAGTCTTGGACAATCATTCCAAGGTGTTTGAAACTCCCAAAGGACTCCCACCTATTCGTGATCTTGATCATGCTATTCATTTGATTCCAGGAAGTGTTCCTCCAAACATCAGGCCTTATAGATATCCTTACTTCCAAAAGAGCGAAATTGAACGAATGATTGCAGAAATGTTAGAGGCGGGTATAATTCAACCTAGTCAAAGTTCTTTCTCTGCTCCTGTAGTATTGGTACACAAGAAGGATGGATCATGGTGAATGTGTCAGGATTATAGGGAGCTCAATAAGCTCACCATTAAAGATAAATTTCCCATTCCTGTGATTGATGAATTATTGGATGAATTACATGGAGCAATTTATTTACCAAGTTGGATCTTCGTTCAGGATATCATCAAATTAGAATGAAGACTGAAGATATTCCAAAAACAACATTTCGAACTCATGAGGGTCATTATGAATTTTTGGTCATGCCTTTTGGCCTTACAATGCACCTTCTACATTTCAAGGGTTGATGAATTCCATTTTCAAACCCTTCCTTAGAAAATTTGTGCTAGTATTTTTTGATGATATACTAATCTATAGCAATTCTTGGAAGGATCATGTTGAACATGTTGACAGGGTGCTCAAACTATTGCAGGAGAAACAATTATATGCAAAAACATCCAAATGTTTCTTTGGAGTACAAGAGGTGGAATATCTAGGTCATATTATATCTCACAAGGGTGTTAAAGTAGACCCTAACAAAATTAAAGCCATTAAGGAATGGAAAGTCCCCAAGACAATAAAGCAGTTGCAAGGATTTCTCGGGTTAACAAGCTATTATCGCAAGTTTGTTAAGAATTATGGGAGAATAGCAGCACCTCTAACAACATTATTGAAGAAAGATGCATTTTCATGGACTCCTGAAGTAACTAAGGCCTTTGAACGTCTTAAAGAGGCAATGTGCCTAGCACCGGTCTTAGCTACACCAGACTTCACAAAAACCTTTATTGTGGAATGTGATGCCTCAGGAAATGGAATTGGTGCAGTTTTAATGCAGGAAGGAAGACCCATTGCTTTTGAAAGTCGTCCGATCAAAGGAAATTATTTACAGAAACCTATTTATGAGAAGGAAATGTTAGCAATACTACATGCACTAAAGAAATGGCGAACTTACCTAATGGGAAGACACTTCCAGGTAAAAACTGATCATGATAGTCTTAAACACTTTTTGGAACAAAGACTATCGTCAGAAGAGCAGCAAAAATGGGTCACAAAGATGTTGGGTTATGACTTTGAAATAATCTACAAAAAAAGAAAGCTTAATGTTGTTGCGGATGCACTCTCAAGAAAGAATGAAGAGGTGGAAGCATTGCTTTGTGCCATTTCTATTATCCAACCAGATTGGATAACCGAAGCAAGAGATGAATGGAAGAAGGACAAAGATGTATGGACACTCATTCAAAAGTTGCAGCAAGATCCTAGTACATCTGATACATTTAGTTGGAAAAATGATTCCTTATGGTACAAATATAGCTTATATCTTTGTAAGAATTCCCAACTAAAACAAAATATTCTTCTGGAATTGCACACTTCTCCTTTAGGAGGACACTCGGGATTTTTAAAAACTTACCACAGGGTGAAGAAAGAATTTTTTTGGGATGGCCTTAAATCCGATATTCAAAAGTTTGTGGCGGAATGTTTGGTTTGCCAGCAGAATAAAGTGGAAACAATTAAGACCCCAGGACTTCTACAACCTTTATCCATTCCAAGTCAACATTTGGAGGAGATTTTAATGGATTTTATCACAGGTTTACCTAAGTCCGAAGGAAAGAGTGTCATCATGGTGGTAGTTGATAGACTTACCAAGTATGCACACTTTTGTTCATTATCTCATCCATTTAAAGCAAGTACAGTTGCTACTACATTTATGGACAGAATTCAAAAGCTACATGGAAGCCCAAGGGTTATTGTGAGCGACAGAGATCCCATTTTTACTGGAAATGTTTGGACGGAGTTATTTTCTTGTTTGGGTACTCAATTAGCTCATAGCTCATCTTATCATCCTCAATCTGATGGTCAAACTGAGATAGTAAATAAATTTTTGGAAGGATATCTTCGTTGTTTTGTATCTGATAAACAAACACAATGGGTCAAGTGGTTACCTCTCGCTGAATGGTGGTATAACACTTCCTTCCATACTGCAGCAAAAATGACCCCATTTATGGCACTTTATGGATATCATCCACCATCGATTACATCATCTTTAAGGGAAAACTCGAAGGTTCAAGCAGTCGAAGATCACATCGAGCATCAGCAAGAAGTTCTCCAACTCTTAAAGGATAACCTTAATTTGGCACAAAATCGAATGAGACAACAGGCAGATCAACATCGCAGCGAGAGAAGTTTTGATGTAGGAGATTGGGTATTTTTACGGCTACAACCATATAAACAAATGTCCCTCAAGCAAGCTAAGAAGGATAATAAATTATCGCTAAAGTACTATGGTCCTTACAAGGTGTTGCAAAAGATTGGTACTATGGCATACAAATTGGAGCTTCCTGCTTCTTCACGAGTACATCCAGTTTTCCATGTGTCGTGCTTAAAGAAGGTTATAGGTGAAAATATTCTAGTTCAAACAATATTGCCAGAACTTGATGAGGAAGGAAAAATCATATTAGAACCGGAAGCGGTCACGGAAACAAGAACTCGACAACTACGGAATCGATCAATTTTAGAGTATCTCATCAAGTGGAAGAACTTACCCACTGAAGATTCTACATGGGAGGATGAGAATTTTATACAAAAGCACCCAGAGCTACTCAAGCGTTGAGGACAACACTTTTTTAAGGAGAGGGGCATGTTAGGTCCCTATATTACTAGTATAGTCCCTTATTGTTGTTAGTGTAACCCCCTTATTGTTATTATTGTACCCCTGTAACCCCCATATTGTTATTATTGTGCCCTTAAATTATTATTGTTAGGTCGGCTAGGATTACATTGTGGCCCCACTAGGATTACATTGTAGCCCCATGGACTCCTATATATAGAAAGGAGGTTTTGTAAATTGTATCATCCAAGAATTGTTCATTCATGTAATGTATTGGAGGTTGCCCCCTCGAAGTGGCTTATTTCTAAGGCGTTGATATCTCATTTCTTCTATTTTTTGGAGTTGGTTACACAACAGATATGGTTGAGGATAAAAAGGTGTTGTTGGTAAAGGTGGACACTTCGAAGAATGTTGCATATGCATTGACAAAGTTTGTGAGCACTCAGAAGTTCTCTTGGTGTAGAGAAACAATGGGTGTTGCAAGGTTGGACTAATGACTAAGCTCTCCTGTGGCCCCCTGTGGAAAGAAAATAACAAGTGGGAGAATGTTGGTAGTCCCCATTTGGGGTCTAGGGGAAAAATCTGTGTATATTTTTTTAATGTTTTATGCTCTTGCTATGTTTATTTTTTGTTTTTAAGAATTCATTTGTAGATAATTTATGTATAGGGTTAAAACCTACACCAAAGGCACTTGAAAGAACTGTTTGGTGTAGCTTGAAGTGTTAAAAACTTTTGCATGTCACTTCTCCATCATATTGATTCCTTCAAAACCAACTTTGAGTATGTTGCCTAATCATATGCATGCATTAGCAACTATACACCTTAAATAAGTTTGACATGCATGGTATTACCCCTATTAGATACTTTGATTTTTCTTTTAAAGGCATGAAATGGAAAAAGAGATGAGCTTCCTTTAGATATGTTCCCAAGATGTTTACATGAATGATGAAAACTATTGAAGAAAAGGTGGTTTAAACCTTTGATTTTTAATTACAAATTCTAAAGTTAGCAAACAATATGTCTATTTTCAATTGTTTTAACCATTGAAAAAAATTGACAATTTATCAAGCCAAATTGAAAATAAATCATTTTAAAATATATGATCCACATTTTGTTTAAATAATTTGGAAAATGTTCTTTTGGAAATAGTGTTTTTAGATCCTCATTGTGTTGATAGGTATTTTTTTCAATCCAATATGAGGTAGATTAAAACCTAAAATTACATAATATTAATGAGATAGGTCAGAAAAAAAAGGTAAATAAATATAATACTACTAGTATAAATAAAAATAATAGATTTGAATTTTTCTTAGTGTCTTAGTAATAAATAAATAAATACACATAAAAAAAGGCATTAACAAAAAATGAAATAATACCAAATGTTTATTAATCTTATTGTAAACATATCAAGTGCCATGAAGAATCAAATGATGATGATGTCTTTTAACATCCTTCAAAACAACTTGTTATATAGGAGAGAGAGAGAGAGAGAGAGTCACATATCAATATTTTTTGGCTTATATTGATATCTACAAGGGGAAGAGGAAGTAAAGAGGTGCCAATGATAGGTAAAATATTGGTGGTTGTAGTAAAGGAGGTCAGTGGGTTGCAGTTCAACTACCAAGGGCATGTTAGAAAAGGTATAATGGAAAATATGATGATGATTCCAAATGGAGGTTTCACATGGAAGAATTAGGTGGATCCAGTATAGTTCAAAGAAGGAACATCCAGAAATGTATACCAATGGAGGAGTGAAGTAAGACAAATAAGGATATGTGGCAAGAAAAAAATTTATTAAATTAGCATCAATGGCTGAAATCATAAGGATAAATAAAAAAAATCAAGAAACTTGTCAAAAATATAAGGGATTCCAAAAAAAATGTCAAAAGAGGTTGGAAATTTTGATTTTTAACAAATTTTTAAACAAAATAATAATAAATGAAAAATGAAACAAAACCTAAAAACCCCCAAGTAGAAAAGAAAATTTGTAGATGTGGAGCATGTGAAACCTAATTTCATTGAAATGAAAGTGTTCTTACCTAATTTGGCTACTTCATACTCAACAATGCAATCAAATTACTAGAAATAACACCAAAATGTGTGGATCTAAAAAGTTCCCATGTAACTAGTTTGTAAAATTCGGTGATATAGCCTTATTCAATAAAACTTATTTTAAAATTTCTTTGATGTCATGTTTGAAAATTCACATGGTCACATGATCATAGCTTAACAAAAAACTCACAAATGACACAAGATATATGTGGTAAAACCCTCAAAAGGATAGCATCCCTAAAGCAAAGGGGAAATCTCAATTATTTCTCAATCAATTATATTCAATGAGGACCTATGTCCTTTTTATGGAGAATATGGTTCCATGTTCACTAAGCCATGACTCATCTACCTATCCCTAATTTAATATATTTATTCTCCAAGTTAAAATTACTTGAACTTGAAATTCATCAATATATGGATATTTCAAGATAAATTAAATAAAGTAAAGTCAACCTTATCATGATAACTCTAATTTTTATTAGATAATTACAAGGTTATTTATTGTACATAATTATTAATTATATGTGCACAAGTAGATATGTACCAACAATTAACCTATAGGTATAAAGGATCGAAAGGAATAAAAAATAGAATGTAAAAAATTGTGCACTAAAAATATAGTATGAAGAAGATGTGTAATGTGATGATGTAATTTTGACATGACATAGCTTAAAAAAATATAATAATAAAATATTGATATTAAAAATAAAATTACTATGTAAGTCTTGACACTTAAAATGATATGCGTGTATTGACCTTTGCAATCACAATTAGGTCTCTTTTGACAATTTTTTGTCATTCATTGTATTTCTAACAAGTTTCTTCATTTTTTCCAATGATCCTCATAATACCCCAAGTTTTGATCTCAAATTTAATAATAAATGTTTGTACATGATGAAAATCCAGAGAGCCTAGCTATGTCATGGTTTAGAATATTATTAAGAAATACATCGCCATCTGTAGAAAAAATTAACAACAGTATAGGGGGATATGATATCACAAGAGCAGGGTAGTTAGAGAGGCTAGACCGTTTTATTTATATTTTATCATACCAATATTTTGAATTGGTTGAGAAAAAGGTGGGTATATGAGATTCTTGAGGAAGCCATATGGTATTATGAGAGCATGCATATTTAACCTTACCTTTTTGTGGTTTGGGGTGATCATTCATTCATTATTGTCATTCACTTTTGGTTCTTGCTTGGAAAAAAGGAGATTTTTACTAAAAAATAGTTGTTGTTGCTAGTTGGGTAAGGGTTCTTCTTATGTTAAAGTTGATAAGTTGATAAGATGCTTGAGTGCATGTATGAATTGAAATTTCGAGTGAATTTGTCCATGGTTGTGAGTCTCTAGAGATTCTAGCATTAATATTCCCTTACTAGTAGCACTGGAGCCTTGGAGGGAAATGTAATAGCCTAAGGAATTGCATTGAAAAGAAATGGATACTTTTCATTGCGTTGTGCAGGCTAAAGGGGAAAGAGAACTAGGATTTAAGATTGGCATGGAACTAGTTGAGTAATTGTGACAGTTGACACATTTTTTTATCTAGGTGGATATCAGTGGCCACCTGCCTCTTCCATTGACTACATGGTTTTATATCTTCTTAGTAGTTATTTTTAAGGTTTTTTAGGTCCAAAACTTCTAGGGCCATTTTGAGGCCCTAAATGATGTTTTTCGGTGATTTAGGGGGTTATAGGTTCACATGACATGCCTTGGACCTGGAAAAAGTTGTAAAAATTATATATTTATTTCCAAAAAACTACTACGCACCCAAAATGGAGATTGTATGCAAAATTTTCACCCCCAAGAAGTTGATGTACCAACTAACCACCTTGAGGCTCGCAAAAATTTTGGTGTTTCATCCTCTAGGGTTATTAATTTGTACCTATAATGTTCTTTCTATATGTTACAAGTCCATTCTTTCAGCCTCTTGTAGTATATTTTTATGAATGAACGTATCTTCCATCTCTCTCTCTTCATAAATAAGCTACAACCATTCTAGCTAATTTTTGTTCTACAAGGCTTTGTTATTTTATCTATCAATAGAAGTTTGGTTTTCACTATACTATTGTGTTGCCTATGATATTTATATATATATATATATATATATATATATATATGTGTTTCATTTCATTTCATTCCTAGTATAGCCTAAACCAATGGTATCAAATCAATATGCTCTTTTTTGTTTCTTAATGCATGTCCTCGATAAAGTCACAATACAAAGAGTTGGCTATCAAGACAATTTCACTTGGGAATGATCACTCTCACCAACCCAATAACCTCCCATAGTGGAAGAAAAGAGAGATGATAGAAGGAGATCCCATTAAATTTTTTCTCAAGGAAACACTAGCATGACAAAGGAATGTGATGATGGAAAATTTCAATTAGATCCTTCAATGGCTACCAATAGAAGCTAAGGCACCTTCAACATTTAAAATTTATAGGTGCAACATCCTTCATGGTACAAGTTAATTTTGGTATCCCCTTATTTGAAGGCCAAATAGATGCAAATTCTTTGGAAAAATAGTTAAATTTTCTAAAGGACTATTACTCTATCATAAAAATATTTAACAATGAGAATAATACCTTCGTTTTCTTGAAATCCCTTCCCCATGTCAAAGACTAGTGCAAATGTTACTGAGAGATACACAAAAAATATGAGCCTACAATGTTCACTACATGACCCACCTGGGAAATGTTTTTCAATTCCCTCAAGGAGAAATTCTACCCTATAGGGAACTGTGATGACTAGTACATGAGATGGACAACTCTGGGAAAAGAGAAAGACTATATGGTGCTAGAGTACAGCAATATTTTCCATACTTTGCACTCAAATTTGTGTATCATATGGTTCTAAAGAACCCTAGTGGCCTACAAATGTACATCCAAAAAAATGGATTTATTGGACATCCCCTCACTAGGACCCACTTATTGATATGACGTTAAAATTGAGAAAAAATTGAAGCAAAGGAATAAACATGCATTCAAGTCTACAAATCCACCACAACATAAGAATGGAAAAAATTTATGTTGAATCGAAAAACAAGGGACAGAGAAAGGCGAAGCAACCTCAAGAAAACCATTCCAAGTCATAGGTAAATAGTTTTAATGGGAATTAAAATAGGGAAACTGAAAAATGGTTTGAGTTTCATGAAATAATTTAGCACAAAATTGATGAATGCCACTCAGAAGAAATAAGTGTTTGTTGAGCTTAAGGAAAAAGAAACAAACTCTGTCTTGAATTATGATCCAAAACAAGGTGAAGTAAAGTAGATCATCAATGCAAAAACCAATATTACCATCACAAACATGAATATCCAACCAGAAGAGTCAAAGGAGCTTGAGGAGGGGAAATGCATCTTTCATTCAAATATGTGAATGAGGGGGACACCACTACATTTCATTGTTGATAGTGAGAGCTAGAAGAACCTCATATCTACTAAGGTCATCAGGAGAATGAATTTACCAACAGTGTCACACCCCTAACCATATACCATTTGTTGGTTGAGCTAGGGACAAGACATTTCTATCAACCAACAATGTTGCATTTCCTATGGAATCAAGTGCTTGAAAGATGAGGTATTGTGTGATTTTTCCCCACTTGAATTTTGTGATTTTCTTTTAGGGAAACCTTCTATGTAGAACCATCATGTTTTTTAATATTTCTTCCTTGTAATGTTATTGTCACTCTAGGAGGTGTCAGTTGTCCAACAACTCCCCTTCCATTTTCTCTAAATGAAATGGCCCCCCTTGTTCATATCAAATTCCTACGTTGATAGGTTTCCTTTTTTATTTTGAACATTTTTTTAATATTCTCTTAGATTTTAAAATCTTTATTTAAATGACATAAGTCTTCAATTTTTATGAATGTTGATATGGGCCTTAGAACATGTTTGTAACAAGTTTCTTTACATAGATCCCATGAATTATTTTTATGATTACTACCTTCATTAAGTCAAGATTTTTATTGCAATTCATAATGTTATCATGAATGATATATGACTTGGTGTTTGTCCCTATGTTCTCCTAAGAGTTTGGATGCACTTTTGTTTACATATCCTTTATGTTATGCGGGCACCACTGTTCAAAATTCCATACTGAAATTATGGACCGATCTTTTGTTAAGTGACTTGTAACAATATGAAAAAGTTTTAAACTATATGCAATATGGTATTTTCGGACTTGAATTTCATGTTTATATGATACTAATCCTTTTAGATCAAGGATTGAACTTTTGTGATTAATGGCTTATGTAATTTGAATGTGGTTTATGAGATTACAATATTTTATTTCTATCAACCTCCTATTCTTTTGAACCTAAAAATTGATAGTCATGTCATATTATGGAGCATTCATGTCTGAAAGGGCTTGTAATCAATATTTGTTGGGTTATTTTGATTATGTGGCAACATTGGATTTAGTGGCACATTATGCATCCAACACTTGCAATATGGTTACGAGTGAATAATCTCGTAGGAATATTTCCTTCATTATTTTTCAAAATCTCCATTACTTCCACTCTGTAATGTCAGTACTCGACCCTCAATGTCATTCCAAACTTATCAATGCCCAAAACATAATCTTTCACACAACTATTGTTTCACCCTAATTCAAACTTTGTTCCGACCATGTTTGCAGAAGTCTCTAGTATTTCAGATATGTGAGGTTGTGATATGTCATAACAAAATTGAATGTTTTTCTTTTCTTATGTGAATAAAATCTAGCACGTTGTGATTATTATTCCATTTAATGGACTCAGTTGTCAGGTTTGAACACCTTTGTTGTGAGATGGTAGAACCCTATGAGGAGTATTTGGCCCTATTTAATGAAGCACATTGGTGGGACTTTATCTAGGGCTTTCGAGACCATAATGTTGAGTTCACCAAGACCTTTGCATAGACCTGCAATGGCAAGGTTTCACGAGTGGGAGATGTTGAACTTCATGTAAATTAAGATTTCATATTTGAAGCTACTCATTTACCTACCAAGGGAGATAAATGGTCCAAAAATTGTATGATAAAGAATATTCCATGGGATAAGTTTCTCGTCTCGAGGAAGTCATCCTACAACATCAAAGGTATGCATGATAACTTACTAAAAACTAAATGGTGATGCCTAGTTCTAATTATTAGGTGATATATTACTTTTGAATGTCATTATGACTTTTTGTTATATTATCACTTTCGATTGCTTATGGTTTTTCTGGATTATAAGTTAAATCTTTGTTTAAAAGTTATCATTTTATTTTCGTGTCAAGTGCATTTATATTAGTGAAATGTTTTTCATTAATTTAAAATTTCCACGCATGTAATATTGATGAAAATATAATTAGTAACAAGATTGTTTTACTTTCTTAATCGTAAGTTTTCATATTCATTTTTTATGAGCAAATGTCTCTGGTTTATATTAAATAAATTATTATATTATTTTAAAGCGTGTTACACCATTTTTTGGTCATCTAACCATTTACAATTAGATAGATCGAAGTACACCATGTAAGACCAATTTTACCATAATAAAATTGATTTCATTATAAGAAATAATTTAATAAACCATATTTTATTAAGTTGTTTCTCATTCAAACGAGAAACCCCTTGAGGAATAATTAAATAAATCTTTGGTTATTATTTTGCTCTAGGAATAATTAATTAAACCATTGTTTAAATAATATTCCTGGTCATATTTAACCCAATTATGAAAAATAATTATATAAATCATTATTTTTCTGATTTTTCTCTAGGAATAATTAATTAAATCATTATTTAATTATTATTCCTTGTTAAATTTGACTAAATCACCTAGAAATAATTAAACAAATCATTATTTGTTAATTATTCCTTAACAACATTCTTGAAATGATAAATAAATCATTTATTTGTTTATTATTTCTAAATAAAGTTATTTAACCAATTTAAATACATTTTCCCTCCAATAAAATATAATAAAAAATTCCAAGCAGTTAGATCTAGATCTTAGTTAAGAATATTTTATTTTGCGCCATTATCGAGGAAAACTCAATATTTTGTTATAAATAGGAGGGTTTTCCATTCATAATTTACTTTGATCACTTTAATTGTAGCGCTTTGATCACTCTCATTGTTGCTACTACTTTCTTTGCCTCTTGAGCTCCCAGAGAGTTCAACACATTTTGGGTTTCCTACACCATCGAGAGAGAGAAACTTCTAGATCTGAAGCGTTGAGGATAGCCAAGAACCCATCCCATTGAGGGGTACTGGTAACATCATTCTTTGTTCCCTTCCCAGGTGTTATAATACATATAAAATTCTTTATATATTGTCTTTCCATTGTATGTATGGAGCATTTCTTATTTCTCTTCACTGTTTAACTACTTTTACTCCATAGATCGGGTTTTTTTCAACATTTGTTTTAACTATCACTTGCAAATATAAAGAATTTAAGCAACCATATTTGTTGCTAGGGTTTTTTTTCACATGCAGCGAAAGTGATCTCTTTTCATACACTTACGTTAAGAATTTACAATGATAATTGGTGACTACATTGTTGTTTATTCAGATCCCTGCATTACCAACAACTTCAGTAAGTAGGGTTTTTCATTAGCTTTTTTCAGTCCCTTGGTGTTTTTTTTTAACTTTTGTGCCCTAAAACAGTAAAAATTCTAATTTCCGTGTGTTTTTGGGTGTTTTCCACAGGTAACAGGTATTAGTCACACTAGATAAGACAACTATTTCTGCAACCTTCCACGTGAAGATCACAAATATGGAACTCGCACTTTTAGGCCCAGAAATTTTGATTTCCATAGTTTACAGGTAAGTACCAGTAAGCTGCAACTTTTTTCTCAACTTTTTTTTTTTTTTTCTGTGATAGTCAAGGTTTGCCACAAGCATCGTTCTGGGTTGTTTGACCTCTGTCTCAGCCTGTCTTAGGCTTGGATATGCTCAGTTTGTCTCCTTGAAGTAGAACCAAGCCTCTTAGGGTTTCAGTACACTTTCACCTTTCTAGGAGGGGTTTAGATGAGTAGGTAGTCTGATATTTTGTAGTGCTTTCAGCCATTGTTTATGGTCTGATCTATCCTTCTTTCAGGTCCTTTTTGATCAATTATCATTCCATCCAAAACTCCCTCTTGAGTTCTTTTTGGTATCTCCCTTATGGCTCCCTTGTTTGTCCTAGGGTTTTAACCTTTCGCCTCCCATTTTGCAGCAGTTTTCCCCTTCGGTTTCATGCTATTTTCTGCACCTTTTTTAACAGATCTGAGTCATTATAATCTTGTCCCTTAGAACTTTTATCTTTTGGTTGTCTTGTGTCTTTTGAGCCAATTTATCCAGCCTTTTAGACTAGTTGTTTGAGAAGCCTTCCATTGGATTGAATTTATGCATCTGTATCTGTTGATTTTACTATCGTTTCCTTTTTATTTACAATACTTCTGCATTTTTTATTTTTATTTATACAACCATCTGGGCTTAGTTAAATTAACACATGGCTTGCACACATGCATACCTAAAGCAAAGGGCACTTGGTTTACACTGCCAAGCCAAGACATAAACATCGTAATTAATTTATCTGCCTCACTGAGCCTTTGTTTATCACTCTTCCCACTTTTCGTGTCATCTATGACTTGCCATCACTACGCCCCCAAGGGATTTATGTCAGAGACTCCATGGCTTTCACCCTCAGTTTTCGTTTGGAAGACTTACTCCACCGTGTAGGGTCCGAGTTAGTCCTCCGTCGAGTCCCTATACCGACTCTGATTCTAGTTCATCGGTTTCTTTCTCTGACTTTGAACCCAGTTCCCCTCCACCTCATACCATCATCATGTAAGGCGCCAATGCAAGTGCTAGTCCTCAAGCTGGTGGTGACCCTGGCCCTAATGCTAGAGCCACTACTAGTGGAGCCACTACTAGAACCATCATGGCTACTCCTTTGCTACCTTTTATGGCAGGTTTAAGCCTTCCCGATTTCAACCATTTAATCAATGGCCCTATACTCCATAGTACAGGTTGTCTTGCTATGCCAACTAAGCTTCCTTCATACATTCCTAAGTTTGAAGGAAATGTGGTAGATAACACTACTAATCAAGTCTACTCCTTTCACATGTGGTGTCCATCCAATTCCATTACCGATCACTCCATTTGCCTTCGATTGTTCTAGCATACGCTCATTGGAGAAGTTGCAAAGTGGTATGTCAACCAGACTTCTGCATCCCATTCCACTTCTATGACTCTTAATAAAGCATTTATATCCTATTCCAGTTACCTCTCTGCTATGGTACCGGTACCGAATTATTTACCGCATTCCGTCAAACTTCTGCCACTTGTCTTTCTAACCATGTCCAAGAATGGCATAGAAGGACGAGCATGCGTCGAGCTCCTACATTCAACGACCATGTCTATATGGATTGGTTTCTCATAACACTTTTTCCTTCTATTGGTAAAGATGTCGCATCTCACTTTCCTCAGACCGAGGAAGAATATCTCCAAGTGGCGTTGCAATATTACTTGATCTACGCCCAGTCTGGTTATGTTTATACCATTTTACAAGATCTTACTAGACTTGGTGGTGCCAACGCACTGGGTGAATCTCACATCGTTGATAGTATCGTTAAATCTCTTTCACATCACTATACTCATCCTTCCATGGGTTATGGTTTCCCTTGGGGAGGGAACAACTCCTCTAGCACTTATCCCCCTCCCGAAAGCATGTATCCAGGTCAAATCATGCCTTACGCATTTTACCAACTGCATCAACCGATGTCAAGGCCAGCTGTTGCTCAACCTATTTACCCCAATGTTGCTCAACCTCCTTTCTATCCTTATCCACATCCTGGTGCTCCAGCCCCTCTGACATCAGCGCCCCAACCTTCCATGCCTTATCAACCTCTACCACAGTAGCCACCACCTCCTCAAGGTCAAGTGTATGCGTAGCAGAGTGTGACTAATCCTCCTAATTCAAATAAAAATAATAACGAGAAAGGAAACTAGAACCAACCAGCGTAGGGTAACCATGGGCACCAAGGTAATCAACCAAACTCACCCCAAGGGAACCAGCCTAACACTACAAACCAGCAACAAAGTGATCAACCCATGCGGAACATGCCTCTTTGTATGAACAAGCCTTGTTATTTTTGTGGTGTCCATGGCCATTATACTCATTATTGTCGCCTATTACCCAAGATGCATAAGTTGTAGGAAGCACAAGCAGTATCTAGAGGATAGAAAGCCACCGCTTTAGTTCCTCCAAATACTACCCCAACTCAACCAGTTTTGTTCACTAATCCTTTCCCTTGGCAAGGATATGTTGTGGCCCAACCACCTCAAGGTAGGGTCATTCCTCAACCTCCATAATCTGGTACCCCTTATTACCAGATTCTCATGATGAATTCTGAAGAGGTCAACACCGTTGATGTCAAACTTCAGACCCAGTCGTGCCAATATGACAAGAAATATGCTACGTCTGCAATCGAGTCCCAAACCAAAGTTTCCACAGAGTCCATTTCGACACCCAATGCTCCCTTAAATATCCCTCAGCCTAGGGTAGAGGTCATTCACAAGTTCCCCAAAGGGCCATTGTGCCGAAATTCTGCTTTCACCAAAGCCGCCCACACCTATAGCATAGTCGATGACTTGGCACAACCGCCTAATGCCATGTTAATGCTAGAAGTCCTCCAGTCATGCCCCTCACAACAAAAAGCTCTAATATCTACTTTGGGTGTTGTGTATCCTTCAGATGATCATTTGATAATCTTTGATGTTGACAAGTTAGAACATCCCCCTTTACCCTCATTTTTTTCCTTCCAAATACCAGTCAAGATTCATAATGCACATGTTCAGAGATGTATCATTGACGAGGGTGCATACAACTATGTGATGTCTTCCTCTATTTGGAATAAGCTCGGATCACCCGACTTAACCCCATCCACCATCACTTTGCCTGCTTGGGACGGTCGCCCGTCTCAACCCCTTGGCATGTTCTGAAATTTTCTTGTCATACTTACGGGAAAGATTTTGTTGACATTGAAGTCATTGATGCCCCATTGTATTACAATATACTTTTGGGTCGTAGATATACCTATGCGATGTCAGTTGTCACATCAATGGTTCATCGTAAGATGTGTTTTCCTCAAAATGGAAAGATCGTCACTATTTATAAGTTGACATATTACGAATAGAAGTCTCAGACCCCCCCCCGAATCTATTATATCTTTGGTTGCCGATAAAAAATCAGCTACATCTCTCACCAATGTTTCACCATGATTCTATAAATATTTCACCTTAATTGGTTCATTCCCTGGTCCCCCCATCTTATCACTAACCCCATCTCATCAATTTTTTTCATGATGCAAGCATCTCGGGCTAGCCACAAGTGGTTTGGTTCGATCAACTAGTAGCCAACACCTCTGCAACTTGATGGACCCTAGTGGTCATTTGACGAAGCCTTCAGGACCTTCTCCTCAAGGACCTTCTTCTTTTTTTGGTGTCTCTTCCAACCTTTTTCAACTAGGAATATTTCCCCCTAGCTTTAACCATTTGGGAGCCATTCTACCAGGCCATTACCCTTCCGATTAGATACCATTTCTAGTTCCCCCCTCTAGAGTCTTTTTGGTGCCTGTTATTGCTATGTTGATCCTTCCCAATTTGACCCTGGGGATCCCAGTCTGGTACATTTATCCTCCAACCAACACTCCACCTTGGTAGCTCAAAACTTACACCGCTTTGACCCTGGTCCAACCTATTGAAATTTGCAACAAGAAACAGTGAAATTGGCATCCAGAAACAACATGAAAATGCACACACACTAGTGTGGGATCACAGGTCACACAGTGATGGATCCTAGTGACACATTAATGTGAAACCAATTTTTAAATAAATTGAAAAATTAATTGTAAACTTATCTCATAACAACTTGTAATAGTTAACTAAGTGTGATAGACTTAGTTAACTCAATAATTTCAAGTTAAGGGTCAAAGGATAGGCATGTAGACTGATTCTATTATTTACAGGGTCTAGTTGCAGTTGTAGCATTAGTGTAGTGTGAGTGGGATCATTTAACTCATATTAATTAAGTTAAAATAATTTTAACTAGTTCTAATTGATTGATGAGCTAGTAAAAGATCAAGTGAATTAAAATAGATTTTAATTTAGAAGTAGTGATCTACCAAGAATCTGATGACTCACTATTAATAGTTGCATGCATGTATATTCTGATGACAACCCAGTTGAGTCAAAGGTTTAATACAAGTAAATTATCAATTATATTTTTGGTGCATTGCCTAGGTGGAGTTATAAAGTCAAAGGAAGGTTCTGTTAAACACACACATAGTGTATGAGGAAAGATAAAATACACACATAGAAAGATAGGCATTAGTTGCATCTTTATTACACATATATTTACATTTATAATACAATGGTGTGACTTTTGGATTCATCTTCCAAGTTCACTGGGACTCCTTTGTGACTTTTCGCCTTCCACACCTACCCATGGAGGATTAGGTGTTCAAAATTCCCCCCCTTAATCCAAAGGGGTATGTGTGAGTCCAAGAAGAGAGTTGCAATACAAATCTGTAAAATATGCATGGCAGCACTTAGGCTAAATCAGCTCTCTGAAATGTTGTCACAAAGAGGTGGTTTAAGGATGACCACCAACACTAGAATGCAACACTTATTGCAGTTCCCGGAACTCTTCCAAAACTGGCAAGAAGCTAAGGGATTCTGCTCGAGGAATTGTCCCTCATATTTAAAGGGAGAAATTCAACTTAAAAGAAGGGAATTCTACAACCTGTGATGGTTTAAGGATGACCACCAACACTGGAATGCTTGATGTAATTCCTGGAACTCTTCCAATGCTGGCAAGAAGCTGAAGTCTTCTGCTAGAGGAAGTGTTCTAAAAGAGGAAGAATATCAACCTCACATGGATGGTTTAAGGTTGTCCATCAACAAAAGGCATGCTCATGGGCATATATGTCTCTTGCTACAACTCTGAATCTGGAATGACGAATTGTGGCTAAAGCTCGCTTGAACTGCTATGTCTCTGGCTACAACTCTGAATATGGAATGAGAGATTATGGCTCAGGCTCGCTTGATCTAAATTTGAAGCTTGTAGATGACCACCTTTTTCCCCCCTATCAGGTAAAACGTGAGATGACGGTGAAAAATCAACTGCAAGTTTTCTCAATATTCGAGAACAAGTCCTGACATGTGACTTAAACATCTTCTTGGTTGTTGATGCCCATTACCAAGAAGCAATCCATCCAAGATGAATCTTTGTTCTTGCAAGAGGCTTATTTGTGAAGCATCTGTGTGAATAATGGTTGTGCGGACCATAGTTCTTGCATGGGTGAAGATCAAAATAGTGATCTTTCATATGGCCAACTTGATCACAGTGTTGGCATTTTACAATCTATTGTTGTTGTGGAAGCAGAGTAGGATCTGGAATAGCTGCAGGTGAACTGTCATACAGGAATCCGGCACTCTGAAATTTAATGGGCTTGGTGTATTCTATAATATAAAATGACACATCCTTGTCATATCCAAGACTAGTTTTGTGCTTGTTGTGGACAAGCTCTTCCCAAGGTCTGATGATGGGCTTGGGAAGTGCAGACTCAACTGTTGCATCTGCATGTAAATCTGCTCTTGTACAAGGAATTGAATGTGAATCAACTGCAACTTTATCTTCTTGCTGCTGATGGGAGTCCTTCTTAATTTTCTGAACAGAAACAGGTTCAGAATGGTGACTCTTTTTCTGAAGTTCATCTTGTTGAAGCTGAGATTCCAACCGCAAAAACTCAATCTTTTCTTGTGCATCTTGTAAACAACTTTGAATATTACAAAGAAAATTATTTCTCATTTTTACCATATCATGAACAGTGGAATGAATGAGGTTATTCAACAACTCTAATGCCTCATTGATTTTAGCCATTTTTCTCAACAACTCAGGCTCAAGAAATAAATGGTGTCGGCTTCAACCGATAATGCACCCATTTACAATGTGATTCTACTTTCTTTCAAAAAATTACAAATGACTTCAAAGACCTTTTTGAATTTCCAATTATGGAATTCCCAAAGAACAAACTCTGCTACTCAAATTATGGAGGACCTCAAGGTATAGACTTGGTTGTCTAACCGGCAAGCAACAATGACTCACATCAACAATTTCTCAACAAATCAAAGTTACATTTCAAACACTGATTGTAACTATGAACGAAGAAGCAATATCCACTCATAATGTGAGTATAATACAATGTCACTGCAAAATATTTTTGTAAATGTGCAACAAAAACTAATGTGCAATAACCCTTTAAGGCAGCTAATTTTTCTCTTCTTCAAAGAGTTGTTTTACACCAACAACAACTCAACTCAACAAAAAGATATTCACAAGCTTTGATGCTTGACCTTGTTGTACTGCTTCAAAATAAGATTAAGGGAAACTCCAAAAAATCAGAAGCTTTGTGTGGCCAAACTATGAGTGAATTTAGGTTGCCACTGTTGTTTTGAAAAAGAGGACCAATTTACACCATTTGTCTTCACATTGACAATCTCTTTCAGAGAATCACCCTTCTATATATGCCACAAATCTTGGTCACTTTTTCATAATAGAGAAATATACAACAAAAACTTCACTTTTCCACTATTTAGACAATCCATCTATCCATTTAGCATCTATACCATCTCCTCTCTCTCTTCTTTCTCTGTTTTTTTTTTTTTTTTTGGGAAATTTTTTTTTAGGGAAAAACAGAAGTATTATCTGGGGGAGGTGAAAATTGGGGGAGGTTTTTACTGGGGAAGGTGTTAACTAAAGGGAGTTTTAACTAGGGTAGGGTGAAACTGGGGAAAGTGTTTTCTGTAAAAAATTTAAAAATAAATTATTTTTGAATTTTAAAAAAAGGAAGGGAGAGGAGAAAAGGCCATGGAGTAAGGGTAAGGGAATGGCATGGGAGAGCGAGGGAAGGCTCAAGGGAGGGGGCGGGATATAGGTGGGAAGGATGAGCGAGCGGGTGGGGTGAGCTTGCAGGGTGAGTGAGTAGGTTGGGTTAGGTTAGGGAGTGGGGGCCGAGTGGAGTGTTGAGGGCTGGTGTGTTAGTGCGGAGAGAGGTCTAGCGGTCGTGTGTAGGACGACGAGGGTTGCACTGGGTAGGAACGGTGAGGGTTGCACTGGGAGGGTGTATATGATCCACGTGAGGGGGCGGGATGAGGGGAGTGTAGGTCGTAGGGAGTGTAGGGTGCAGAGGGGTAAGGGCCGAAGGCCGAGGGCTGGGTGAGAGAATAAACAATAAATTTTTTATTTTTTTTAACAGGGTTTAAAACAATAAAATATACAACATAGAATTTCTGAGGGAGTGGTGCTGAATTGCAGAAATTGTTTCGGGAGTGCTCAGAAAATTAAAAAATATACAACAGAGAATTTTTGAGGGAGTGATGAAAATGCAGAAACAGGAGAATTTGCAGCAGAAAAATTTCACATTAACAGAATTTGTAGGAAATGTGCAGTCGAAAAGTGCAGAATTGTTTGCAGAAATTTTTAGTGAAACTCAGAATTTTTCTTAGAGAAAAACTTTAAACAGTAACAGAAAATATTTTTCCAGCAGCTCTCCTACTCAATCCTTTCCAAAATTTAGAGATTGCACAATAATGTGCAGAAATAAAAGTAGGCAGAAAGTGCAGAAAAATTGTAGAATCGGAAGGATTAATTTCCTATGGATTGTGTGAGAAAATTTGCGCTAAGCAGGGGCTGAGAATTGGCTAAGTGTTGGTCAATTTTGCCTGAGAAATGCTAGTCAATTATGAGCAGGATCAGAGTGAGACAATCGGTAGAGTGTAGGATTTTCTCATTGTGCGAAATAATTGTATTGTTTCATGATTCTTTGACTATATATAATATATGATAGAGGGGTTTTGAGCAGGTGCTTTCCCCAGATACATCTTGTGTTGTATGATTGATAATTTACTTTCTCTTACTTGCATGTGATTGAGAGATCGTGTTTTATATTCCGCAAATATTGTAGAAGGATTTAGTATCTTGTTTTAGTACATTACATGATCGAATTGAATTCATTGATATAATTTATACCTGGTACTATAGTTGTGTTAGATATTTTCTACACAACCGGTCGATATGACCCCTCCCTTTGCTCCAGTGCCTACGCTACCTCAACAGTAACCTACTCCTATTGTGAAAGCATCTGGTGAGGGGGCTGAATCCAGAAAGAAGGAACCTAAGGACAAGGTCCCCCAAACAACTCTTTCTCCTCCTAAGCCTCCAAAGAAGTCACCTTTGTGTGCTTTGTGTGATTTTTTTGGGAATTCCACCCATAACTGTCCTGAGAGTCCTCGTCTCAAAATTGTGGTCAATGAGACGTTCCCTAAATCTGACATCGTGGAGGTCCATGTTACCTTACACGATTCAGCTAATAAACTCAATTCGTTGGGCACGAACCACCCTTGTGCTTTGTGTGATATTTATGGCCACTACTCTCATCGTTGTCCCCATCTCAATGACTTCTGTGACACCCTGAGGTTGTCCACCAAATAGAGGCCGCTCGTAGTGGATCATGTACTCCTCTACTTGTGAGTTATGATTCAAAATATCCGAAGGACATTTCTGCACCCATTGTGATACCTCTCCCCGATGTTGAGATGACAGACCCTTCAGCCACTATTCTCTATCTATCGTCATCCATGAAATCCATGGTGGAAGACCCCTCAAGGTCATCCCCTTCTGTTTTGAGTGAACCTCCTTTGGTGATCACCCTAGTCTCAACATCGATAGATTTTTCATCTACTAACTCTTCGTCTACCCTCCATAGTGATAAGTATGTGAATCATATCTCCCATCATGATGCTTCAAGTAGCCCTGCTGCATCATGTGGTCTCCCTTCCACTAGCCCTCCCATCTTCTATTCTAATGAATAAATTATGGCATCCATGACCACCCCTGATTTTCCCTGAGATGATATGCACCATCGTGCATACTTCCTTCCACAACAGTCCCATGACCAGTATGCTATGGAGTCTAAAGACTTCATCCATTGTGAGGTCGATTGGTTTTGTCCCCCCCTATATCGAACCCATGAATTCGATCCACATACACCTTGTGGCCATTACATTGACATGCAATGTTTGGACAAGGGGGCATACCTTCTAAAGGATTTTGAAGGCCAACTCCTTCCTAACCCTCGCAATGCACTCTACCTCAAGAGATTTTACCCATAGCATCTCCCATTGATATGCATGTTTTATTTTTTTCATGCATTTAGGTAGCTTGCAGTGTCATCTCGTTTTTTGTCTTGTGGTGCCTTTCAAATGGATCCATCATCCACACCATATATCAACTATGTCGATAGTGCAAGTCACTTCTCTCAGAATCTAGCCTCGCTAGCTTGGGCCATTTTTACCCCCTTGCATTTGTTAGTCCTCTTCAATAGTGTATGCATTTGATATGCCACCAATATTCAAGCCGAATATGATGCAATGATATGTTTGTTAGTCTATTCCCTTTATCATTGCATCCTTCATCTTCATTTTCATTTATATTCCTTGTTTCTTGTCATGCAATTGAATGGCACACATCGTGCTAATAACCATGTCCTTTTTAGAAGATATTTACGAGTGAAGCTCTTAGTGCGTGAATTTGAAACATTGCATTTAGTCATGTACCTAGAGCCCATAATCACTATGTAGATAGCATTGTAAACAATATTCTATATTGGCACTTATCACATGCATTTAACATAAGAAAATCATAAAACAAATGGTGAACCATATACTCGTCATATATAAAAATATGCATATCCATATTATGTATCGACAAAATCATAAATGTTTTGGAGTCCACTACTCTAAATATATTTTACATGCCCATAGCATGTCAAAAAATCAGAACAGGGGCCACCACATGCCCCTACATCTAATCACTATCTGTAGGGTCTCAAGCCAATGGCTTGGCTCCAGCCGCCCGCAGATCCTGAATTGCCTGTCTGACCATCGTCATTCGCCGCATGACCCCTCACCACTCAGATGGTAGCCCTATACATCCCTCGATGTACTTCTCCTCAAGATGGTTCCATCTGTGCTTAGATACATCGGTCAGCATCACCTCACACCTGTAGCGAGAATTCTCCATTAGAGCCTCATAGTCAGGTCTCGGTCTCCTCTCGCTCCACTAGACTCTGCAACCCCTGGCGCTATGGTTCATCCCATATACCCTGCTAGCTTCACCAGTGCTATATATACATACCAAAATCAATGAATCATTACCACTTACATATTCTAAAAACTTTAAAATGCATCATAATATATAGCAACTTTCACTTACCATCTGGTCCCCATGCTCGACCCAGCGAAAGTGGAAAGTTAGGGTCCCCCTGAAAGTTCATATCATTGTATGGATAGTCATCTATGTATAGTGGAATCTGATCCCAATGTGCAAAGAACTTGGGTTGGAACACTCGTCTAACTCCCCCTCCTCCTCTTTTCCATAATAGCTACCCCTAGCGGCGCATCATGGGCTCACTTGGACCCCCATCCTGGATCTGCACATGAGGCTTAAGTGTGGGGATATTCTCAAAGAAGAACGAGCATAACACCATACCAAAAGCATATTCATGGTTCACCTATCGCTTGCATAGCAACATCTGTCATTTCACTGATGACAACATCATATGGGCCCACACATAGTAGGTCCCACTCAGGACACTCTCAACCAACATCATCTACCCCCCAGTGATGTGATGGAATTCCTGGTTGCAAGGATCTGCAGTACTACTGCAGCAACAGCCTGTGTCTCTAGCCTCTCTATATCATCAATCGATATGGTCATGCTCGTAGCATGAACATCCAGTCTAGAGTGGCGTTCCACGAACTCTGATATTTCCCACCCCCGTGGTAATACTGGATGTATATTTCCCACCACCCCTAGTTGTGGGAGTCCAGTCAAGAAGAAGATGTCTTGAATGGTCAACTTGATCATGTCCCCCTACACCATAAAGGCCTCCTAGCCTGGATCCTAGTAGCTGACTATCCTGGACAGCAAGGGATCCCCTGCCCTCATTAGTGGGTTCTCAACCAACTTGAGAACCTCGTACCTCGCAAGTGCGCCTCAAACCACCTGATCCCCATGGATCTCGACAAAAAACACATCTAAATCCCTCTCTCCACAGTTTATTTTTAGCTCTACCATACCTACATAAACCCATAATTTTTTTCAACTCAGAGAAGATAAATTGCATCCTAACTCATCAAGTCTCGGTCCCCAGCCAAAAAACAGGGCAAAACCCACTTCCAGACCAACTCGCAGTTTTTAGCCTCTGTACCTGTGAGCTTGTAGTTTTCCCCTTTGGAAACTATGAGATAGGTCATAGTACATGCCCTAGAAAGTTCAAGTCAGCCACGAGGAAGGGCAGAGTGTTGTTCGTGAGCCCCGGGCACCTAATCTAAAAAACGAAACCACTAAAAAAGTAGAGTAAGGTTAGGCCACCAACCTGCAACTGAAGGATCTTGATTCCAACGACTGTTTTTTCTGCTATGATTGCCACAATATTTAGGGTCTTCTCCTCCTCTCCAAATTCACTAAAGATCCACTAGAAAATGAATCAAATTGGAGGGAATTCGCCCTATTAAAATAAAACCCTAGATTGTCTTTCACTAACTTCAACTAAACCGTTGCTCGGTTTGATGAACTATTGAAACCGTTGGAAAGCTCTCACCTAGCACTAAAATGGGTATCCTTTTATTTTTGGTAATTTTACCCTTCACCTGAAATCCATTTTTCCATGAAGGGTCATTTTGCTGCCTCTTAAAACCAGATTTCTTCACTTATGCTACTTGTACTTAGGGAACCACTTTGCCTCCATACTTTTCAATGCATATTTCAATTTTCATCATGAGTAACCATATTTTGCTCATGATTTTATGGCCCCCATCAGGTATATTCTGTGTGGCAGCATCATCGAGTCACCCTTGTTTAGAGCATCTGAGTTGAGTCGCCATCGCATTCATAGAGTCTATCCCGATTCCATTTGCCTCCTATTACAGTATTTCATCCATTTTTTCCTTTTCCCTCTCTTGTGTCGTGAATTTTGGCCTTTAGTCATACTGTCTCCCATCCACCCAAGAGTCAAGTTTGTCGCTGCCAGGTCATCCATGCTTTTTATGCTCTGACAAGGGAAGTTTTCTGTCTGCTACTCAGTATCCCCCATTCCATCATCATACCTAGTGTCATTCCATCAGTCACTTTACTATGATCCCCTGTGTCTTAGTTGAGGATTCTTAATTGCCTCACCTATGGCAGACCTCCTTCTATCAACATTAGCACATTCATTCCAGAAGACAAGTCTAGAGGGCGGTGTACCTTGGTTCTAGATTCCATTCTTGTTCGATACCTCGGATTAGGCAAAGGGACTCGTCATTTCCCTTTGAATTGGTTGTTTCTCATCCACTCATCTTCAGCTCATTATTGCATGATCGAGATTCATATACTTGATGGTTCGGTGATCCAGCAAATTGTACCAGTGATTCCTGGGTGTGTGTGTGAGATGCCCTTTAGGTAGTCCCCCACATGCCCAGATGACCTCACATTATGCTATAGCCTCAGATTCATCTCCACAGATTTGATGGGTTTGGTTCTAGCCACTTACAGTGCCCATATCATGCATGTATCACTTAGATGATCCATTCATATTTTTAGAGCCCTTTCATGTTTATCAGGGATTCTTTGGTTGTTATTATATCTCATGCGCTCAGATATTATTGTATCCAATCCTGGATGTTGTCCCAAGCGTAGTAGGTATGTGGGATCCATTATATCTTTGTCTAGTCTATTTTATGCCAGCATGTCATGTACCATTTATCATGTACTCTACTTCTCAGTTTCATTTTGCTAGGCGCACCATTATTCTTTGCACTTTGTCATCTCAGCGGGCATAGGTATGCCTCCCCTGCCTCACTTAGAACAATTACCCAAACATTAAAGGAGACTTATATCATTCGCATGTCTCACCCCATCGGTTATTGTCCTCTCTCGCTTCACTCCGTCTATGTATCTCTCACTCTCTGACTCCCCTTTGGTGTATAGTGATTCTGTTATTATAATGTACTTCGGTCATACGATTAGCTCCTAATGCTCGCATGTTGGGGGGAAATCCGTTACACAAATTTTGAGTCATCTAACCATTTTCAATTATATGGATCGAAGTACGCCATGTAAGACCAATTTTATCATAGTAAAATTTCTTTCACTATAATAAATAATTTAATAAACCATATTTTATTAAGTTGTTTCTGGTTCAAACAAGAAACCCCATGAGGAATAATTAAAAAAATACTTATTTATTTGATTTTCCTCCAAGAATGATTAATTAAACCATTGTTTAAATAATATTCCTGGTCCTATCTAAGCCAATTATGAGAAATAATTAGATAAATCATTATTTTTCTTATTTTTCTCTAGGAATAATTAATTAAATCATTATTTAGTTATTATTCCTTGCTAAATTTGACTAAATCACCTAGAAATAATTAAACAAATCATTATTTGTTAATTATTCTTGAACCACATTCTTGAAATGATAAATAAATCATTTATTTGTTTATTATTTCTAAATAAAATTATATAACCAATTTAAATACCTTTTCCCTCCAACAAAATATAACAAAATATTCCAAGCGGTTAGGTCTAGATCTTAGTTAATAATATTTTAGTATGCACCATTATTGAGGACAACTCAATATTTTGTTATAAATAGGAGGGTTTTCCATTCATTGTTCACTTTGATCACTTTCGTTGTCGCCCTTTGATCATTCTCATTGCTGCTACTAATTTCTTTACCTCTTGAGATCCTAGAGAGGTCAACACAATTTGGGTTTTCTACACCATCGAAAGAGAAAATTTTGGATCTTAAGCGTTGAGGACAGCCAAGAACCCATCCCACTGAGGGGGACTGGTAGCATCATTCTTTGTTCCCTTCCCAAGTGTTATAATACATATAAAATTCTTTATATCTTATCTTGTATGTTGGATGTATGGAGAATTTCTTATTTCTCTTCATTGTTTAACTACTTTTACTACATATATCGGGTTTTTTGTAGCATTTTTCTTATTATCACTTGCAGATCTAAAGAATTTAAGAATTCATCTTTGTTGTTAGGGTTGTTTGTCATGCGTAGCTAAAGTGAGCTCTTTTCATACACTTGCGTTAAGAATTTACGCTAAAAAAGAGAAAGTAAAATTAATCTTTTGATTAATTATATTCTCTTGGCAAAGAAATATTTATAGTTAGTATTTATGCATTTTATTTATTTTATTATTTTTAATGTAAAATTCATTAAAGTGAGTTGAAATTTATTTAAGTTTGTTTAGAAGAATTTTTTATCACAAAATTGCACCTGATTGGATGCTAACTAGACAACTTTATGTAACTGTTTCAAACCAACTTGTGACTGAAGCTTAGCCTCTTCAGTCGAAGAGGGCTCTCTCAAAAAGGGTTAATGATATTTGATAATGATAAAATAGATGGCTAACTCTACTTGAAAAATGACTTGTTTGTGATAAGTGTAGGTTGAAAATAACATTAGTCTACAAACATTGGGCTTATGGAGTTAATAAAGCAATAATTCAGTAGTAAGTTCACTTGATATGGAAGCTGAGGTAGGTAAGAGTTTTTAGCAAAGGTAAGAATTAATGAAACAGGAAATAGCACAGTTAATTCATCTATAAAGGAAGTCAGAGAATTACATGAATGAATTCTAAGTATTAAAGATGAAAACCACTGCAAATGGCACACATGCTGCCTCTAAAGGGACTAAGTGCGTTGCATATGCAGGTAACCCCACTCAAGGGTGCTTTGCAAAGCACTTCCCGAAACTCATGGGTGCATTGGTCACATTGGGAGTGAAATTATCATTGTTCCGGAATATCCACTTCACCAGTGCCTTCTAGAAGAGTTCACATGTGTCAAAATTCGAATCCATGTGTCCATTTGATACCTTTGAGACTAGGAAAAAGTCTTGCATATTATTAGAAATTCATTGATTGTAAAACTACCTTAATTTCCCCTATAAAATGAGCACAGATCCTAGTGTTTGATAAAGAAGAATTTGAGTAGATAAATGCTGGTGAAATTTCAATTGAGGAATTGATTTAAGTGATATGTTGCTGGAGAGATGTGCATTGTGATGAGACTAGGATGTTGCTGGAGATGGTGACACTAAATCAATCACTGGGTTGTAACCTCCCCTTCTATCCTTAATAAATATTGCTGCTTACTTTCCCACATATGTATTTGTATAAGCTTCTTTCTTTGATATTATGAATTCTTATATGGTGTATATGGTTCATGTTTTATTGATTTAACCGAATAACTTGAATAGACATCTGTATTATTGCTATCTTTTGTTGTTTAGTGTTCATCTTTGCATGAAATATTTTGGTGATCTAGCTCAGATTTGAAGCTATAGCAAGAGCGACAAAAGGAGAATAGGAAGCACTTGGACTCCAAGTAAGTTCTTTGATCTATTATGTGTATCTATTTACTGTTAGGAAAATTAGTTACAAAGTCTTTAACCTATTTTTCTAGATGAGCAGTACATCTAGGGAAGAATGTTTTATCTGTAATCCATAATTCCGCATAACAAATTGGTGACTCCATTAAGGAGTTTACCCTTCATCCTTAGTGTATTTTCCTCATATTTTCTCTTTTTATTCACCCAGTAGAATTTAATCAGAAATATTATGATTTCTGAAATCAAAATTTGCATTAGAAGTGTGTTAAATAGTTGAGTCTTCATTCTCTAGCTACGCTCAATGCACTATTGAACAGGACACAGTGCTTTGCATAGCACTATCTCCCTTCCAGGGGTGCGTTGCAACGCACAGTATCCCCTTAGAGACTGCATTGTCCCCTATAATTAGCCAAATTCCTTTGAGTTTTTTATTTCATTTGCTTTCAGTTTGATTGTTTGCTACGTTTTAAAGAGCTCGATACCTCAGATTGACCAATGATCTTACCTGCTCCTTCCTCCTTTGAAAGAAAAAATTGTTCAATGTTTATTTAAAAAAAATTCTTTATCATTTATGATTTAATTTCAAAGTATTTTCATTGTTTCATTAGATCCATTTTCTTTTTAAAAAGTAAAGTGTCATTAAATTCTTTGTTTTCTGACAGGAGAAATTGTTGCTAAATTCCTCATTTCTCCTTCAAAAGAGAAATTGTTGTTTAAATTCTTCATTTCTCAAAAGTAAAAGGCATTTTTATTTATTTATTTGATGCACTTAGTTTCCTTTTCTGCATTCATAACATTAAGGGGACTGAAAAGAAAAACCTGCATTTGCATGTAGTGGATTGTGTGTTTTCCAAAAGGAACAATTAGGAAAGTTGCATTTTAGTTTGTGATCATTGATTGTTTGCTCTCAAATTGATTTCTTTTTCACTAATAGCTAGGATTTTCATTGAAAAAATAAAAGTGAAAAATTTCTTATCATTTTATTTTGCATTTTAGGAATTTCCCATACATTATTACGGTTAACCTTGAAAGTAAAATTGATAAACAAGATGAACTTAAAATTTATCCCAATTTACCTAACAAAGCATTGGAACCATAACGATAACATTTACAAGGTCTAGGCTAGAGACATGTTCTGGTGTCGTAAAACATAGTAGTTGTTGTTAATTGTCTGTGATACATTCTGAGTGTGATACATCACTCCATGTATGTAAGTATATCGTAGCTCGTCCATATACTTTCGGGTATATCGAGCATTGTTACAGTACGAAAAGTATAAAGGGGTGCTCTCACTGTGCGGTTTCACATCAGACAGTGCTAATATAGACATGGGCCTCGACATAACTTCGGGTATATTTGGGAGGACAACTTTATGTTGCTATCCATCCATAGTGAACCGAGTTGGCCACCTTGTAAATTGTGATACACCGAACACAGCATTCGCGGATATTTCCTGCCCGTACTTCTTGGTTCGCCAGGAGGTATTCTGCAGTTCACAGTTTCTTGGTAAACCTTTTTCCTAGCATTACCCTTTTATTTTGTTTATTTTTTTTTGGTTAAAATAAATCAGTAATCATGGAAGAAAAAAATATGCTCCCCCATCATTCGCATATATTAGCATTGAAACCACCTTTACCACCATAATTTACTCCTGGTCGGTGAAGGCGACAACACTCTACTGAATCAAGTACTATTAGTAACTCTAGTGAAGCATCATCTTCCCATATACCAGAGTTAGCTCAAGTTATTTCTACACATCCTGATTCATCTACTGTTTTCAAAACGGAGTCCTCACAGCTACCTGTGGTCACGATCCATCAAATCAGTGAGACCATACCTCCTGGACTCGACGTTGTTCAACCAGAAGTTGATCCAGATCCTATCTCCTTTTTGCTAGAACATCTGAATCCCGAAGTTGAACAACCAGAAGTTGTTCTTGCATTGGTCATCCCACAAATTTCTGTAGCCATTGAGTCTCCCATATCACACAGTCAACCTCCTGAAATATACTTTGGGCCTGATGGTGAAATACTTCCACCTGGTTTAATTTCTATTAAAGAAATCCCACAAGACGAGACACCTTTAAATCCAACCCATTTTGGGGAGGATCTTTACCTGTACGAGTCTTTTCTTCAATCACCACCCTCTGATTTTGTTGATCCTGTTCCTATTCATATTCCTGACGATTCAAAAGGGTATACATTTAGTTAAGTAACCATGCCTGAACCAACATATTCAGGGGGGCCATCTATTCCAATTACGTCAGTACCTGCCCTCGCTACCCTGTCAATTTTCACAACTTCACCAAAGTCATATTTTCATGGTGGCCCTATGGTCCCATCAGGTTATAAATCTTTATCTTTAATTTTCTCTAGTGCATCTTCAAATCCATGGACTTTACCAATGTCATCTTCTTCTATTCTAACTAGAAAACCTGTAGTGATTATTGACCAACTTGATTCTTTATACACATCATCAGGGAAATATCAAGTCGGTCCTTCTAGGCCTATTCCGTCAAGTACCATATCAACTGGACTCCCAGCATTTGGAGAGAAATATTTTCCGTCTTATTATCCTCCTCATGCTGGGGGGCAACCTTTGGTCACCCATTATGACAGTACTCCATCACTTTTTGGTCAACCTAGTGTCGAAATGAATGTTTTGTCAATGGCAGCCCACTCTGCCTATCCAACCACAAAAAGTTGTACACTCTTATCAATCAGTTCAACCTATTAAACCCACATCATTCCCACTTGTTAATACATATTTTCCCCTGTTACAGAATCAAAATTTTGTACACCAACCTTTTCAGGTGGGTCCTTCAACTCAATACTCTCAAGTATTGGGTCCATAGATTCCAAATCCTTTGGTTAATTTAAAACAACCTACATTTGGAATCATTTATTCACAAATTGGTTTACCATTTTATGGGATGTCACACCCTCAACCTAGTTATACCTATCCTCAACCGAATCCAAGTTATCCTAATTTGGGTTATAACATTGGTGAACAAACCCCTTGGCAGCCTCAGGCACAAATGCCTCAACCTTCATTTAAACAAGGATCATATCCAGGTTTTGGTCAACAAAATCCTCAAGCGTTTGCTTTTCAAAACAACCCCTATCTGGGTTACCAATATTATATTCCTTATGCTGGTGCTCAAAGGCCTGTTTCTCAAGAAGTTCCATCATACTCTGGCTATGTTCAACCTAACCTTAATCGACAGTTGCCCTTTGTTACAACTTTAGAGTTACCATATTTAAATTGGAAAACCAATGATCCAATCAACTATGCTCCTTGGTGGCTGGTGATACCTCACAAATTACCCTCGGATATTCTTAAATTCAATGGAAACCCTAGGGAAGACCCGTCGAATCATGTCATGACTTATCATTTATGGTGTTCATCAAATTCCCTGAATGATGATTCTGTTCGACTACGTATTTTCCAGCGTACACTCACTGGTCCAGCTGCAAAATGGTATATTGAGTTACCTAGAGCTTCTTTTGATAATTTCACTGCCCTAGCTATTGTCTTTCTGACTCACTTCCAGCTACCCATATGATATGAAACTAGAATGGAACTCTTGACTAATTTTAAATAGACTAATGCTACTCACATTTCTGATCATATTCATGAGTGGCATCGACGTCATAGAATGGTTAAGACATTTGTTTCAGATCATCTCCTTGTTGAGTGGTTCATTAAGTACATGTTACCATCTATAACTGAGGATGTGGCTAAGGGTGGCGTCTTCACAGAAGAGCAGTTTATTGCTCGTGCCCAATATTTAGACTTGATTTATACTCAGTCTGACACATTCTATGAAACAATTCCTAACGCGTCAAGATCTAATTTTATTGTTCCTTCTCAATTAAAGGACTCTCATGCCAGAGATGACTTGATTGGACTTGAAAGCACACATCTTACTACTACATCTAATCCTGCACCTTCTTCCGAAATTAATGTTGTGTCATTTGACAAGGGCAAAAGTGACAAGCAACCCGGAAGTAAGAAAAAAGGGAAATCTATGAAAAAAAAAACTTCTCACCCATAGGAAAAATCATCTGATTAATCGTCTGGACCTAAGAAACCTCATTATCCATGCATAATCTATAATGAGGAACATTTTGTTCAGGAATCTCATGGAAAATTTTAGGGGCTAATATTCGCAGGTGGGCTAATTTTCCATGATTTCTCCATAAAATAGATTTGCCAATTTCTATTTTTTTGTAAAAATAATTCGCCCAAATTTTACAATATAAAATTATTTACCTTAAAATTCGCCAGCGTTATATAAATAGTATATATAAAATCATTATAAATTTGAATAATTTTACAAATACACCGATAAGAATTATATAGTTTGCATATTATGGAATAGTGAGATTCGCCAATGTTTTAAACTTCAAGATAATTTTCCATCCTTAAAATTTTCCCTATTCGGGATTTTCCTCACCACATTGAATTCTAAAAATCATTAAGACTTCCCATGCGTTAGCTGTGTTGACAAATTCATTTCCAAATATGGACACAAATTTGGTTGCTACGGATCTAACTTCTAGTTCCCAAGTACTTATGTTATCTGTCACAAAACCTTCAACATATATTTTGGTGTTAATGCGTAATAAATATTATGGTAGTCAGGCAACTGATCAACCTACTACCTCGACTGCGAATCCATCTACGGAATCTGTACCACCTACTGTTATTCCTGAATTGAAAATTAAGCCACCAAAGGGAGTAATTCACAAATTGACATATAATCCTCGAGCAAGAGCTGCTCAAAATTATAATATAGTTGAAGATTTGGCTCAATCCCCTTCAGTTGTATCTGCTCCTGAGGTATTACAAAATTGTCCCTCCCAAAAACAGGCTTTATTGTCGGCTATTGGTGGAATTGATCTGATTGATTCTAATCTTGTCGTCTTTAATCATACGGGCTATGTGTCGCAACTACCAGCAGAATTGGCATTCTCCATACAAGTAAATGTTCTCAATCACCTTGTTCATCGTACTATTATTGATAAGGGAGCATCTACATGCATTATGTATATAAATTGTAAGAAATCACTTGGCTCGACGCACTTATCACAATCATCAACGATGTTGAAGGCTTTCGATGGACGTACATATAAACCTTATGGTATTATTAATAACCTGCATGTTGAACTAGGGGGGGAAACAGTGAATTTTGATGTCGAGGTTGTTGACGGACCCCTTGACTATAATATTCTACTTGGAAGGCCATGGGTATATGCTATGACTGCAATTGTTTCTACATATTTTAGAATGATCGCCTTTCCATATAAAGGTACTATCACAATCATTAATCAACTATCCTTATTTTCCTCCGCTTCATAGATAACTAGAAGTGCTTCGTTCGTTCACGCACCACAACTAGCACTATAGAACATTGGTGTAGGACTCTTAAAGGATTCCACTCTTATAGGAACCTTTGCATTATTTCCTCCTGCGACATTGGCAGAAATTGCAAGTATAGAGACCTGCTACATGATCTCTTCCACTCCATTTGACTTAAGGGAGAGTACGGGTGATTCTGAAATTGTTACATTGGATGAGTTTCTACCACCCAGCCCTATTGAGCTGGCATAGAAATCAATCTATCTGGCTTGGGTGGTGAATCTGAAATTAGCGTCGCTGGTTTTTTAGGTTGATCGTTCATTAGATTTTGGTACTCCATCTGATCCATTTTCCTCAATTTTCTTGACATATGAGAATATTTTGGAAGCCATGATGTCAGAAGGAGAACCATGGGAAGATTATCCCCATTGTTCCCATCTTCCTAATTATGAAGAACATCATCTTAGTGAACTATATCACCCATCAATAAAAAAATCTTTTTGAATTATTTACCTATTAATGCAATCATTTCTGAGTGAAATCTGTCAAATATTGAAGAAACAATTTCCATCGATATTTCGACCAAACCTAGCATTGTAGAAAATATTCATGTCAGTGTGTCTTGTTCTCCATAATAACTCGAAACATATCACTCTCTATTCGTGAATTTTGTGATGTATTTTCTTGGTCTTACGAGGAAATGCCAGGCATAGATACTAGTATTGTTGAACACACTATTAATATGTATCCTGATGTCAAACGGGTGCGTCAATGGCTTCATCCTGTTCATCTAAATAAAGCCACTACCATCAAAGAAGAAGTTGAAAAAATTATGCGTGATGGTTTCATTTACCCTGTTCCGATAACTTAGTGGGTTTCCAATATTGTTCCTGTCATGAAAAAACAAGGAACAATCAGAGTGTGCATTGATTACCAGGATGTCAACATCGCTTGTCTAAAATACAACTATCCTACTCCCTTTATCGACCAGATTATTGACAATTGTGCTAGATGTGAAATTTTTTCGTTCATGGATGGATTTTCTGGCTACAATCAAATCAATATCTGCCCAGAGGATCAACATAAGATAGCATTCATTGTCCCTAGGGCACATTCGGTTATAGGAAAATACCCTTTTGGTTTAAAGAACGTTGGGGAAACTTTTTAGAGAGAAATGTATTATGCTTTCAATGACATCAAACACAATGTTCAACCTTATCTAGATGATTTACCTGTGCATTCACATAATCATACTGATCACCTGATGCATTTGAGAGCCATTTTCTTACGCTGTCGACACTACAAAATATGCATCAATCCACATAAATGTGTGTTTTGTGTTGGTTCTGGTCATTTTCTTGGATTCATAGTCTCAAAAGAAGGAATTTGAATCAACCCATTGAAGGTCCAGGCCATTCTTGATTTTCCTACACCATCAAATTTACTTCAGATACAAAAACTTCAAGGAAAGGCTAACTTCCTAAGAAGGTTAATTCCAAACTACGTCAAAATGGCTAAAGGATTTACTCGACTCTTGAAAAAGGGGGTCCCCTTCCATTGGGACCAAGTTGCGCAAGCTTCTTTTGATGTTTTCAAGGATACTCTTTTATGATAATCATTAATGTATCCCCCTAATTATCAAAATGATTATTTCCTATATATCTTCACGGCTGAAACGATCATTTCTATGGTTTTTGTCGAAGTAGAAAATGGAATTGAACATCCGATCTATTATTTGAGTCATAATCTAAATGATACAAAAATTAAGTATTCGTACATACAAAAGCTTGCCTTGGCAGCTATTCAAGCTGTCCAAAGATTTCGCCACTATATCTTGCTCCGAAAGACCATTTTCGTTCCATATTGCAACCCCATGACTTATATCTTATCATGTCAAATAATTGGGGGAATATTAAAAATGGATTGTCATTTTGCAGAAATTTGATTTGGAATTCATCAAATCCAAGTCAAAGAAGTCTTTAGTTTTGGTTGAGCTTTTCTGTGACCTTCCCTCTGATAGTACTACAACTACGTTGGAACAATCAATTCCTGACGAGTCTCTATTTCTAATCAGATCACCTGATCCTTGGTATGGAGATTTCATCATTTATCTCCAAACTCAAAATTTTCGGCATGATACCTCTCGCTTTGAACAACGACGTATTCAATACCAAGCCAAATATTATATGATCATTGACGATACACTTTATCGTCATGGTGTCGATACTATTTTAAGAAGGTGCCTCACTCATGAGGAGGCCGAAAAGTTTTTAAATGATTTTCATGTTGGGGCTTGTGGTGGCCACTTATCTGGATACGCTACCGCACATAAGATACTCTGCGCTGGTTACTTTTGGCCTACCATATTTCACGACTGCATCCTCGCGGTCAGAAGTTGTCATGCGTGCTAGATTTTTTATCATAAAATCCACAAACCGCCAGTGCCAATGCATCTTGTTGTCTTTGTGGGACCATTTTCAAAATGGGGTATTGACTTCATGACCTGTAACCCTCGTTCGTCTGGAGGGCATGGTTATATTATTGTCTCAGTAGACTACTTTACCAAATGGGCCGAAGCGATGCCTACATTCAACAACACAGGACAGACAGCTGCATTGTTTTTCTTTAATTATGTTATTGCATGGTTTGGGGTCCCACAAGCTATAGTTATAGATCATGGGAAGCATTTTTGCAACCACATGATGATTGAATTGACTACAAAGTTAGGATTTTCACATGATAATTATACTCCTTATTATCCACAATCAAATGGACAAGTTGAGGCTATCAACAATATTCTTAAACGTATGCTTCAATGAATGATAAGAGTTCGTAAAATAAATTGGAATTTGATCCTGTACTCGACCTTGTGGGCGTATCGAACCTCGGTGAGAAACACAACTAGATTTACTCCTTTTCAATTGGTGTATTGTCTGGAATCTATCTTGCCAATCCAATGGGAAATGCCATCATTAAAATTTGCAATCGACTTGTTACCTGACACCCCAGAAGAAGAAGCGCGTATTTTTAACCTCATCCATCTTTATGAAACACGTCATGAATCTCAATTGGCCAACGAAGCACATAAGAGACGTATAAAGGCGCAATACGACAAAAATGTCCTGCCTTGCATTTTCTCAGAGGGTGACTTTGTCCTTATTTATGATCAAGAAGATGATGTAATAGGTATAGGGAAATTTGAGCCATTATGGCATGGCCCCTATATTTTCAAAAGAGTTCTTTCTAAGGGTTCCTATGAGTTACTTGATTACGATGGAATTTCGTTGCCGCAACCCAAAAATGGGTTGTATCTGAAAAGCTACTATGCTTAATCATGAGCGTAGTAATTTTTTGTATTATATTGTATATATATGTTGTTAATTTGCATTCACTGTCTTATTTTGTTTTTAGAGTTTTCTTAATGTTAGTAATTCACTTTACATTTCATCGTAGATGTCTGAATCTTCAGAACCATTTGTTGGATATGCTGATGGTGTTAGTCGTAGCACGCATAATCTATCCTCTATAGCGTGGGCCATCTCACTCTGAATGGTGAGTTAGTGAGTTTTCAAGGGATTTGTATTGGTAGATCGATGAACAATATCGTTGAGTATAGCCCGTTGATTGAACTTCTCTCTGATGCCATTTCATTTGGTATTAACCACATCATCATAAGGTTAGACTCACAACTTGTGGTATTAAAACTTACTAGTGTTTATACTATCAGAAATCCAACATTGCATCGATTGTTCCTAAGATTTTGACTTTTGGAAAGACACTTTGATTTTATTCAATATCAACACATTTCCAGAAATTTGAACACATTTATTGATTCTTTAGCTAATCAAGTTTTAGACGGACATTTGCAACACTTGTAAAGAAAACATTCACATCATTGAATAGGATTGCACAATAAACATAGGAAAACACTTGAATCAAATAGATAGATAGTTATATGTTTTTGAAAAAATTTGTGCCCAAGACACATTGGTCATCTAACCTCAAAATTTATGCAAAATGTCAAAAATAAACTAGTGGTGCTCATGGTAACATGCTATAGATCTAGCTACCCTACGTAGTAACTACATCTAATGGTTAGGAACACCTATAGTGTGATGTTGCAGCCGCATGGGTAACTCTTCGATATGGAAATCCAGAATCCCAAAGGTCAACCCCTCTATGTGTTGCCGAAGCTCAGCTAGAGTCTTAGCCATATCAAGATCCTGAAGGACTGCTCTCCTGACAGCCCTCTCTATTGGCTCATCTACTACACACTATGGTTCCTCCACTGGTTAAACTTGAACAACATCTGAATTACATCAAAAATTTAGTTTAGTCTTGGGAAAACATTAAAAATAAAAAACATGGTCAAAACATTCTTACTTATTGCACCCCACTGAGCACTTTCTGGTAAAGCTAAATCTAGATCTCGTTTGAAATCAATGCCTGAGTATGCATACTCATCGATGGTGACAATATATCACCAGAACCAAGAAAATAATGCAGTCGAGAACACAATTGTTGATTGGCCTACATGCCTACCCATTAGTTCTACCCATCTATGCATCCTCAGATCTCTAGGATTAGACACATTCAGTGTCACATGTTGTGGCTGCATCAGTGGAATCTGTTATAAGGAAAATGATATGAGGATCAAACCATAACTAAAGTTCTTCTTCCTTCCTCCCTTTTCTTTGTTCAGTTGTTCTTTTATCTGAGAAAGTATAGCTTCAGACCAGTTGAAGACTGTTGGCTCCATACACTCTAGTGCATACTCCATATACGATCTATTCGCTACATGTAGTGTAACAGTGCCAGCAAGTTTTGCGATCATGAAAAGGATGGTTCTCAAAGGAAAATATCTAACATTCTGGATGTTTATCTTTCCATATTTTCTTGGCTCTACCCCTGGATAACAATGTTGCAAAACATAATCTCTCACAGTCTCTCCTCCAACAATAGACCCTAAGATCGAAATAGGCAAGCCTCTCCTTGACAAACCTGTGAGAAAGTATACATCCTCTACTATTATTGGAACCACTTGGTTCTTAATATGATATGCCTTGATAGCTAGTTCCCATGCTCGAACTAAGATCTCCAAGAGTTATATTTGTTGCCTCATCCCTGACAACCGGAAGTACTTTAACAGCCCACAATCCCTTAGGGCTCTTACTATTCTTGGATCATTTAGGGAAATCATATCCTATTCTTCATTCTCTCTTTCCCTCCATGTAATCCTCATTATAATCTGATGAAAACCTGGAATATAACCCTAAAAACCATTAGATTCCATTCAATGCAAAAAATTGGGCAAATTTTGGGCATGATGCAAAAATAAAAAATGAATATTGCGCCCAACGCAACCCTGGACAAGAGACATTGTGTTATATATGCAGTTAGCCTTCATTTTAAATGCTATGCAATGCACCTTTTGATGTCCAAGGGTATGTTTCCCTCTTTAGGAGTAGAATTTACCCTAGGGACCCTAAAACCCTAAAAATTTGCACTGAAAGGAAATGAAATGATTACTGAAGGAAAGAGAGGGTTCATATCACTAAACTGGATCAAACGGAAATGAAATCCATCCACAGAAACGATCACAATCAGCAGCTGAAGTTCGGGGCAAAAATCAGGTTCAGAGCTCCAAATGCAAATGGTAGCTATGGAATGGTAAAAATGAATAGTAAAACTCTTTTTAATAGTCATTTAATTGTTTGAAAATCATATTTATTGCTATGACTATGGTTTTATTATGTTTTTATCATGAAACGGGGTATTTTTAATCCATTTGATGTTGTTCTGAACAAGTCTTACAACTGATGAACATATTAGTCATGCAGATTTATTTCAAGAATGATTTGACCACAAAGCATAGTTTTTTTCCTTATTTTTCGATCTTTTTTAAAAATGAAAAAGGATTTGAAGTGCACTTTTATCTCTTTTTTGAGCTTCGATAACAGTGAAAAAGGAATCCCTAGAGTCTTCTTTCAGCTCTTTTCAGACTCCGGTAATGTGAAAAGATTTTCGAGCACTTGTATTTTCGAGCTCGTAAAAGTAAATGAATTGATATCTACTCAGTATAAGTTTAACCCTTTTCCGAACTAAGATAAGTTATTTACGAAAAGGAATACCTTAGTCAAACATGAATAAAGAGGTTCTCTTGGTTATTATTTTACACTTTTTCGGATCTAAGAAACAACTTTACGAAAAAGTACTTATGGAGTTTTATTTTGTCCTCTTTTTCAAACTCTCTAAATATGAAAAATCATTGGGTTATCACTGTCATTAAGCTCGTTAAAACATAAAATAGTGACAGGCTTGTCAATAATGGCAAGAATCGAGTTTCATTCATCGCTAGAATCGTTAAATTATTAAATAGTGATACTTTATTTGCCCGAAGGGTTGAATTATATATCAAGAAAATGTTATCCTCCTCAGGCTTGTTAAAAAATAAAGAGGTATTGGTTGACAAATGACTGGGGAAAATTTGGGAAAGTGAACAGAACGTTTTACAGTAGCAAGTCGCTCTTGAACATGACACTTCACTCCATCACCGTGACCATTTGGGTTGGGTAATCTTCTTGACGGTTAATTCATACATATGGTTCATCATACCTTCACTTCGGTTTTGGGTCAATGTTGCCAACTCATCTCAATGTCACCGATATGTTCAAGAGAAGTCATCCAGTGAATACTCATCCTTCTGCAATACTCATAAACCTTCATTCTCATGAAATTCATCCCTAAACATTGATATATCAAGGCATACCTTTGTCTCTGAAATCAGTGACTTCCATTTCGTAATAAGGTGACTTCATGTCGACAACAAATCATTATCCAGGAAGTTCACTTAGAAACTTCATATTCCAGTACCATGAGGCTTGTTACAACATTAAGAAGATCCTCGCTTTCGGACTTTTGACCAAAATATTTTGTTTGATGTTCGACATCAAATCATCTATTCACGCCTTATGAAATGTACTGCAGTACCTTGAGGGCCATTGACATCAATGGTGGTTCTCTCACATTTGTTAACAGCTTACATCATTGGCTAGTAATCAAACGATGTCTTACCATGTTCGACTACGAATCATATATTCGCATGGCTAGACTTGTTCTTGAATGATCAAGTGAATGAGATAAGAAGACCATGGATCTAGTTTCAGCCATCTGGGCTGCGATTTCATGATTTTTGTACACATCATCTGTATGGTGACCTTACATACAGATTTTCATCCAAACATGTGCCTATATCTATAGGCATGTCTGTATTGGGCAACATTCCAATGTAGATGACTTTTTGAATTATGTACATGTTATTAGAAAGTTTACGTGCTGAGCATGGGAATGCCTTCCCTCAAAAATTTATGATCAAGAGGATATATCATGATGTAATGTATTTTAAGATTGATGCAGATCACCACTCCGCTTCATCTCTAGCCCATCACAGTGTAAAGCATCTCAATCAAATGATTGTTATTATTATTCTGACTTCACACTATGTGGGCACCATTACCAATGACCTGGTTAACTAGACATCATATCTAGAACCAATTAGTAGGGTCTATCATCCCCTATCATTTCAGTTGTTACATGCCCTAAGACAAAGAAAAAGACAAATCATCCATGACTTTCATTGCAAAGGTTTCCAAGATTTGAAGTTTATATTATATCATATGAGAGCTCATGAATGTTGCCTCTAAAGGGACTAAGTGTTTTGCATATGCAGGTAACCACAATCAAGGGTTCTTTGCAAAGAACTTCCCACACTCATGGGTGCATTGGTCACATTGGGAGCGAAATTCTCATTGTTCCGGAATCTCCACTTAGCTAGTGCCTTCTAGAAGAGTTAACATGTGTCAAACTTTGAATCCATGTGCCCATTTGATACCTCTGAGACTTGGAACATTTCTTGCCTATTATTAGAAATTCATTGATTGTAAAACTACCTTCAGATCCTCTGTAAATTGAGCACAGATCCTAGTGTTTGATAAGGAATAATTTGAGTAAAGAAATGTTGGTGGAATTTCAATTGAGGAATTGATTTGAGTGACATGCTGCTAAAGAGATGTGCATTGTGATGAGGTTGGGATGCTACTAGAGATTGTGACACTAAATCAATCATTGGGTTGTAACCTCCCCTTCTATCCATTAATAAAGATTGATGCTTATTTTCCCACATATGTATTTGTATAAGCTTATGTCTTTCATATTATGAATTCTTATCTGATGTATATGGTTCATGTTTTATTTATTTAACTAAATAACTTGAATAGGCATCTGTATTATTGCTATATTTTTCTATTTAGTGTTCATCTTTGCAGGAAATGTTTTGGCGATCTAGCTCAGATTTGAAGCTATAGCAAGAGCAATAGAAGGATAATAGATAGTTCTTGGATTCCAAGTAAGTTCTTTGATATGTTCTCTGTGTCTATTTACTGTTAAGAAAATTAGTTGCAAAGTATTTAACCTATTGTTCTAGATGAACACTACATCTAGGGAATAATGTTTAATCCGTAATCCATAATTCTGCATAACAAGAATCTCAGGTTGTTCAAGAAACAAGTCCAATATATTATTGAAAACAGTCAATTACATAAAGCTACAGTTTTTGCAAAAAGTCTCCAACCCATGCAAATTTGAATATATGCCCTTTAATAGACTTGTTACATGATGAGATGATCTACCTCATGGCTAGATTCATAAAAAATTTTCTAATGACACCTTTCATAACAAGAAAACATCTACATTAATGAGAGAATGACAACTATTCTATTTGACAGTCCTTTTGAACCAAATAGGACTCAAACTGTTCATTATTACATCAACTACCTTATCTCCTAATATCAGTTACATCTTTGACAAATATTCCTTCACATGTTCGAATAGGGTGTGATGGGACTCATCACTACATGACATCTTAATTGACCTCCTCTAAAACTGGAAACAAACCCTGCTTTTTAGGAAAATTGGTCCTTATCTTCAACGAATGGTTTGGCTGATGAGTTGGCTTCATCACATGGTCTTTAAGTCTTGGATGACTGCTGGCAAGATCCCTTGAACCTTTGAAAGTACCCAGTTGTCCAAAAGTGCACAAAAACTTTCTCATATAGCTTCAAAATAGTACGCTACGAAAGTATGACAGTTTCATAGTGTACTTTCGTAGCGTTACAAAAATGCCTTTTGCCATCAATATTTCTAATTTGTTCCTTTTGTATGATGTTCATTATGCCTTAATACATCTTCCATACCATTTTCACCTCTTGGAAGCTCCCAAAAATGGTTCAAAATTCAAAAAATAAAGATACAGTAGTTTCATAGTGTTTTCCTGGTCTTCAAGCCTAGGAATGCTACAAAACTGCTGAAAACAGTGAAAATTCCAGATTTCTGTGTAGCTTCAAAAATACACTTTTTAGGTGTAAAAAATTCGTTTCTAACATTCCATTAACCTTTAAAATCATAAACCAGCTCACACTATGATTCTTGAGGTGTTTCTTCCTCATTGATGATGAGTTGAGAAATTGGCTCATCAACTACTATCATTTTAAGGCCCTTTTTCTCCAACTCTACATGAATTAGTTCAAGTTGTTCCTAGAGGTTTTTAACCTGGTCCTTCAAATTTTTGTTTGTAGATTTCAAATGTAAATTCATTTTCCTAACATGTTTCACTTATTTCCTTAATAACATGGTCCATTTGATAAATTGTTGTGTATTATCTAGGGTCTTGGAAACACTGTCAAACTGCACTTCCCAAATCTCTTTCATATTTTCAAATTGAACCTTCTAGACATTTTGTTTCCTTGCTTCTTTCTTCATAACAACAATTTCATGATTGGCCAACTTCAATTGTTCTTCAAGGATTTCAAACTCTATTTTTCCATTACTTTCTCCTTTCCTTTCTTTGACTTGCTAACTGAATATTTCTCTACAGGTGATGAAAGATCATTGATGTCTTGTGGTGGCTTGACTATGTCAATAGGTGGATGAACCTCTTTACTGCTCTCTAATAGCTTTCTAGCATGCCTTTTCATGGGCTTTTTTGCTTGGAACATAAAACCTGCATCTTCTCCTTCAAAATCTAGTCTCTTTGCAGATTTGGCTTTCTTTAGTTTCTGTCCACCTTCCTCTATATCCTCGGCCTGGACTATAGGAGCCTCTTCTATGTCAATGGAATGTAGTATGTCTTCTAGATTTTCTTTAGCTATTGTTTTGTCTTCTACAACCACTATTTTATCTTCTAAATCCATTGTTTGACTCCTTGTCATCCTTTTGCTTCCTTGTTTAATCACAACTTGTTTTTTTTTTGCAGGTTTGACCACTTTTAATTTTTGTTTTGAAGGTGGAACAATGGGTGTATCAAAACTCTACAATTTCTATGTTTCCATCATGACTGGTTCACTTGGTTCTACTCTTGTTGGTTCACTTGGTTTTGTCACCACTGGTTCATTTTGTTCTACCACTAAGGGTGATGGGATATTCCTAGGTTTAGGAGTTCTTGTAGGAGTAAGAGTATCCAACTCAAAAACACTAACAAACAAAAATGAAGACTAGTCTCTGCTTCATCTTTGGAGCTCATCTAAAACAAGCAAGTTTTATTAAACCATGATGAAACAATGAAGTCTCACTTCCTTCATATTTTTCTTGGACCTTATCTACCATTTTTTATAAACTTCTGTGTAAATAGAAAGGCATATCAAGAGATATCTTACCAGTAAAGTGTAGGAGAAGCTTGAAATGGTAAGAGTAGACTTTATGGTATCTCCCTTCACATGTAAAATATTTTTGGATGATGAGCAGCAACTTTGATTAGTCATCCTTCATGCAGCTTCTTAGAATGACATTAGTAAGGTCCATTTCACTGTTTTCTGGCTTGATAAACTCCTTACACTACTCCATGTTTAATTTGAACCCTTTGAACCACTTCTCTTGTCCCCTTGGAATCTCTGTTGCTACTGCAATGACCTCTAGTTTAATGGAAAGATTTAGCATCCCCACTTTGGTAGCTGTTCTGCTGAACTTTAAAGCAAATTCTTTGAAAACCTGTACATGGCAGCCTTGTAATTTTTCACAAAACTATAAACATCTTGTATTTTTGAAGACTTCTACTACTGTTGGGTCTTCATTGATCAGATTCATATCTGTCGTTTCATATCTTAGACATTGGCCATCCTTATTTGTATTTATTTTTTCTACCATGGTTTCTTTAATGCCTTCTCAACCTCGCTTGATAGTTCTCTGTCTCGATTGATAGTGATATCTACCTCGCTTGATCAGTGATCTTTATAAACCTTTGAAAACACTAGCCACAGCTTTGGCTCAATGCAATAGCTCTCCAAAGCTCAATATCACACAAAGAAGGAATGAATAACGAGAAATGACTGAATTAGGAAAGATTTTGAAGTTTGATATTCACTCATAACAAAATGAAGACTCATACATGCCTAAAATAGTGATGATGACTTCATACCTGGACATGTACCTTGATCTTAACCCTCAATGACTCGAATGGTATCTAACTAACCCTTTCCCAATGATTTTCTGACACCTAACATCTAATTTGACATGACAGACAAGAAACCACACTTTTGTAGTGTGTTTAGTGTAAATCTAGGTTTTTTCGCTACGAAAGTATCAGTGGTTTCATAGTGAAAAGTGTAATTTCTCAGTGTATTTCGCTACAAAACCGTGGTTTCTTGGCTAAAACAACCATTTCAGTATTAAAACCTTGGGAATTGAAAACTCTCGGAAAATTATGAGTGATGTGACATGAGGGGATTTGAAAGTGAGTGGTTTTGGACCTGAGGGTAAGCTTAAATAAGAAAAATTTAAAATTTTCCTTGACCAAGTAAATAAAAATGAACCCTACAACCTTACCTTTGAAACATAAATCTATATGACTTTGTCAAATGATGCTTCATTTTTTCGAGTGATAACAGAATTAATGAGTGCGTTGTGATATTTTTAGTTGTTTTTTCAATTCATTTTTCTCTTTAACAGTCAATTTTATTTCATATTTAAGAAGTATTATTTTAAAATTAAAAATATTCTTTAAATTTTTTATGATTTATCACTTTGCACCAGTTCAAGTTTTCTTTTGGTGATTCTACAAGTTGTATATTTGTATATAATTGTTAGCATTTAACCAATTGTAAATATTCATGTATGATACTTGGAAGAGCTTTAACAATTTCTTTCTCATAAGGGAAGGAAATATTTGGCTAACAGAGCCACTAAACCCATAATAAACATCCAAACCAAACAGCATGGATTATTTAAAGAACCTTAGTTGTGGATTATTTAAATAACCTCAATTCAGGTTGTCTCCTCTTGTTGACGAGCGGTCATTTATTCCAATCAACAAATGGCACCAGAAGGAGGGCCAATTATAATTTAAATCACTATAGGGAGTATTAAAAAACTTCCAACCACTCATTCCCCTATTATGACTCATAATCATTGAATTCTCAGCCTGATTTAGTTTCAGCACCACCTTCTCACTCTGAGCATACTTCTAGTGAACCCTCTACTCCTACTCAATCTTGATTCCAATCTAAAATTTTCGATATGATCCAAAAATCCCAGCAAGTTTTTTCAAAAAATCAAGTTAGACTAGAAATAGTTAGCACTATTGAAGAAAAATTATCCCGATGTCTTGTCTCACATGTTGATTTATAGCTTGACGGCCCCCTTTTGTTTGATCCCCAACCAAAATGTTCCCAAACCACTGGAACATTCAATTAAAGCTTGCATGATATTCTCACTGGTCAAGTTGATCCAAATCAACAGACTAATCAACAGGTCAATCCTAGTTAGAAAGAGCCATAATTACCCTATGTTGAACCTCTTCCTCCATAAGAACAACTTCAACTAGCATCAAGAGGAACCTTCACCATTGAGTTCATCCTCCTCCTCTAGTGAAGCTTCCTATGATAAAGAAAGATTTGATCATTCTTCATCAACCAAATATGAAACATCATAGAAATTGCCACATATGGTGAATAATCATGCAAACAACTGCACAAATAATCTTGCAACATCTTGGCTTGATATAGATGTATTTGTTGTACCAGTCGCCAACACTCTTTACTAGAAAATCCTCATAAGTTTCTTCCTAAATATGACCCTGATTCCAAGCAACTTGAAAATTACCACATCAAGATATTCATGTTAGCTCTTAGGAAAAATAATGTAAAACATGAAGACATTGTATGCAGATTGTTGCCTTACACCTTTGAGGGTAAGGCCTCCATGTGGTATTTTACCTGACCACCTCAAAGTATTAAATTTTAGCATAAGTTTGAAACTCCGTTCCTAGAAAAATTTGGTGAAGATAAAACACCTAAAGTGTTGGTGATAGAACTCTCCAACATGAAAATGGATCTAAAGGAAAGGATCAAAGATTTCAATGTGAGGTTCCCAACTTCAAAAAAAAAATCCTACTAATTATATGCCTCCACAAATTCTTTTTGTTCCATATTATGTGAAAGCTTTACCTATTACCATTGGCATGTGGGTGAAAAGATCCCAAAAGGAAACTCTTCAAGAAGCTTTTGATGAAGCTATATCGGTTGAGAAATATATGCTTAGTCTCAAGGTAAATACAGATACCCAAATTGAACAGGCTTCTTCTTCTCAGAAGAAACCTTGGGCATCCCTTAAACTAGCTCCAGCTAAGAAATATCAAGGATCCTTAGACCTTAAGTGCCTGCAAAAATTTCTCAATAAATTATCTAATGAAATTATCGATCTCAAAAATAATGTAGGAGAAGTATCATCCAATAGGGGAAATTTTAAGCCTTCATTCACGAATTCACTCCAGAGCCCCAAAATAAATCAACTCCTCCTGCTAAAGGACTAAATGTTGAAGGATTGGGGAACATTCTCCAAGTTTGATGTTAGGGGTTGACTCATCTTCTGGTGTTAAATCCAATGATTCAAATGAAGCTGAAGGTAATGGGGAAATAATTATTAAGGATGAAGATCAATATTCTCCTACCATAGGCCATTTTTTTAATCTAACCGATGATTTATTTGAGGAAGACTATGAAACAGTTTTTGAAAATCAACATCCTTATAACACTCCCAAAAAAAATAATTCTCATAATCCAAATCATTTTACCTTTGTTAAAACTAATAATTTAAAGAAGCACGTAGAAACTTCCAAAAAGCCTTTTTGTCCCAGATTTGGAGTACGGATGTCATTGAATATCTCAAAAAAATTAAAGCCAGTATTTCAATTTTTGAGTTCACAAAATTTTCTACGATATAGAAAAAAGCTCAGTAGAGTCTGGCTGAAATTTCTTGCAATAAAATAACTACTCCTAATAAATAATTGGCTAGTTTTCACAAAAATGGTGCAGGTCTCGTCTCTATTAAAAAACGCCCCTCAGATAGTTTCCCTCTCAAACAAAGAAGGATAATGTTCCTTTCTACTTACCTTTGAGATTTACAATAGGAATGTGTGCAATTTTATGGTTGGTCTAGAGCCTCCTCCAATCATATGCCTATTTCTGTTTGTAAGAAATTAAATATGAACATTAAGCCATCTAAAGTTAAAATTGTCCATCTTGATCGCAAAAAAGTTAAGTTTGTGGTAGAATTAAATAATGTGCTTATTAGTTTGTCCTCTAACTATAGGATTAATCATATAAGTTTGTGGTAGAATTAAATAATGTGCTTATTAGTTTGTGCATTGTTTTTGAAGATATTTTTGAATCTTATGGTTTATTTTTAAGAAAGGGTTGGTAGCAACCTCTGAATGGTTACTTCGCTACTAATTGGTCACATTTACGGTTGCCTTGGAAAGGTAATCAAAATAATATGAGGATCAATAGGGAATGGAACATGTATCATATTATTATTGATCTCAACACTCCTAATTAAACAATCTTAAAAATTATTCTCCTATCGAAAATTTTGGTATTAACATGTTTTTTGGGAATTTCACTATGAAATTTCACCTTTCTTGAATTCTCAACAACAATATGAACTTGCATATTGTACTAAATTGGTCACACCAAATAAAACTTTTATTGGTGTCAAAAAAAAATTAAAAAATGATGATGAAGTGTGGTCCTTGTATTTTGATGGATCTAAATCAAAAGAAGGTGTTGGTGTTCGTTTCTTGTTACTTGATCCTAAGGAAAAAAAAGGTTCATTACATATAGATTGGAGTTTAATTGTACTAATAACATTTCAGAATGATGCTCTCATCCAAGGGCTCAAAAAAATTATTGATATTAATGTTAAAATAGTGGTTATATTTGGTGATTCTGAAATTATAGTCAAGCAGGTACGAGATTCTATTCATTGTATTTTTGCTCATTTAAAAAATTATGAGACTAAGATATGGAACTTTCTTTATATTTTTTTAGATTTTAATATTACCTCCATTCATATATTTAGTAATAAAGAAGCATATTTTTTAGCAAATTTTGCATTTATTTTGACACCTGCTGATGGTTTTGAACTCAATTCATTTTCTGTTGAGTTAATCTTTAGACCGTTTATTCCTAATAATATGAGTAATTGGCAGGTGTTTGATGATGACCAACAAATCATATATTTCCTCCACATGGAAGAAAACATCCAAGATGCATTGATTAATGAGCTTACTCATGAACAAAATCTTCAAAACTTTTCAGAAGTTCATCAAGAACAACCAGTTGAAGAAGCATTCAAACTAGTAAACTCTACTCTGAAATTTGTTGATAGGTTAGAAAAATTTATGATTTTCATGATAAATTTAAAGGGCTTGTAAATTTCAAAACTAATAGTTCCTCCGTCCGATATGGAATTATTAATTTTGGAACTCAATGTCAAGCACCTAGTATTAATCTAAGGACTGATTGTACTCCAAAAGAAAAATCAGATTTCATATGTTTGTTCAACGAATAGAAGGCCTCGATCGCTTGGATATATGATGATATGAAAACTTTTGATCCTAACGTAATACAACACTTCATCCCAATGAAACCCCATACCAAACCCTTTCAACATAAATTAATAAAAAAGAACCCTAGTCTTGAACTTGCTGTTAAAAGTGAGTCAAATAAACTTCCAGTAGCTAGAATAATTTATCATGTTCATGGTACTTAGTGGTTTACCAATTTGGTGTCTAAGAGAAATAAAAATAAAGATATTCTACTTTGTGTCGATTTCAGAAACCTAAATAAAGCCTTTGCCAAGGAAAATTACCTTGTTCTGCCCATGGAGCAGATCTTACAATGTGTTTTTGGCTCTAAATTGTTGTACCTATTGGACAGTTTTTCACGTTATAACCAAGTCATTGTCTCTCCTATTGATCAACTCAAAGCCACTTTTAGAACTCCATGGGGCACTTTTTCTTGTAGGAATATTCCTTTTGGATTTATTAACATCAATACCACCTTCCAAAGATTAGTGGATGTCATCTTTCATGGCTTGATAAATGAGTCAGTTGTCATCTATCTGGATGATTTCACTATGTCGCCAAACCAGAGCAATGGACTTCAGTTAATTCCCTAGAATTAAGAAAAATGTAAATTCCTAACAGATGTGATAGAAGCATCTAAAAATTGTTAAAGGGAATCATTGTTTATGCTAATAACATCTTCTAGCAACAATGGTCATGTCGATAGTATTGAAGTCATTTTGAGACAATCTTGGATTTGGTTAACTTACATTCCCTGAGATTTATTACTATTGAAGTTTATTATTCTTGTTTAGTAAATAAAATATTTTTTTCTTGTATCATTAAGTTTATGGATTATGATGGTGACTATACAGAAATTTTTTTGGCAACATGATTGAATCATTACTATATGAATCAGAGAAGAAGGCCTTCAGTTTGTTGAATTTGAGCATCTATTTTTACTTTCTAGGTTTCAACAGAGAGAATTGTTTTTTCTAGTGAGTCGCAATTTTTTGGCTATCCAACAACTCCCCTTCACTTTCTCTAAATTAAATGGGCCCATTTTTTCATATTATATTTCTATGTTAATATATTTCCTTGTTTATTTTGAACATCAATTTTATCTTCTTTCAGAATGTGAAATATTTCGATAAATGACAAAACTATTAAATTTTTTATGATTGTTGAGATGGGCCTTGAAACATGTTTGTAACAATTTTCTTTACACATACCCCATGACATTTTTTTATGATTACTACCTTCAAAATGTAAAGGTTTTTATTGCAATTACTAATGATAGCATGAATGGTATAGGAATCGGTGATTGTCCTTGTGTTCTCCTAACAGTTTGAATGAACTTTTGTTTACATATTGTTTACGTTATGCAAACACCATTATAAATAATTCCATACCAAGATTAGGGATTTATCTTTTGTTAAGTGACTTGTAAAAATTTGAATAAGGCTTAAGATATATGGCATATGGTATTTTCATACTTGAATTTCATATTTATATGATCCTGGTCCTTTTAGATCAAGGATTGAATTTTTTTTATTAATGGATTATGCAATTTGAATGTGGTTTATGGGTTTAATATGGATTTAACCTAATAATTGACATTCATACCATATTATAGAGCATTCATATTCGAAAGGGATTGTAATAAATATTTGATGGGTTATTATGATTATGTGGCAACATTGGTTTTAGTGACGCATTGTGCATCCAACACTTGCACTATGGTTATGAGTGAATAATCTGGAGGGTGGATTTCCTTTATTATTTTTCAAACTCTCCATTACTTCCACTATGTACTGCTAGTACTTGACCCTTAGTGTCATTTCAAACCTATTAATGCCCAAAACCTAATCATGCATACGACTATTGTTTCATCCTAATTTGAACTTTGTTTCAACCATGTTTTCATAAGTCTCTAGAATTTTAGATGTGAGGTTGTGCTCTGTCATAACATAGCCAAATATTTTTCCTTTCTTATATGAATAAAATTTGGCACATTGTGATTCTTATTCTATTTAATGGCCTTGGTTGTTAGGTTTGAACCCCCTGGTGATGAGACGGTAGAAGCCTATTAGGAGTATTTGGCCCTATTTAAAGAAGTAGGCTGGTGGAACTTTATCTAGGCCTTTCAAGGCCACAATGTTGATGTCACCAATACCTTTTCACAAACCTTGAATGGAAATATTTCATGAGTGGGAGATGTTTAAATTCGTGTAAATGAAGCTTTCATAGTCGAAGTTACTCATCTACCTACTAAGGGAGAGAAATGGTCCAAAAACTATATGATCAAGAAAATTCCATGGGACAAGTTTCTTGTATCCATAAATCATCCTACAATATTGAAGGCATGCATGTTAACTTACTAAAAAGTAAATAGCAAGACCTGGTTTTGATTATTAGGCGTTATATTACTTGTGAAGGTAGTTATAGCTTTGTTTTCTATTATCACTTTCAATTGCTTATGGTTTTTTTGGGTTATAAGTTAAATATCCCCTATTTTTTATTTAAAAGTCTGACTAAAATGTACCAAAGAGGTTTCAAAAACCTTGATAGGGTTTTTTTCCATTGCAAGTTGATTTGGATTTGGGCTAGGTTTCGATTTTCCCAAATAGGGGATTCCTAGGAAGAATTTCTTTGTAGAAATAATTTTGTGGAACCTACGGTAAATGATGGGGAAAAATACCTCCAAAGATTGAAGAATTTAAGGATGATTTTCTTGAAAATTCATCAAAAATGTTAGCTTGCCATGTTTTTCATAGTTCTATGCCTGAAAACCTTAGTTATTCATCTCAATTGAACACGCTAAATGGCACATGAAGAGCCTATAGACTTTGTCTTCAGTTTTAATACCCGCAATATGGATAAAATTATTAAATTGGTCTTCTTGAATAGACCCATGATCCCATTTTCTTTATACATAATATTTCATTGTTACATATTTAAATTTCAGTGATTTCTTTTTTTGTGATTCAAGAAGTATTGAAGTTTAGATTAATGTAACTTGTTTGATTGTTCTTAAGAGTGTCGAAGTTTAAAAAATCAAATTTTATGTCCATCTTTAACCGATTCTGCTTTTTTGGATTTCAAATCAAGTTATTTCTTGTGATTGTAATCTACAAGACTTAATTTGGGTTTTAGATCATGTGCATTTAGATTGGTGAAATGTTTTTCATTAATTTAAAATTGTCATGTATACGATATTGATGCAAATGGAATTAGTAACAAGATTTTTTTACTTTCTTAATCTTAAGTTTTCATATTTCATTTTTTATGAGCAAGTGTATCTAGTTTATATTAAATGAATTATTATATTATTTAATGAGAAAGTAGAATTATTCCTTTAATTAATTATTTTCTCTTGGCCAAGGTATATTTATAGTTAGTATTTCTTCCTTTGTTTTCCTCGTCTTTTCCTCCATAATTCCAACATCCTCAACTTTTTTTGAATTTTCAATTTGCATCCATCTATAAATTTTGCGACAAAAATTGATGGCCCTTAGTATTACAACAAGAATTTTGGAACTTCTGAGGGTCTCAACATTAATTATCAACTCAGGGTTAGGATTTCGTTGAGCATGCATTTGTGGATGTTTAGGTGGATTATTTTGGGGTACTTTTGGTTGAGGAGGAGGAGTCATTAGGGCAGGTGGTTGGGTTTCCAGAGGCCACCATCCTTATGATGTACTATCCAATTAAGGAGGTTGGTGTAGGTATGGCTAAAAAGGGGAAATAACGAGTTAAGGAGGAGGATAGGATCATGGAGTAGGCATAGACAAAGGCGAGTTTTTAGGTGGATACCAAGATTGAAATGGTGCATTATAAGTTGTATTGAAAGAGGAAGGATAGTTCATACCTTGTTGATAAGGTCTAGGGCCTTGTGGATTTTTCTGCTTAACAAAGAAGAGTTGCTCCATGTCTCCTTCTACTCCTTGGTACATCACTTTCAAAATCGACAGAGATGGACACTTATCATTTGAATGAATTTCTTCACACACAGAGTAGATTTCTAAAACATTTAATGGGCACTCATTTCTAGGGCATCTCTTAGTGCAACTAGGGAAAAATATGGGAATTTCCCTTTCTACCTCCTTTTTTTTTTCTTAATCTACAATGTTTCCATCTATAGGGAAAAATTATTTAATATTTCACTTTTAAAATCCTCCAACATACATCCTATTTCATTCTTGATGGATAAAGTAGAGGATGAAGAACTTACCAAACCCTGTCTTGATCTACCTCTTTTTCTGGCAAGTCAAGAATGGTTTTTGAACATTCTTTTCATGTCCTCATAATTGAGCTAATAAATATCTCCATTGGCCAACATAATGAGGGTATCCATTTGTTCTACTTTGACCCCCCAGAGCAAGACTAGTTTCAATGAATCGAAATCAAGAGTGTAGTTATGTGGACTCATGTAGCTCAGTTGAAATATTTCTTCAAATTATTCCAGTGATTCATCTGGCCCTTGGGTAATTATGAATATTTCCTCCCATATTTATCTTGCTTTGCAATATTCCTTGTATTTGGTGTTGAATGCTTGTTGCATCTGACCCCATGTAGTAATGTTTCCTCCTTCTAAACTCATGAACCAGCGCAAGTTTGCATCCTTGAGGGTAGAAGGAAACAATATGATATTATTCTAATTATATGTATAGTCATATGTCCTACATACTACAAAAAATTCAAACATGAAGGTTTCAAAGTCCTCAGAATCCATCTCATGGAAATTTGGAAGAGCATTGGGGCTAATATTTCTCATTTTAGCTTCCCCATTTGTCTCCCTAATAGGAAAGACTTCAGCGTGTCTATTTCTAGCCATATTCTCAACAGGTGATAGAGGTTATTCTCCTAATATAGGCTCCTAAAATTATCTATTTTCTCACCTAACAAGGCCTCTAGATCCCCTGTAGATAGAGTGGGACACCCACAGTCAACTAGTGAAGGATTATTGTTTTTAGGAGTAGGGGTTTTAGGTAGAAATTTTCTTGAATTATCCCTAACTCTACGAGGCATGAAATAAATGATGTTTTTTTAGTTTTATTTTAGTAGATGGAAATGCTAATGCAATTTTTTTATGTCTTTTTCCAGGAAATGAATCAACTTAGAGAAGAAAATAATACCTACTTTGACACCTCCTCGTCAACAACACAAAAAAGTGATGGCCCTTTGTATTACAACAAGATTGTTGAAACTCTTAAGGAACTCAACTTTAATTATCAAGTCAGGGTTAATACAAACTTAAGAGGTACCAATATTTCATGCAAGGGCATCCGTAATTATCTTTGACCGAGAGGTCAAAAATAATTTTACTAGAGGAGTTGGTTCCTCAGTGTGTGGTTTATTAGGCTAGGATTTTATTTAATTGGGAATGTAATTAATTAAATTAGACAATTTGTTGTAGTAGTTGTAGTTTTAGTTTAATTTTCCCCAATTGGATCTTTGGATCCTATATTCAAGGATTTGAACTGAATAATGTAATTTTTATATACTTACTTTGATTACTGAAAGAGTGGGGGGAGAAGATAGAGTTTTTTTTATGCATGAAAAAATTGGCTTGAGAGCTCTGAGCTCACTTAACTCTTCCCTCTGTAATCTGCGTTGATTTCTCACATTTTTGTTAGCCTGTATTTTATGACCCTGAGAGACCATATATATATATATATATATATATATATATATATATATATAGCGATTGCAAGAGTAACATTGAAGAGCGAGAGCCTAAGTGAGGAGTACAGTAGAAGGAGAAAGCCAAGAAGAGAGGATGGAAGAGCACAGAGGATCGACAAGAGTCTAAGAATCAAATCCAAGAGGAAAACGAGAGAATCAAAAACTTAGCCATTTCTATTTTTAGAAAAAAAATTCAAGTGTCAAAGCCGATATCATCTATTGGCGGATCTCGTAACAAATAACATGAACACGGACATCAGAATTTTTGAGCTTTGTAACATTGAAATTCTTTAAAAGTCCTGATATCTAAACTATCAAGTGATGGAGACGGAAAATCTTTCCACTCCTCAAGCCCATCAAGTGTTGTGGAGTGATTCCTTATAACATTGAGTAGGGACATATCAGAGTTCAATACTTTGGTAACTTTATTTAATTGAATTCCAATAAACTACTGAAACCCGAGATCCAACAAGCACCAATATTTTTTTTCCCACTTTTATGTGAATTTTTCCACTACGCTGAAGTTTACCGTCATGATTTGAATAGGGATTTTGTTCAGGGAATTGAAGGGAGCACCTACTAAGGGGAAAAAACTCAGATAGGGGTTAATTTTAAGAAAATATTAGTTAAATTTTCATCAAGTGGTATCATTGCAGACCCTGCATCTACTTCAGGAACAGAGGAAAAATCATGCCACCTATAATTATAAGAGGTGTTGGTCGAGGAGAATATAGAGGATGGAGGTAGAGACCATTTTCTAACAGAGAAGTGATCCGATAAATGTGGAAATTAGAAGAACAAATGGAAACAATGAATATTGGTTGACATTGAGAACTAGAATCAGGAGATGTGAGTTCTAAGGAGGAAGAAGAAGAAGCGATAGAAGAAACAACACAGGCTAATATATTCAAAGCACTTTTGGGATCTGATATGAAACCCAAACTAGATAATTCTTCTCACATAGGTAACATGAATCCAGAAGAGCTTATCGACTGGATCACAAAGATGGATAAATTCTTCAAATATGAATAAATGGATGAGGAGAAGAAGGTCAAGCTTGTAGTAACAAATTTAAAGGTACATGCAACTCTCTAGTGGGTTGGTGTGCAGACAGAGAGAAGAAGAAAGAACAAGCAGGAGATCAAGAGTTGGGATAGGATGATAGAAAAACTGAGAAGGGTGTTTTTACCAAGGGATTACTAGCTAAATTTGTTCAAGAATATGTAAAACCTCAGACAAAGAGGCATGATAGTTAGAGAATATACGCAGGAGTTCTATAAAGTTAATATTAGAGATGGATATGTGGGATATCTATAGATGTAATATTCCTACTTCGCCTAAGCTAAGAGGAATATTCATTTTTGTTTTACTTTATATTGCATGAATAAATCAATAAAGGAGGACATGTAAAACTCCTTAAAAGACTGAATGAATCAATGCCCATGTGAACAAAGATAAATCAGGGCCATGTAAATAAATCACTTGCAGGTGTGAAAGGGGTTTGAGTTATGAGACTGGGTCAACCTTGACCAAATCTACAACACTATCTAGGTTCAATGTATCTCATGAAGGGACAACGCAATTCTAGAAGGAGGCCCCTCATGTGAAAGGAGCTAACTCTTCAATTTGATATAGGGTTTGCAAAGGCTTTCATATTATAAAAGGAAGGGTAAGGCAGCAAGAGAAGGTTGTTGATTGATCATATTTCTGAGTATCTTCTCTGTTTAGAAAAATACTATTCTCTACTGTTTAGTGGAGAATTGTGTTGCTTAGCACTTGGAGTTCCTATGCAGGGATTTCACCTCTTCCCTTGAGGATTCTTGGAGCAGTATTTGATGATTTGATCCACTATCAGGCTTTGGGCCAAGCTCTACTTCCAATTGCAGCGTAGATCCAGTGAGGGTTTTCTTTCTCTTGTAAGCTGCAACAAGTGGGATTCTAGATCTGCAGAGATCTAGCTTGTATTGGAGCCTCTTCTCATGGAGTGTGTCTTTTAACCTCCTGGAAGAGTGCATCCACTGTTTTGTGCTTCATATATGTATCTTGGTAGCTGGCCATCTATATTATTCAATCTACAACACTTTTTTCATTGAGGAACTGCATTATTTTCATTAGAGGTTCTGCAGGGTGTTTTGATCCCATTTTTTATGAAATATCTCTAGTGCTGGGATTTTCCTTTCACTTTGGTGATCCATGGTTTAGCTTGCTGATCCATGTTCTTTTTAGATCTGATCTATTGTAACGTAAAATCATACTCATAAATTTCTGCAGCTTTTTACATATCCGCAACTTAAAACTCAAATCTACTCTTGTTTATGCATGATTTGGTCAAAACCCCAAGGGGATCTTGTAAATAAGACTATCTAGTTTCTAGATCTGAAATGGATCTGATGTTTTGTCCACATATATGTCCTAGATCTAAGTTGTAATATTTATCTGCTACATCTCCTCAAAATAATGCTTTTAAGCCATTTTGACAGTTTATATATGTGTTGTAGCCTTCTTTTCTAAAGATTTATTTCTCTCTTGTCTCATGTATTCCACTATATAGTGAAAGAGCTTCATTGTAATTCTGATTTTCTATTGTATACTTATAAGTTAATCATGTTTGATGGCCTCCTACTCATACTTCCCAAGATTTCATTATTTCTGAAGAAGTTTGTTGTGCATTACTGCAACCCCTGTTGTAGGGTGTTTTTCAGCTAGACTAGGTGGTGGGAGATCTGTTTACCACACCTAGTTTGATTTGTTTTTGCTCCCCTTTTGGATATAGACTCCAGATATGATGATATAAGGGATCCAAGGGTTTTTAAATCATTTATGTACATCAATATCCCAGGAGTGCGTTATTTCAGCAGGCTTGTTGTGTTATTCCAGATTTGGAATATTACAGTGGTATCAGAGCTCCTTTCTTAGCACAACCTGTGCTTTCCTTGGAGCATCACAGCCATATTTCATTCAGAAGAAGATGAACCTCTTACTAAGAGGGAGAAGAGGTATCAAAAAAATAGTCACAAGAAGTATGATTATACTATTGATGATCAAGACAAGGGTAGATCCCCTGAGACTACAAGTGACAAAGAAGGAGAAGAGTTTGCAAGAACTCTTTTGGTGTCCATGCAAGATCTTGCAAAAGTGATCAAAGAGATTAGGATGGAAAAAATGAGGGAATATCCTGGAATATTCCATCTGGGGGAAAGCTCTAACATGTCTCATCACTGGGCTGGTCAACCAGTGAACCAGCCACAAGTCCCACAAGCTTCACTACGCTCCACTATGCCTACCTTCTTGGCTGTGGAGGATGAAGGACCACAAGAGCAAGATTCCCTTGAAGATTACGTTGTGGAGTATGATTCTCAGAGTCAGAGATTCAAGGACCACTTGAGTTTCCAAAAAATTTGTCACCTCAAGGACAGAAGGAGATCAAGGCAGCAGTATAGATATGGTGGGTTCTTTCATAATCAAGATAGACACCACTCTATGGCTAGATTATTTTTGTCCAAATTTGATGGATCATCCTCTAGTTCTGCCAAGGCATGGGTAGAAAATTTGGATATTTACTTTTAGCTAAACAAAGTCCCTGAGATTGAAGCCATCAAGATTGCAGCACTTCACTTTGAAGTTGAAGCACACAATTGGTGGTTCCATGGGTTGTCTACATTGGGACAGATCAATATCACTACCTACTCTGAGTTTAATAGAATACTGGTGGGGAGGTTTGACAGGAAGGATCTTGAAGCACTCTTCATAAGCCTTGCAAAGCTGAAGTAATCAAGGGATGCAGAGACTTATATCTATGAGTTTTTGAGATTATCAATCATGGTCCCTGATCTATCTGTAGCAAGGAGAGTCTACATGTTCATCGATGGCCTAGAGGAACCTTTGCATGGGTTGGTTAAATCTACCAATCCCATCACTTTGCATGATGCCATTGAGAGGGTGAGAGACCTCCAAGATGCCTTGCCAAAAGCAAAGGCAAATTTCCAAAGCAAGGCCCCTCACTTTTCTAAGGGGAAGGAAGGAAAAGTTGTTCCTTCCAAGGAGAGCTCTTTGAAGAAACCTCTTGATACTGAACTCAGGAGGGAGTTGAGAAAGAAGAGATTGCGTTTCACCTGCCAAGATTCATGGGCACTGGGACATAGATGTGCTGCTAGGAAAGCACACTATATAAAATTTTTCTCAGATTTTGAGGAGGAAGATAGGGATGATGAACCTAGGAGGGGTCACAGTGCTGATGATGATGAGGAATATCAAACACCATCCAGAGATGGGAAGGGAGCCTTTGCTCCAATAAGTGGGAATCTTGCATCTTTGAGAGGAGTTCCTAAGTACTTGACCCTAAGAGTACAAGGTTCAGTCATGAATCAGAGAGTATCTGTCCTGATTGATAGTGGGAAAACCCACAACTTTATTGATGCTCATCTTGTGCAAAGGAGAGAAATCCCCACTAATACCTTTGAGGGATTTTCTGTTTTGGTCCCAGGAGATAGGACCATGAAATGCATGCAATATGTTCCCTCACTCTCTGTCACTATGGGATCCTACAATCTGGTGGATCACTTCTTTGTAGTTGACATACCAGACACCAACATCATTTTGGGTGTCCAATGGTTGATTACCTTGGGGAAGGTTACCACTGAATGGAAAGCTTTGTAGATGTAGTGGGTGGACTTGAAGAGTGGGAAACCACAAATGATTCAAGGCATGCACACTTATCCTTCACCTAGTACTTCCACACAAACAATATAGATGGATTTGCAAGGACCTCACAGTCCCTTCTCTCATGTTCATGAGGATGTTGCAAGGGACATTCTTATCTAGTGGCAAGCCACCTGGAATGCCATCAGATTCAGATTTTGTGGGAAGCCTCACAAAGTGCTACTCCAAATCTATATCTAGGAAGGATTGGAGCAATGAGAGACCAATTTACAGCACTGGAGGGCTTGGGACAGCCCAAGAATGAGGGGGATCTTATTCCTGCATCACTATCACCCTCTCACTTTTATGAATCTGCACTGTGGGAGGAGAAGGATGGGAGGACCAGCCTTCCAACAAACAAATTTGGCATGAGAAATTTCAAAGAGGAGATCAGCAACATGACAAGCACTTCCATGAATGTATCAGCAGCACTGTCATTGTTGAGTAGTGTGGATCTGTATTGGAAATCTCAACTGCTTGTAGAGTATTCCAAATAACTCCACACAGGTATGATACTAGATGGCATGCAGCAAGAAGAGGGCTACGTAATCCAAGGGGGAGTCATCTATTATTATGGTAAGGTATTCTTGGCTAGAGCTTCCAAGCTCAAGCAGAAGATCCTACAAGGAGCACATCAAGAATTCTTCCTCAGCCATATGCATTCAATGAGGATATATACCCTGATCATGAGGGGTTTTGATTGGGAAGGCATGAGAGAGGAATTACATCAGCAATTTCAAGAGTGAAATAGCTATGGAGGATTGGGGCAGCCAATGGACTCTTTGCAAGAGTCATCTCAGCAAGCTCCTCCTTTGCTTGAGGAGAGGGAAATGCTCATGCACAACTCCACGTGTATGAAGGACTATGATGGTAAGGGATCTGATCAAGCCAAGAAAGTTGTATTTTCTGATTTATTACATTCCTTTGCCATGTTTTTGAAGGATATGACTCCTAAAGGGGGTGAGCGATCATGTGGATATCATGGGTTTTGGTGGGCCAATAGAGATGTTGAACTTGACCACTCCCTTATTGTGCAAAGGGAGATTCCTTCTCATGATGGGTGCTTCCCAAAGGCACCAAAATTACCTATCATATTCAGCCATGTTAAAGTGATTCATGCAGCAATTGTGTGGTGGGAATGCCACTTACCACACCTTGATCACATGCAGGCAGGTGATGCACTGCGTTGGCATCACATGTGGGATTTTGACCCACCTCCTCAAGTTCAGATTTCAGTTTGCATATATGTAGTCTTGCTTCCATACTTGGATGATATATTTGTATTGTTTATGGGGTTGTATGGACAGAGGATGGGTAGTGTGTATGTTGTTAGCCACCTGTGAAATTTGTTATACCAAAAGGTGGCTAAAAATGTTTGGAGCCTTCAAGGAACAAATTTTGTTCCAAAAAGTGTTGGCTCTTGAAGACTCTTAAAGGCCTCATGCCTCTGACCAAATCTTCACTGTTGTTCCTGTCTTAAAAACTCTGAAATCCTACTGATTCCTAAGAAAGAATACTACTGCAAGCACCCTTGTCCTTTTCCCCGTTCTTCTAGACTAACCTCATCTTTGCCTTTTCTTTTTCCATAAAATCCTTCATTTTCATGTTCTTCCCCTTTTCCCTTCATCAAAACCCCCTTGATAAGGTTTAAGACTTTTTCTTAGCCTTATCGAAGCCCCCAAATTCCTTTGAAGACCATTGAAAATCTATCAAAATCATATTTTTTATAAACTATAGACTTAAGCCCCTTGGACTAAGTCCTTAACTCTCCCCTCCATACGCCCAAGCACCAGAACAGAGCGCCAGCCCTCAAAGCGCTTATCGTGTTACCTGATCGCGATTAGCCCCTCCTCTAAAAACCCTGGTCATATTATCTTCCATGCACCCAAAGGCCCCGCAGTCGGGCGCCAAGCCGCAGTGTAAATTAATACTTCAAACCTTTCATTTATATAAATTTGACATTTTTATTATGTCCTAAGGTTTTCCTCCGGTCCAATTTTCTAGTCAATCTCCGTCGTCGATCTGATCTGCGGATCGACGGTGTGCAATCCATCACCCGGTGGTACCCTCCATCCACTCACTGTTGCAAAACCAAGCGGTATCCATCGCACCGCTTTTGAGAGCGGGGCGGTATTTTTTATTTTGCAGCGATTCCATACACCTGTTGACTCGTGGCCTGAGCACTGTTCACAAAACCGTCGTTCATCATGCATTAAAGTTTGAACGTGGATTGGGCGCAATATTGATGCATGCCGTCCGATCTGAGGCCGCTCATCGGACGGTGATCGCTCACCGAAGAAGCCCGATAGTTAACCAGGGTACAACGCAGTGTTTAACAGATCTCTTTCGTTGATATGATCTGCAGATTGATGGCCCATATTTCATCACCCAGTCCCCTCGTCCACAGCAGTGCCAGTGGTCCCAGCGCCACATCAGCATCCATGCGGTAGATTTCTATTGGGGCAGGTCTTCGTGGTTTCTTGTCCAGTCAAAAAAACCCGGCCCGAGAATTTTATTTAACATGCTTTAAATTGGAGTTTTGATGTCTGGTCACATTTTCTAAGGTTTTTAATGCATGCTTTTCCACAGTTGATCGTGTGGGCCGATCTCATCCGACGGCCCACGATCATCCCGAACCCCACACACCATTTTTAACCTATTTTCTCCGTTTTTTCCAAATAAAGTGACCCTGTCACGTTATTTTTCATCTTCGCTCCCAACGGTCGATCTCTGCGCGATCGACGGCTCTGATTTAAACTATTCTTCCACCTTCTCTTTGACTTCTCTCGATCAATCTCGACCATTGGATGATGCCATCCAACAGCCATGCTCCCTCCACGTGCCTTCTAAAGCAGCGAACCTATACATGCAGGATTTTATAATATTTTTTTGTATTTTGTAGGGTTTAAATGGTTTTTCTGCCATGACTGAAGAAGTTTCAAAGGCAGAGGGTGACGATCCTCTTGCCTTCAATTCACCAAAGAAAATCATTCGCAGGGTTTAAAATTCACATTTCATCAGTGATTCATGAGGCATTGATTCCATATCACCCCTGCGCAACCCTGCACATCAGAAAAAAATACAGTAAATCAAGCACAGTCAGAGAGTATCAGTGTCGAACAAAAAAATGTACCAGGACAGAAGATTGAAGACAGATTTGTGGGCATCACAGCTAAGAATGATTATCTAAAGCCTAATCCCCAATTAAAACACAGTTTGAACAAAATCTTAAGTGTTTTATCAACATAAAGCCTCCACCGCCACATCTGAGGCAAATTGATTCCTCCCAGCTACCGGAATGCCACCTGTGCCTCAATGTATTCAATCAGAGGCTGAATTTATTGATCAAGACCAAATATTTGCCTCACAATGCAGCCAGAGGATAAATTATGCAGACAAACTAATGACAAAATATCAGTAGAGTAACCTCGACATCACACAGAGCCTCAAAGGTCAACAAAATCTCCCACCGAGCTTAATCTTTATGTAAATCATTTAGTACAGAAGACACCTATGAAAGCTTCTTCATTGAGCCCCTCAAAGGCCGAGAAGCCATTTAAGTCTGTATTAATTAGTTTTTGAGATCTTTTATCAGATCTCACCTCCTCATTCTTCTATATATACTTCTGCAGAAGATGAATGAGGGGTTGGTTGTATAACATTGAAATGTAATTGAGCTTGAGACTTCTATCTGTAAATAGTGTTCATGGGCCCTTGGAGCTCTGCTGGTGATAGATAGGTTAGGCTGAGATGTGTAGATGGTTACTAAACTAAAGCATTGGACTTAAAGCTGTAACTGGTTTGGAGCATAAATACAAGCTGATTTATGGGATCCTGGTCTATGTTGATGGTAATGTTTTTCTCATTGTCACTTGTCATTTTGTTTCTCTTTTCATTGTGTTTCATCTTCTCTTATAAAGAACAACATGCATAGAGTTAGGACCTACTGTATATCAGTACCCTTCTCTGACTGAAAATATTTATCTGAATGTTTTCTTCCAATCTGTGTTATTTGGGAATGATTTAATTCAGTTTAAGCATAGGAATGTTGGCGTTCCCTCGTCTTATTGCCTTAGCTAAATATTATTCTTGAAAGTTATGTTTCATTACTAGTTAAGTAGAGATGAGCTATGGAATATATGGTGTGCCCTGGTCCTAGTTTTATCCCCAAAGGTTGTCTGAACGTTTCCCTTGGAATGTGTTAAAAGTTGGCTAGTTTAGAAGTACTTACCAGATCTTAGGCAATTCTGTGTCATCTTTGTGTTTTTCTTGAAAGTAACCAAGTAAAGTAGAGCTAGGAGAGGATTTGTGGTGAGCCCGACCCACTAGTTTCTACTTCAACAGTTCCCTTCAAGTTTCCCTTTATTTTAAAATGTTTTCTATTGAAAGTGTATCAAAGACTAGCTATTTTAAAAGTATTTACCAGATCCTAGTTTTATTTTATGTTCTTCTTAAGTGTTTTTCAAAGGTTGGATAGTTTAAAAGTACTTACCAGATCCTGGGCTACTCTTTGTTCTGTGTTTGTTTAATTTTTCTTCTTGTTGTATCATTTCATTCCATAAATCAATCTTCAAAGAGATCCTTATACATAGATGACTTTCCCCAAGGACCACTCTTGCCTCTTGCTATTCCAATTAAAACCTATTATGACTCCATAGCCCAATAGACTAAAACCTACAATTATCTATCTTCTTGGCCAAAGCTTGTTCTATCTGCTTGCAAATTCTCACCTTTGAAACTCTTTACATTTAGAAATTTCCACCTCAAACGGTAATCATGCTCAACCATCTAAAAACAAGACAAACCCTAGGCCTTCATAACTAGCCTAATATCATTACCCCAAACTTCAAATACAAATCCATCTTTGCACTTATTGGAGAGATCCCTCTCCGGATTCAGGAGGGCTAGATCCTAGAATCCCAAAGTGGTTGAAATGATGTTTCTCCCTGCGACCGAACTTTCGCCAATCTTGCTGATTACAGGGAGCTAACATTTCTGGCGACTCCGCTGGGGACAAAACCCCAAATCATTTTCATTTTAGGGTAACCATAGGACTTTAGATTACCTTAAAAACTTCATAAAACTTGTGAGTGAAAAGCAGCCTTTTCAAGCACTACCGAGGAATGGTAATAATGATGGAACTTGTTTGAATCAGTGACAAACTAGGTAAACCCTAGGATTCTCTTAAGACTTTATCTAACCTTGAAAAAACAACTGGCTTAGCCATAAGAGTACATTGTCTTTGTCTCATAACCATAACTAAGTTTTGAAACAGAGTTAGCATATTATTAGAAACCACACAATTAAAAACTAACTCAGAAAACACCAAAAATATTTCAAATTGGTATCCAATAAGCATGGTGGTGGACCATAAAACCTTTTACCTCCTTAGGAGCTAAAAACTTCCACTTGGTGACTCCACAATCCTTAACAGACCTTAAGACTCCACTGGGAAGAAACCTTATTATTATAATATCATTCAAACTCAGTTAGAGGACTGTAGGATTTAAAATTGTAAAACAGACTAGTTAACCTCTTAAATATTGTCATATCTGGTTGAACTTTTCTTGTTTATTTGGGTCTAAAAAACACAGCATAGTGGCTTCTATAAATATTCATACTAGAGCCTACCCAGACCCTGATCCACCTGAAATAGTCGATAACCCAGAAAGTATCCTTAGGAAATATCCTAAGATTAAATTATCAACTATTTGCAGATCACCCTTAAGAGCTAATTCAGTCCCTGAAAATCTTTCAGCTCTACAACAATCACAATTTGACTTGGTAAATCCCTTTAGAACTAGGTCTCTTGGTGATTTAGACCAGTTAGATTCTGAGTCTTCACTTTCATCACCTGAAACAAGTGAACATCCTGATAGTAGAGTAACAACACCTCCTGATTTACATTTCCTTCACAACCTAGGTGTCTCTCATCCAAGATCAGCTCAACAGTCTATTCCTGGTCCATCCACTTCTGCTCATCCTACATCCATTGTCCAAACCACTCCACTTCAGCCCACTTTCCCTTTCGTTAATCCACTTCTTGTGAATCCAGCCCCACCACATATCATGGCGGCATGGTATGCTCCCTTAGTCCTTACTCTTCCATTAGTCAATCTTCCATAGGACTATTAGTCCAAAATTCCATTTTACGATGCTAGCAATGCTACAACTGCATCACAGCATGTGGATAAGATGAATGACTACTTTGACAAGAATGAAATTGATGATGATTCTGTCAAGCTTAGACTATTTGCTCAGAGCTTAGGGGGAGAAGAAAGAAAATGTTTCAAAGGCTTAACCCCCTATAGTATTCATGATCTCCAAGCCTTCCATCAAACATTCTTAAACAAATGGGAAGTAAAGAAAAACCCTCTTCAAGTCCTTTCTGATTACAAAAATCTCCATAGAAACGTGGGGGAAAGTGTACAAGCTTATTGTACCAGATTCAATAGTGTATATAATGCACTTTCCCCAGAACTAAAACCTCCACAGAGCTCAGCTTTAAACAAGTTTCCTGAATGGTTTGACCCTGAGATGGCCTATCAGCTGAGAGAGAGATTTTGCAACTCTTGAAGAGATGCAAAAGGGTGCTCTTTCTGTGGAAGTCAACTTAATGGAGAAGAGAGAAAGAATGAAAAATGAGAAGAGAGTCTCTTTTAGAGAGGAAAACACGCCTTCTACTTCAAACTCAAAGATGGAGAAAATGATGGAAGAAATGATGAAAGAGATGAGCATAATTAAGAGAGCACAAGCGAGCCAAAATCAAAATTCTCCTCAAAATAGAAACTAGAACCAGAATCATAATTTTATAAGGAACCAACCTCCAAACAGACCTAGGGAAGATGATCAACAAATCACTCCTCCCTTTCATCAAAACTATGTAAGTGAGGTTGAGGAAGCAGATGAAATAACAGAGGATGATGATATAAACATGCTGGGAGTAGATAATGATGACTTTGAGGTGCATTATGATATAAAACAAGGTCTATACACACCTTATGATGATAGAAGAAATGATGATGAAAATTATTATCAAGACATGGAAAATGTCATCATAGAATCTCAAAAAGAATATGACCTTAGAATCAAAACCAGTCAACAAACTCCCAACACTAAAACCTCTAACAAGCCTTCACAAAGCAGCACTACAACCAAGCCTAAAATGGTCAAACAAAAGGACAAAATAGTGGCTGTAAATTCTGATAATGGTAAAGAGAAGGGCACTCAAAATGATGAAAAACAGAGTGCAAACATTAGTAGTACTAACATCTCAGCTAGTGTTCTTGTTAAAAAAAAAAATCAAAGATAAATAAAACGAATCCGCAAGCTGACGTTGCTAATAGAGTGACAGCTAATAAGGTTGAAACAAGTACCTTAAAGAATCAAATTCCTTTCAGCCTAGAGCAGGAAGTTTCGAAGATCAAAATCTCTGTTCCCCTGACAGACTTAGCTGCCCAACATGTATATAGGACCCAAATTTTGAAGGCTTTAAACATTGAAGAGAATGAGGACACTTTCAATATTAATGATGACCAACCAGAGCTTATCTTTGGTCCAAAGATTGAAGGTATGTATCAAGAGGGACTTGTGCCTCCCTTTTATGTGAGTTTCAACGTTCATGACAAGATTTTGCACAACGCTATGCATGATTCCGGGGCTTCTCATAATTTAATGCCAAAAGCTATAATAGAGAGCCTTGGTTTAGAAATCACTAGACCTTACAAAGATCTTTACTCCTTTGACTCAAGCAGAGTAAAATGTTTAGGATTAATCAAATGCCTTTGTGTTAACTTAGCTCAGATTCCAGCCAAATTCTTAGTAATTGATATTGTTGTGGCTGATGTTCCCCCCAAATATGGAATGTTGTTATCAAGATCGTGGGGGGCTAAATTACAAGGGACTATGCAAATGGACATGACCTATGCGACTATCCCTGTTTTCAATCAGAATAGAAGACTTTACAGGGAGTCTCATATGCAATACACAATTACAAGTCAAGATAGAACACAGAACTCTCCTCTGTACTCTATAAATACAGGCCTTGATTATTTTATTATGTGTAACAATGAAAAATTTAGTGAACAAGTCACTTCAATAGGATTAATGACTAATAGGGAAGAAGAGGAACATAACGCAGAAGTGTTCGAACAGTTGGATGAACCTATGAATATCAGAAAACCAAACACAGGTCTTGAGCTTCAAGTCATGTGTCCATTGCTCTTAAACCTCGACAGTCAAGAAAACAATCCCCAACCCAATGAAAAACCTAAGCAGTTGAAACAAATGCAACTAAATGCTGACATTCCACAACAATCAAGAAGCACGTTAGTTGAAGAGGACAACCACCAAATAGATGAAACTGAGAATAGTCCTCTGTGGAGTATGTATTTTGATGGATCCTGCACTAGAACTAATGCTGGTGCAGGTGTCTGGATTTCCAACACTGAAAATAACCGCACAGACTGCATTTCCTGTAAATTAAACTTTCAGTGTTCCAATAACATAGCGGAGTATGAATCCCTTCTCTTAGGCTTACATCTATTGAAAAAGTTAGGAGCCAGAAGAATCAATGTGTATGGGGATTCAGAGTTAGTCATTAGGCAAGTTAATGGGGAGTATAACGCAGATCATCCTAGACTTAGGGCCTACCAAAACAATGTCATGGACCTTTTAAAAACATTCGAGCAGTCCAAACTGATTTTTGTCCCAAGAAAAAGAAATATTGCGGCCCACAATTTAGCCTTTGCAGCTAGAACATGCTTAATGCCATATAACACCAAAGATTTCACAACTCAGATGAAATTTAGACCAGCTGTGCCTGATAATAAAAATTATTGGTAGGTGTTTGACGGAGACAAACAAATAGAAGACTTCATGCAATTCAGAAATGAATTCGAACTACATAGTTCGGACTCAGACTATGATACAGACTGCGGTGAAGAAGAGCCCTCTCCTGAGATTTTCAATATTAATTTTTTGACTAGCAAACTAAAAAATAAAACAGAATTGAATGCAGAGTTAGAAACAGAGGAGTTAGAAACTATGCACTCTAAAGATGAAAGTTTTTCAAGCGGTCTGGCACCTTTAGAAGAGTTGTTTGATTTTAACGATGTGGAAAATAAACCAAGACTGGAGCCTGTAGAGACTAAAGTGTAAGAGTGCAATATAGGCAGTGAACTTAAACCAAAAATGATTAAACTGTCTAAGACTTTTCCAGCTTGCATTAAACTCAAATACATAGAGTTGTTTAAAGAGTTTTATGATGTTTTTGCATGGAGTTACGAAGATCTTAAATCCTATGACACTGAAATAATACAGAAAAAAATCCCCCTCAAAGAAAACCAAAAACCATTCAAACAGAAACTTCGCAGAATAAACCCTGTTCAGTTACCTTTGGTCCAGAAGGAGATCATGAAAATGTACGAGGCTGGTATTATTGTCCCTATTAGATATTCTGAATGGGTGTCTAATCTAGTGTCAGTTAGGAAGAAAACTGGAGAGATCAGGCTTTGTATAGACTTTAGAGACTTAAAAAAAGATTCATTAAAGGATAACTACCCTTTACCTAAGATGGATCGTATCTTACAAAGGGTGGTAGGGTCTAGAAGAATTTCTTTGCTTGATGGCTACTCAGGGTACAATCAGATCCTAGTCCACCCTGCTGATCAATTAAAGACAACCTTTACTACACCATGGGGCACTTTCATGTATGTAAAAATGCCCTTTGGTCTAATGAATGCTGGAGCAACTTTTCAAAGAGCCATGGACATAGCATTCTTGGAGGAACTGGGCTTCTTCATCATTATATACCTTGATGATGTCACTGTGTTTTCAAAAATAGATGAAGAGCACTTAGAACATTTAAGAAAAGTTTTCGATAAATACAGAAAGTTCGGAATATATTTAAACCCCAAGAAGACACTTTTTGGTCTCCAAGAAGGTAAACTTCTTGGGCACATTATTTCTGAGGAGGGTATAAAGATAGATCCCAAGAGGATTGAGGCCATTTTGCAAATCTCTCATCCTCGGAACATCAAAGAGTTGCAATCTTTCATTGGAAAGATTAAATTTTTGAGAAGGTTCATCCCCAACTTGGCTAAGCTCCTTAGAAATATTACCAACATGTTGAAGAAGGAGCAAGGGGTTAAATGGACCTTGGAAGCAAAGAATTCTTTTGAGATGGTGAAACAAGCATTAACCAAAACACCGATTCTTATAAGTCCTGATTTTTCAAAAGATTTTTACATTTTTTCATTTGCATGAGAACATACCATAACTGTTGTCCTTTTACAGAAAAATCTACAAGGACAAGAGCAACCTATTGCATTCTTTAGTAAGGCATTGAGGGATGCCCCTCTAAAGTATAACATTATGGAGAAGCAAGCTTTTTCTTTGGTCAAAGCTTTGAAAGACTTCAGGGTGTACATCCTTCACTCACACATCATTTCCTTTGTCCCAAACTCAGTTGTTAAAGACATTCTAACACAGGACCCAGATGGTAAGAGAGGTAAGTGGATTGTTGTTATTCTTGAATATGATTTAGAGATAAAACCCACTAAACTCATCAAAGGCCAGGGTCTAGCTAGATTAATGGCTGAATCAAATTTTGAAGTTCTTGATATTAATATGATTGATGCTTTGGATGACCAAGAAGATTTCTCAACTCCCATTATTGAAGATCATTTTATGAATTCTCCTTGGTATGCAGACATTATTTATGTTTTGCTTAATCTAAATGCACCTCCTGGTTTGACAAAGACAAAGGCAAGATTCCTAAAGTTAAAAGTTGTAAACTATTGCATTATAGATAAATGTCTTTATTGGAAAAATGCAAGCAGTCTATTTCTTAAATGTTTGCTTGAGTTTGATGCAGAGAAGGTTAAGCACCAGTTCCATGAAGGATATTGTGGAGGTCATTTGTATTGGAAGACAACAGCAAAAAAAACTTTGAGGGTTGGTTTCTATTGGCCTACTCTTTTCCATGATGTGCACAAGATGATCATAGCCTGTCATAAATGTTAACTTTTCGAAGGAAAACGAAAACTGCTACCCCTACCTCTGCATCCAGTCACTGTTGAAGCCCCATTTCAACAGTGGGGACTTGACTTCATAGGAGAAATCCATCCACCATCTTCTGCCCAGCATAGGTGGATTCTCACTGCCACAGACTATTTCACTAAGTGGATAGAAGCCATAGCTTGTAGACAGGCCCATGATTCAGTTATTATAAAATTCATGGAGACTAATATTCTCTCCATATTTGGCTGCCCTACCAAGATCATCACTGATAATGCAGCAGCATTTGGATCAAAGAGGATGGTTGAGTTCTGTCACAGATATCATATAACACTGGGGAATTCCACGGCCTATTACCCTCAAGGTAATGGACTTGCAGAATCCTCAAACAAAATTTTAGTGAACATAATCAAGAAAATTCTGGAGGACAATAAAAAGTCTTGGCACACAAAGCTAGTTCATGCAATTTGGGCTGACAAATTGACTTTGAAGAAATCTATTGGCATGTCACCCTTCTAGCTTGTGTATGGTACTGATGCAATTTTTCCAAACAGTCTTGGGGTACCTGTGATGAAGTTGATTCAAGAGTTGCAAACTGAAGAAAATGACATGATCAGAAGAATAAATCACACCATTCATCTTCAGCGAACTAGAGAGGAAGTCTATAACAAAGCATTACATAAACAAAACAACATTAAAAATCTTTTTGACAGAAGAACAAAGGCCTGCAATTTCAAAATTGGGGAAAAAGTTTTAAAGTGGGACTCAAGGAGGGAAGACAATGGAAAGTATGGAAAATTTGACCACTTATGGCTTGGCCCTTACTCTATTCATTCAGCTGCTGGCAACAATGCATTTTTCTTGCAAGAGTTTAATGGAGCAGAATTGTTTAGAGGTCTTGTCAATGGCAGGATGCTTAAACATTACTTCTTCTAATCCATGCTATGTTTTAAAAGCCTTTTTATATTTTTATGATTATAAATATCTCATCCACCACTGCATTCAAAGTTATAAAAAATAAGAAATACAAAAAAAAAAGAGGGCAAATTATGAAAACAAGAAAGGTATAGGCCCATACCAAAAAAGAGAAACAAATTTTGAAAGTGTGCAAGCTTAAATTCCACTCCTGAAAACACACTTCTAGTTAGTCAAAAAGCCTAATCTTGACTAATTAGTTTTAAATTTTCTGCTGATAGGATAGTGAATTCAATTTGCCAAACTATTTAATCTTGACTTATCAGTAGATAGATTAGGATAGAAATTAAAGGTTCAAACATGCACAAAATCTGAACCTAAGGTTTCAAAGAGAGAATGACTCAAATCTGTTTCAAATTCTGAGTCAAAAGATGTAAAAAATCTGGTTCTAAGTTGCTCAAAATCTGAACCAGTTGACGAAGGAAAGATAGCTCAAAACAAAAGTCAGAACAGAGCTATACAAAAGAGGAAGGAAATGCTTTCAAATTTCATATCTCAGGCCTTCCAATTTTTTGTTTTAAATTTTCTGCAAAATAAATGTCTATGTGTGGCTTGTTTTTATGCCATAGATCACAGCAAGTCAAACAGCTTAATCTTGACTTGACTATTTTTAAATTTCTGTTGTAGAATTTAGAGAATAAAGTCTGTTGGACAGTTTAATCCCAAAAGACAGTAGATTAGGTAGAAAATTATATGGGCTCAACTGTTTAATCTGAATCCATGAAGAAATAAAGGATAGAAATAGATTAGATTTCCTGATTTCAAAAGAATAAAATGTTGTGAAAGGATTTTTCCAATCCAAGTGCACTCTAATCAAGAAAAAATGTTAGATCAGTAGGATTGGGTAGGTAGAAAGTTGTATTGATGAAAATCCATTGTTTTTATGGCTGCTAACATGTTTTCAAAGCAAGGTCATCCTAGCAAAGGAAGGGCAGCCCAATGGATGAGGCACAGGTCAGCCTCCCAGAGAATGCAAGTCTGGAGTTCTTGATGACTTCAAGAAGGCACCATCCCCAAGTGGAGCCACTGTTAGCCACCTATGAAATTTGTTATACCAAAAGGTGGCTAAAACTATTTGGAGCCTTCAAGGAACAAATTTTGTTGCAAAAAGTGTTGGCTCTTGAAGACTCTTGAAGGCTTCATGCCTCTGGCCAAATCTTCACTGCTGTTCCTGTCTTAAAAACTCTGAAATCCTGTTGATTCCTAAGAAAGAATATTGTTGCAAGCACCCTTGTCCTTTTCCCCCTTCTTCCGGACTAACCTCATATTCGCCCTTTCTTTTTCCATAAAATCCTTCATTTTCATGTTCTTCCCCTTTTCACTTCATCAAAACCCCCTTGATAAGGTTTAATACTTTTTCTTAGCCTTATCGAAGCCCCCAAATTCCTTTGAAGACCATTGAAAATCTATCAAAACCATATTTTTTATATACTATAGACTTAAGCCCCTTGGGCTAGGTCCTTAACCCTCCCCTCCATACGCCCAGGCACCAGCACCGAGTGCCAGCCCTCCAAGTGCTTATCGCGTTGCCTGATCGCGATTAGCCCCTCCTCTAAAAACCCCGGTCATATTATCTTCCATGCGCCCAAAGGCCCCACAGTTGGGCGCCAATCCGCAATGTAAATTAAAAATTCAACCTTTCATTTATATAAATTTGACGTTTTTATTATGTCCTAAGGTTTTCCGCCGATCCAAATTTCTAGTCAATCTTCATTTTCGATCTGATATGCGAATCGACTGCATGCAATCCATCACCTGGTGGTCCCCACCATCCACTCACTGTTGCAAAACCAAGCGGTATCCATCGCACTGCTTTTGAGAGTGGGGCAGTATTTTTTATTTTGCAGTGATCCCGTACACTTGTTGACATGTGGCCTGAGCACTGTTCATGAAACTGTCGTTCATCACGCATTAAAGTTCGGACGTGGAGTGGGCATGATATTGATGCGCGTCGTCTGATCTAAGGCCACTCATCAGACGACAATCGCTCACCGAAGAAGCCCCACAGTTAACCAGGGTATGGCACGGTGTTTAACAAATCTCTGCAGTCGATCTGATCTGCAGATCGACGGCCCATATTTCATCGCCCGGTCCCCTCGTCCACAGCAGTGCCAGTGGTCCCAGCACCACATCAGCATCCACGCGGCAGATTTCTATTGGGGCGGGTCTACGTGGTTTCTCGTCCAATCAGCAAAACCGGGCCTGGGAATTTTATTTAACATGGTTTAAATTGGATTTTTGATGTCCGGTCACATTTTCTAAGGTTTTTAACGCCTTTTTTTCCACCATTGATCGTGTGGGCCGATCTCATCCGACGGCCCACGATCATCCCAAACCCCATACACCATTTTTAACCTATTTTCTCCGTTTTTTCCAAATAAAGTGACCTTGTCACGTTATTTTTTGCCTCCACTCCCGACCATCGATCTCTGCGTGATCGACGGCTCTGATTTAAACTATTCTTCCGCCTTCTCTTTGACTTCTCTCGATCAATCTCAACTGTTGGATTTTTCCATCCAACGGCCATGCTCCTTCCACGTGCCTTCTGAAGCAGTGAACCTATACATGTAGGATTTTATAATAGTTTTTTGTATTTTGAAGGGTTTAAATGGTTTTTCTTCCATGACTGAAGAAGTTTCAAAGGCAGAGGGTGACGATCCTCTTGCCTTCAATTCACCAAATAAAATCATTCGCAGGGTTTAAAATTCACGTTTCGTCGGTGATTCATGAGGCATTGATGCCATATCACCCCTGCGCAGCCCTGCACATCAGCAAAAAACACAGTAAATCAAGCATAGTTAGAGAGTATCAGTGTCAAAGACAAAAATGTACCAGGACAAAATATTGAAGACAGATTTGCGGGGATCACGGCTAAGAATGATTATCAAAAGCCTAATCCCCAATTAAAACACAGTTTGAAGAAAATATTAATTGTTTTATCAACAGAAAGCCTCCACTGCCACATCTGAGGCAAATTGATTTCTCCCAGCTATCAGAATGCCACTTGTGCCTCAAAGTATTCAATCAGAGGCTGAAGTTATTGATCAAGACCAAATATCTGCCTCACAACACAGCCAGAGGATAAATTCTGCAGACAAACTAATGACAAAATATCAGCAGAGTAACCTCGACATCACACAGAGCCTCAAATGTCAACAAAAGCTCCCACCAAGCTTAATCTTTATGTAAATCATTTAGTACAGAAGAAACCTATGTAAGCTTCTTCATTGAGACCCTCAAAGGCTGAGAAGCCATTTAAGTCTGTATTAATTAGTTTTTGAGATCTTTTATCAGATCTCACCTCCACATTCTTCTATATATACTTCTGCAGAAGATGAGTGAGGGGTTGGTTGTAGAACATTGAAATGTAATTAAGATTGAGACTTCTATCTATAAATAGTGTTCACAGGCCCTTGGAGCTTTGCTGGTGATAGATAGGTTAGGCTGAGATGTGTAGATGGTTACTAAACTAAAGCATTGGACATAAAGCTGTAACTGGTTTGGAGCATCAATACAAGCTGATTTATGGGATCCTGGTCTATGTTGACGGTGATTTTTTTCTCATTTAAAATTGTCATTTTGTTTCTCTTTTCACTGTGTTTCATCTTCTCTTATAAAGAACATCATGCATAGAGTTAGGACCTGCTGTATATCAGTACCCTTCTCTGACTGAAAATATTTATCTGAATGTTTTCTTCCAGTCTATGTTATTTGGGAATGATTTAATTCAGTTTAAGCATAGGAATGTTGGCATTCCCTTGTCTTATTTCCTTAGCTGAATAATATTCTTGAAAGTTATGTTTCAGTACTAGTTAAGTAGATATGAGCTATGGAAGATATGGTGTGCCCTGGTCCTAGTTTTATCCCCAAATTCTGTCTGAATGTTTCCCTTGGAATGTGTTAAAAGCTGGCTAGTTTAGAAGTACTTACTAGATCTTAGGCCATTCTGTGTCATATTTGTGTTTATCTTGAAAGTAACCAAGTAAAGCAAAGCTAGGAGAGGATTTGTGGTGAGCCCGACCCGCTAGTTTCTACTTCAACAGTTGCCTTCAAGTTTCCCTTTGTTTTAAAATGTTTTCTGTTGAAAGTGTATCAAAGGCTAGCTAGTTTAAAAGTACTTACCAAATCCTAGTTTGCTTTTATGTTCTTCTTAAGTGTTTGTCAAAGGCTGGCCAGTTTAAAAGTACTTACTAGATCCTGGGCTACTCTTTGTTCTGCGTCTATTTAATTTTTCTTCTTGTTGTATCATTTCATTCCATAAATAAATCTTCAAAGAGATCCTTAGACATAGATGACTTGCCCCATGGACCACTCTTTCCTCTTGCTATTCCAATTAAACCCTATTATGACTCCATAGCCCAATGGACTAAAACCTGCAATTATCTATCTTCCTCACCAAATCTTGTTCTATCTGCTTGTAACTTCTCACCTTTGAAACTCTTTACATTTAGAACTTTCCACCTCAAACGGTAATCATGCTCAACCATCCAAAAACAAGACAAACCCTAGGCCTTCATAACTAGCCTAATATCATTACCCCAAACTTCAAAGACAAATCCATCTTTGCACTTATTGGAGAGATCCCTCTCTGGATTCAGGAGGGCTAGATCCTAGAATCCCAAAGTGGTTGAAACAATGTTTCTCCCTGCGACCGGACATTTGCCAATCTTGCTGATTACAGGGAGCTAACATATGTACCACATGATTTGGAACTTCTACCTATACATCATGATACATGTTTTAGATGTAGCATTGCTTTAGCCATGTTTATTTCTGTTGAGTTTTTCACTCCTGGTGGGATGGACTATGCACATATTATGTTGACCTTGGAGGAAAAATTCTTGATGTATTGGCTTGAGAAGCATTTGTCTTATGATGAGGACTTTATCCTTGATGATGCCATTGATGGAGGAGGAGAATTACTACAGCTCTTACCCTATCAGTTGCTTGAGGACAAGAAACATTTTGGAGGGGAGGACTGTAATATTCCTACTTAGCCTAAGCTAAGAGGAATATTAATTTTTGTTTTACTTTATGTTGCATGAATAAATGAATAAAGGAGGACATGTAAAACTCCTGAAAAGACTGAATAAATCAATTCCCATGTGAATAAAGATAAATCAGGGCCATGTAAATAAATCACTTGCAGGTGTAAAAGGGGTTTGAGCTATGAGACTAGGTCAACCTTGACCAAATCTACCGGACTATCTAGGTTCAATGTATCTCATGAAAGGATAGTGCAGTTCTATAAGGAGGGCCCTCATGTGAGAGGAGCTAACTCATCAAGGTGGTTTAGGGTTTGCAAAGGCTTTCATATTATAAAAGGAAGGGGAAGGAAACAAGAGAAGGTTGTTGATTGATCATATTTATGAGTATCTTTTCTATTTAGACAAATACTATTCTCTGCTGTTTAGTGGAGAATTATGCTGCTTAGCACTTGGAGTTCCTATGCAGGGATTTCACCTCTTCCCTTGAGGATTCTTGGAGGAGTATTTGCTAATTTGATCCACTATCAGGCTTTCGGCCAAGATCTACTTCCAATTGCAGTGCAGATCCAGTGAGGTTTTTCTTGCTCTTGTAAGCTGCAGCAAGTGGGATTCTAGATCTGCAAAGATCTAGCATGTATTGGAGCCTCTTCTCATGGAGTGTGTCTTTTAACCTCCTGGAAGAGTGCATCCACTGTTTTGTGATTCATATATGTATCTTAGCAGCTTTCCATCTATATTATTCAAGCTACAGTGTAGTTTTCATTAGGGAACTGTTTTATTTTCATTAGAGATTCTGCAGGTTGTTTTGATCCCATTTTTGATGAGAGATCTCTGGTGCTGGGCTTTGCCTTTCACTTTGGTGATCCATGGTTTAGCTTGTTGATCTGAAATGGATCTGATGTTTTTTCCACAGATCTATCCTAGATCTGAGTTGTAATATTTATCTGTTGCAGCTCCTCAAAATAATGTTGTTAAGCCATTTTGGAAATTTATATATGTGTTGCAGCCTTCTTTTCTAAAGATTTATTGCTCTCTTGTCTCATGTATTCCACTGTATAGTGAAAGAGCTTCATTTTAATTCTGATTTGCTGCAGTATACTATAAGTTAATCATATTTGATGGACTCCTTCTCATACTTCCCAAGACTGCGTTATTTCTAAAGCATTTTGTTGTGCATAGCTACAACCCCTCTTGTAGGGTGTTTTTCAGCTAGACTAGGTGGTGGGAGATTTGTTTACCACACCTAGTTTGATTTGTTTTTTCTCCCCTTTTGGATCTAGACTCCAGATCTATTGATCTAAGGGATCCAAGGGTTGTAAAATCATTTTTGTACATCAATCTCCCAGGAGTGCATTATTTCAGCAGGCTTGTTGTGCTATTCCAAATTTGCAATATTATAGTAGAGAATACTACAAGTGTAACAACCTCCTCCCACACTTACCTAAGCTAACCGGTCAACCAGGGTAAATATGTGACAAATATTTAATATGATATTATTCAACTCCCCAAGTACAATTAAGGAAGTGGAATCGATGAACCAAACCAAACTGACCCTCCTCCGGAGTTAGAGGATCCCCAAACTACTCCAGGTGCTCAACCCTGTGTTAAATTTCTTTCTAATAGAACTAGACCCGAGTCACTCCCATGACAAGCCCTTCATGCGAATGTAACCCTTCGTTCGCTCCCATAACAAGGCATACATGTGACTACAATTTTCTTTAGGAATTTTTGTTCTAGTGACCCCAAAATCTAAGCCACTTTTTCAGGGCTACGACTCAGGCCTCTGCCCAGAACTTGATGAAATTCTCAGAAATGATAAATAGCAATATGACAAGGCCTCTAATGCAAAACTTCAATAGGGACCTGACCTTACTCATCCTAACCATGACAGGAATTTTGTCAAACACATCATGGACATATAAGGTACATGTCAAGAAAACACATTTGAACATAGGGAATTCGTACTTATCTAAGATTCATCAAGAAGGTTTGATGCCCTCTCATAATAGTTGAAAATCATCTATTAAGTCTTACATTAATTAATTATTCATTTACTAATAAAAACATGATGAGAGCCATAACTATAATATGTCATAAATCCATGATTATAACTAGTAGAATAACAATGATAGAAAAACCATTAAATCCACATAATAACAAGTACATTTACTCATAAAATGTGACCAATTCAGGGACTTCCACGTACCACTCTACCATAGATTGGGCTGAACCAAATCACTCTTTCAGCCAATCACCCTTGTGTCATATTCCAAGCATGAATGTAGGATCTCATGGAATAAGCCAAGGAAACCAAACCAGGGCTTCCAAAGGAAAAACTGTTGATCAGTGGTTGTTATTGATGTCAACCCAAGCAGCACCAGGGGCTACCCTGATCTTGCATGGGAATTTTGACTTGAAAAATTACTTTATTCTAAGTCGAGGATATTTTGGATGGATTCTAATCATTGATATGTTTCCGTTTATATATGGCACGCCACGTAATTCTTCACAGATTCAGAGATATTTGCGTTCGAATTTAGTAACCCTAGTTAGTGGGCTAAAACCCCATGGGGTTGTGGCATGGCACTCATCACTGGTTTTGGTCATTTAATATTCAATAATTAATAATTTTTTTAAGCTCCTAAAATCCTTCCAATGTTCACTTGTTGAAGACCCTCTCAACCTAAGCATTTCTATCAATTTTGGCTCTCATATCCTCCTCATGCAAGGATTTCACTTCTTCAAACAGACCATCGTGGAAATTTCTCTATAAAAAAAAATCTACAAAGCTTCAAAAGTTGAAATTTAAACCCATTTGATATGAAATATTGATGAACCTCGTGACAAAAGTTAAGATCTTGTTTCACTATATTTTCAGAGATATGATCTGAGGAAAGTTAGGGTTTTTGTAGGCTCCCAAATTCCATGTCAAACAGGAGACCTTGGTAAAATCGTCAAAACTTTCTCTTTGAGCATTGGATTCAAATTCCATAAAAAGTGACAGAAATATGATGGAATTTAGTTTGTTGGGTATCGTTTTTAGGGCCAAAGGTCGAAAAAAATGACATGTGGCACTTCGTACAAGTTCACTCTAATAAACCAATCTATAATCAGGTTATCATGGGAGATTGGGCATAACTATTTCTTGAAGAATAAAATATCGATCAAACCTGTGGGGTTGGAAAGCGGACTTAGAGAGCTACCACGGGATGAAATTCAAAACCTTGAATATCTGAAATTACATAGATATAGCAGATTCAATATCGAGCTTCTAGAAGGAAATAAAAAGTATGCATTCAAGGATCACTCCAGTAAGGACCACACATCAACAGTCAAGGGTAAGTATGCTACAGAAAGGTATGTATGATTAGTGTTGGCATTTGAATTTGGATATCATCTTTGACATGTGTTTTTACAGGACAATGTAAGTATTTTTTTTGTATGTTTGTTTGGGTTTTGTTCATAAATGTTAAACGTATTTACATTTGAATTTTGAATACTTATCTAACATATGTTTTGCAGGACAATGTAAGTATTTTTTTTGTATATTTGTTTGGACCTTGATCATTAATGCATGTGTAGGAAGGATGACACAATAGGATAACTCGGACACATACTAGAAGGACATGCAGCGCCTAAGTACCATTATTTGAAGCAAGCACAACAGTACCTCAGCAGCTGCTAGTGATCCAAAAAGTAGTGTCAAGTAAAGTATCAAGTCATGTCAAAATTCAGTGTTGTAAAAATCATCATTGTAAAATTGTAAAAGAGTCATTATTGTAAAAGATTCAATACCCCTAGAGTTGAAGAGGCATTGTTGGGAGGTATTGGAGACATTGTTGGATAATGTTATGGTTGCATTGTAGGTCACAGTGTGATTGGGTGATTGGTCTAGTTCAAGAAAATCATTGTGAATCATATTTCATCATGGATCATTTTCTCTGGTACGGGAATCCACACCCTTGTCTTATTTATTATCATTTTAGGGTCGAGGGGAGGTGCTAGGTTGGTGCATGAAGTCACCTACAGGTTGGAGCCTGTGAACACTTCAGGGTGGTAGGTCGGTCTAGGATGTCAGGGCATCCATTTAGTTGTGTACTGAAGAAACCAGGGCATTGGGGCATCCTTCCAGTGGGATATGGAGAAGAATTCTTATCTAAAATTCTAGGAAGTTGTAACTTTCATTTCAGTTGGGGTAGAATATTAACAATTGGTATCAAAGCTTGGGTCCTTCAATAGAAGTCTAACAACTTGAAGGATATCATTGAGTATACTAAGAATAGAGTTCCTCTACTCAATGGAAATAACTACGCACTTTGTAGTGGAAGAATTAAGGTTCATTTTTTGGCACAAGGATACGAAATATGGGAAATCATTTAAAAAGGATTTACAGTGACCCAGGATGAACAAAGTAAGAAAAATATGGTATATGATGCAAAGGCTAAAGATCTCATTATCAGTGACCTTATCGAATCTATTTATCTTAAGGTACAGAGTTGCAAAACTGCTAAAGAAGTATGGGACAAGCTTGAGGATATATATACAGGTACCTCAAACGTGAAAGAACCAAAGCTTCAAATTTACATGGAAAAATTTGAGCAACTCAAAATGAAGGAAGATGAAAATATTTTTGCATACTTTCAGCGTGTTAATGAAACAACAAATGTATTGGAAGGTTTGGGAGAACCTGTCGAAACAAAAATTGTTGTCTAAAAGATCCTTTTGAACCCTGCTGGAAAGATTCAACCCAAAGGTTATTTGTCTTGGAATATAGTTTGAATCTAACCAATATTAGCAGAGATTAATTGAATGGAGTCCTTAATTCATATGAAATGAGGATTGAAGAAGAGGATGACACATCTCACCTTGAAATAGCATTCGCCACATCCAAGAAGACTAGTAAGGACAAGCATACACCGAAAGCGAAAAATTGCAGTTGTAAGGAAGAAGATGAAGAAGAATTTTCAGATAAATAATTTTCCTACTTCATGCTAAAAATGAGAACATGTACGGGGAAATTCAAAGGTAAAATTCCATTGATATGTTTTTATTGTGGTGAGGTTGGGAATTTTGCAGCCAAGTGTCCTCACAAAAATGAGGTTGTTGTGAAAGGAAAGAAAGGTCTGAGGAAGTTCAATAAGCAAGGCAAGAATACATTGTTTAAGAAGAGTTTCTTCTCCAAAGAAGATATATCCTCAACTGATGAATACAATGATAACAAATAAGAAATCAACAAAAGAGTATTGCTTATGGCCAAGCACAATAAGCAAGAGGCATATGACGAAGGAGGCGAAGAAGAAGATATGATTGAGTTTGAATTTCAAAACAAAGTGATCAAGGTTATCAAAGAGCTCAAGGTCGAGAATAAGCATGCCAAAACTCTTGAAGATGAATTAAAGACAGAAAGGGAACAGGTCCTAAATCATAAAATCAAGGTTGAAGAATACAAACGAGTATAAGAATCGTTCAAAGAAGAACTAAAGGAAAGCAACAAGGAAAGAGAAGCATTGGAAGCTGAAATAGTTTCTCTATAAAAGAAAATAAAAAATGGAAAAACTCTTCAAAACTACACCAATCGCTCAAAGGAATTGGAAGAAATCATCAGCAATCAACGATCAAATAGTAACAAGAATGGTCTTGGTTACAAAGAAAATATAAAAAGGAGCCAAGTCCTTCTATGGCAACAATAGAACATGGATATGAAAATTATAACAAGAAGGTAGACCTCCCAGCCAACTCAAGAGATCAAGACATGTAGGAAGAACCATGGAAGACAATTCCTCGAAGAATATTTCCTCCCATGTATCAACCTATATTCTATGGTCATTGTTATTCATGTGGAATAAATGTTTGGATATAGAGCTATAGAATGGCACACGTATTTTTGGAATAAATATTGTTTCGGGAGATCTTTCAGAAATGGATGTTCTGGAACTCATCAAAATATTAACAGATTTGATCATTTGAGATATGATGTCAAATGTTACAAATGTAAAAAATTTGGACACCTGGCTAAAGATTACAAACTTGGAAGTTCTTCAAAGGAATTCTCGCAAAATCAAAATGAACAAATATGGAAAAAGAAGGCTGAAAATTGTGTTATGGCTCTCAAGGCTAAAAGCAACATAAACGTTTTGTATGTTGATAGTGGTTTCTCAACTCATATGATTGAAGATAGGAATAATTTTGTATCCTTGAAGGAAAATAATGATGGAACAGTGTCTTTTGGAAATGACGATTCTTCAAACGTCATAGGAGAAGGGACGGTCATACTTGGAAGCAAGAATGCATTAGCGAATGATTTTTTATTGGTTGAAAATATGAATCACAATCTGCTCAATGTTGGAAATCTGTGCAATCAAGGACACATGATGTTATTTAACTCTAATAAATGTGAAATCAGGAAAGGCAAGTTCAGTAAAATTGTGGCTACAACAAGCAGAGCTCCAAATGACATATATATTTTTTATGACACACCTAAAGTGTTCTTCTTGGTGAAAGAAGACAAAATTTGGTTATGGCACAAATGAATGGGACATATAAATTTCAACAATTTGGTCAGGATCAGCAAGAAGGAAGAAGTAAGAGAAATTTTTAAAACTGTTGAAATTTGAAACAAGAAAGAGTGAAATTGGAATCCAGAAACAACATCTAGAAAATGGCACCCAGAAATGGCTACCATGGAGGCTTTTGATTTAATTATTTCTTAATTAAATTAGAAGAAATATGTGTCAAATTTATTTATCCCTTAAATAAATTGGACAATAAATTGTAATCTTATCTCATAATCACTTGTAATAGTGAACTAAGTGTGATAGACTCAGTTAGCTCATGAAATTTGAGTTGAGGGTGGTTGGTGAGGCATGTAGAGTGATTCTATTTGTTTTAGAGTCCAAGTTGCAGTTAATGTATTAGTTTAATGCATGAGAAATCAATTAACTCAATTAAGTGATTTAAAATTAGTTTAACTAGTTGTAACTGATTCTTGCACTAGTGAGAGGTCAAGTGCATTAAATCAGATTTAATTCACATGCAGTGATTTTTCAAGTGACTGATGATTTACTATTAATATTTGCATGCATGTTAGTTGTGATGAAGACCAAGTTGAGACAAAGGTTAAAAGGAAGTTAACTATCATTTGTATTTTTAGCAAAATTCCCAGATGCAGTTAAAACACCATAGGATTTCCCATGATGTTTGTGCAATCAAGGAATGTTGAAATTCCTAAAGAATAGGAATTTCATTCCACATGAATTTTGCAAGCAAGGAAGGCTGAGCAGAGGTTGAAAATTTGCTAAGTGTTGGTCAATTTTGTCCAGATCAGTGTGAGACAGTCAGGATAGTGCAGCAGACTCTTGTGAGAAGAGTGCATTTTATTGTTTCATGATTCCTTGGTTCATTATAAAATAGAGATAGAGGGGTTTTGAGAAGCAAGCTTTCCCCAAGAAAAATATCTATGCTGTGGATTGATTTGCTTCTTTATTTTACTTGGTGTGATTGTTCGATCATTTTATTTTCCGCAACTTATTTGTAGAAGGGTGCAGTGTCTTTCTTTAGCATATCGCATGATCAAATTGAATCCATTGGTATACATATTGTTTGTATAATTTCTTCATGGTATCATAGCACCAGAAATCACAATAGTGGAGAAGAAATTGAGTTTGCGTTGAACAGTATTCAAACTTGTAGATACTTTCATTGGTGCGACAAGTGAATCAAGATGGATTTGAATGGATTAATATTAGAATATGTACTCGAAAGTAGTTCTAATTATATTGCATGGAAAGATAGAATTTAGGAAATTCTAGATGATAATGGGTTGAAAAATTCATCGATAATGATATTCCCAAGCCCACAGCAGCAGACATCGCTCTTCTTGATGCTTGGAAAAAGAAGGTAGCAAGGGCAAGGAGGATATTATTAGATGGATTTTGAGATCACATTGTCTCAAGTCTCCATGGAAATGCATCTCCATATGCAATGTGGAATGCCTTGACAGATCTGTTTCAGAATAACAGTGACCAACGAAAGTTGGCACTGAAGGACAAGCTCAGGAAAATCAAGAAGGAGGAGGGCGAGATGGTACCAACATACTTGGAAAAGTTCATGCAATGTCAAGATGAGCTTGGAATTGTAGGTGTGACCGTAGCAGATGATGACTTAGTGAGCCTAGCACTTTTAGGCATTCCCAAGAGCTGGCATATTTATCAGGACTCTATCAATGGGAGGGAGAAGTTACCATATTGGGAGCGACTTTGGTAAGATTTGGTACAAGTATAATTCAGGTGGAATACTAGGGATGGATCCTCATCCAAGACTAATGATGAGGAATATTGTGCCTTGGCCAGTAAGGCAAATAATTAGAAGGGAAATAAATCCCAAGGTGAAGCGGGCAAGAAGGACTTGTCCAATATCATATGCGTTCATTGTCATGAGCATGGGCACTATGCTACAAACTGTCCACAGAAGAAAAGCAAGAAGGAGGTTGCAGTTGCAGTGGGTGAAGCATTGGCTTCACAGTTCTACCTTGATATTACTCTCATTTCATGCATGGCCAGCACTGTAATGGGATGCATGTGGTATCTAGATAGTGGTGCCTCGTTCCATATGATGGGGAATAGAGATCTCTTCAATGACTTGGAGGATAAGGACCTCGAGCAAAGCATATATTTTGGATATGACGAGAGGTATAGCACTATCGACATAGGTAAAGTTACCTTTCAGAGGGAGAATGGCTCCTAACTCAGACTAGCAGATGTTTTTCATGTTCTAGGCATAAGGAAGAATCTTGTCTCCGTAGGGGTATTGGAAGAACGTAGTTATGAATTAATGTTTAGAAAAGGAATTTTTTTCCTTAAACACATAGCCACGATACAAGTGAAGAAAATTGGTGTAAATTGGTGTAACATTCAAGAACCTGTATGCTCTCGAGGTTGAGGATGCATGCAAGGCTTTAAGGAGAAAAGCAGTGGTTAATTACTTGGTGGTTGAGAGGGAGAAATTATCTCTCAACATGCAGCCTTAGAAGCAGTCTCAGAAGGTTGTGGAGAAGCCATAATTGGAGAAGAAAATAGGAGACCAAGTGGAAGATTCCACTCAAGCAAAGACCTCTAGGAGGGGAACATTTTGAGCCAGAAGGGCAGAGGGATTACATGCAGCTATACCTCCAAGTGTGAGGTGGGGCAATGTGCAGAATTAATACCAAGAAGAAATTTGGGCAAGTTTCATTGAGCTGGTGTGTCTCATGGATCGAACCTGGCTACTGGGAGCCCACATAATAGCAGTAGCAGGATGGATCGGTTAGATTGATGCAGTTAGATGTCAAGAAGACAGAAATCAGAGTGACAAGTGTCGGATATTGGAGCGTGGATTAGAGTTGGCAACAGTGCAAAGTGCATGAATGCAGATGTCAACAACGCAGAGAGTCCATTAGATATGTGCAGTAGGTACCAGTAGTCAGAAGACTCTGATGACAGATTCATTATACCGATTTTGTTTTTTGGAGGCTATTCAGTTTCAGAATTGTTGCATGCAAGAGTTGCATGTGCGAACAACACTAGAGAAGTGTTGCATGCAAGAACATTCCAAAGGTACCGAATCAGGACAGATTGATTCCTTTCTTGTTGAGAGGGAGTGTTGAAATTTGCAACAAGAAACAATGAAATTGGCATCCAAAAACAACATCCAGAAAATGGCACCCAAAAATGGCTAACATGGAGGCTTTTGATTTAATTATTTCTTAATTAAATTAGAAGAAATATGTGTTAAATTTATTTATCCCTTAAATAAATTGGACAATAAATTGTAATCTTATCTCATATTCACTTGTAATAGTTAACTGAGTGTGATAGACTCAGTTAGCTCATGAAATTCCAGTTGAGGGTGGTTGGTGAGGCATGTAGAGTTATTCTATTTGTTTTAGAGTCCAAGTTGTAGTTAGTGTATTAGTTTAATGCATGAGAAATCACTTAACTCAATTAAGTGAGTTAAAATCAGTTTAGCTAGTTGTAACTAATTGTTGCACTAGTGGGAGGTCAAGTGAATTAAATCATATTTAATTCACATGAAATGATTTTTCAAGTGACTGATGATTTACTATTAATATTTTCATGCATGTCAGTTATGATAAAGACCCAGTTGAGATAAAGGTTAGAGGGAATTTAACTATCAGTTGTATTTTTTGAAAACTGCCTAGATGTAGTTAAAACACCATAGGATTTCCCATGATGTTTGTACAGTCAAGGAAGGCTGAAATTCCCAAATAATAGGGATTGTATTCCACATGAATTGTGCAAGCAAGGCAGGCTAAGGAGAGGCTGAAAATTGTCTAAGTGTTGGTCGATTTTTTCTAGATCAGTGTGAGCTAGTCAGGATAGTGTAGTAGAATCTTGTGAGAAGAGTGCATTGTATTGTTTCGTGATTCCTTGGTTCATTATACAATATATATAGAGGGGTTTTGAGCAGCAAACTTTCCCCAGAAAAAATATATGCGTTGTGGATTGATTTTCTTCTTTGTTTTAATTGGTGTGATTGTGCTATGTTTTATTTTCCGCAATTAATTTGTAAAAGGATTCAATATCTTGCTTTAGCATATCACATGATTAGATTGAATCCATTGGTATACATATTTTTTGTATAATTTCTACAAAAAAATCAAAACCTAGCAATACGATATATGAATCTTGTTAGCACGGCAAGCAGAAAAAAGTTGAGTTCAAGGCAAAATAACACTTTGCATCACGTCCATTGGAATTAGTACATATTGATTTGTGTGGTCCTATGAGAACAAAATATTTAGATGGATAACTATATTTTATGCTAATGATAGTTGATTACAGCAGAATGTCAGTCGTCATCTTCTTAAACAAAAATATTGTTGCATTCAAGTGTTTTAGAAGCTACAAGGAATTGGTCAGAAAGGAAACTGATTTGAAGATCAAATGTCCGAGATCAAATAATGGTGGAGAATTCACTTCCAAGGTATTTCAGCAGTATTGTGACGAAAATGGAATAAAAATGAAATTCTAAACAGCCAGAACACCACATCAAAATGGAGTTGTTGAAAGAAAAAATAGAATCGTACAAGAAATGGCTAAAATGATGTTAAATGACTCAAAATTAGATGATAAATTATGGGTCCAAGCAATTGATACAGTTGTATTCATTGTCAATAGAGGTTTGATAAGGAAAAATTTTAACTTGACTCCATACTAACTATGGAAAGGAAGATCAGATAACGTTAAATACTTCAAAATATTTGGAAGCAAATGCTACATCAAAAGAGAAGATAAAAAATTGGGAAAGTTCAATTCCCGTGTCAATGAAGGTATTTTCGTTGGTTATTCATGCAAAAGGAAGGCTTATAGATGCTACAATCTGAGGCAAAAACAAATAGTGGAAAGGATAAATGTTACTTTTGATGAAGATTGTGTTACAAAGGATGACAATGAAATTGTCCCTTCAAGCAAATCTATGGGATCTGAGGGAGAATCTGTGAAGGATGAAGAAGAAGCTCCTGAACAAGACCAATCAAATAAGGAAACAACCTAAGAGGAAATAAGAAATGTCGGGGCCTTTGTTTTGGATAGAACATTTTTGGAGTTTCAGAGAGCCAGAAGACATGTGGCGAAACACAATCAAGGTAGGTAGGGAGCTGTCATGGTTGTGGAAAGCAGGAAGACAGGTGGTGAGGCATAGACACATAACGGAAAAAATGGTAGATATGGGAGACAAGAAACAAACAGTAGAACTCCCAGTGATGAAGAAGAAACAAAAGGTATAGGAGCACAAGGGGACAGACAATCGCAAAAGGGGAAAAGACCGACAGTCTCAGTTGGAAAGAACAAATAGGCAGGAAAGAAGTGACTCTGGAGTTAGTTAGGTAGTCATTCAGAGAGAGAGAGGCTGATAGGAGAGTAGAGCCTAGGAAGATCTCTGCGGAGCCTTTTGTATTCAACTAGACTATAATAGACTTTGCAGAGTATGTTTATGTTGTTTTGAGCCAAGATTAATGTTTATGCTATTTTGAGCCAAGATTAATGGAATCAGACTGTTGTTGTGTTGTATATTATGAATTGGTTGATGATTGATTGATTATGGTGAATGTATGCCTATTTTAAATTTTAATTCGATACTTTGAATATGTAGTGATGAATGAGAGCTTACTTCTTAGAGTTGAGATACATATATGCCCTCTATATGCTCATAAATATGATCTGTGTTAGTAATATTTCCTCGACGCCAATGATTTAGCCTCTAATCTCAATAAGGTCATAGCATGCCTCACGTGAGACTCCCTGTTCCCTCAAGCTGGGTGAAAATGCTAGCATTGTCCTAGACTACAGTGGAAACCTTTTTGGCCTCAACCATGAACCTGCGTCTTGCCCAAAGACTTCCTTTTTCGCCAACAAATGGTTCCGTTGTCAGGACCTAAAAATTTATTCAGAAGATAGATCATGGTATCGAGGATCTATGAGGAGGAAATATGTAGCTGGTGGTACAATCACATAGATCAATTCATATCACAACAAGCGGAGCTTCGACAACATAGGGAAAAGACTGTCAAATATTGATCCATGTTTTCTGACTCGTTGAGTGACTTGTATGAAATTTTCTAGGGAAATTTTCTTGAAGAGATTTATAATTGGTTGCGAAGACTCCAGATCAAGTCACTCCCTGAAGGATTTCATAGAGTTTTTCATAGTTGGATGCACACAGATCTAGTAGCGCTACATTGCTTAGATACAGATCTAACCCGAGCAGTAGATTTTTGGGTACAAACTACCTTGGAGGGGTACATTGTAGAAATTGCAGTCGAGTACTACCAATATTTTACAAAATCAGAAGATATATTTAGATCTGGGTTTAGGGGATAATTGTTAAAATAAATCTCGTTGTGGATTAAAGCTCTAATGGTGGACGAGGGCCTGATGTCATTCCAAAATCCTGAGATGGAGACCTAAACCTCCAGTATTTGGGGAACAAGTTGAGGGAAAGATGCTATAAGTAAGGAAAAAGGGGGAATAGGGATATGGATGTCAGAATCTCTAGTAGGTTGAGAGAGAAGAGAGCATATCGGAGGGCGCAGATTGCTGAGAAGAGATGAGAAAGGGAAATACGAGAACCCGAGAAGCAAGAGAAGAATTTACAGAACAAGGAAAAGGCACCACAAATGACAGAGGAAAGAGAAGGTCAAATGGGACCCTAAGGAGTGGAAGGTTTCGTTAAGGAAGTTAGGAAAGTTTATAGGAGTCCAACTCGAAGAGAAAAAGGAGAAAATTCCAATGAGGAAGACACGAGCCCCAAGGAGGAGTCCGATGTGAAGTTGCATCTTGCAATGGAGCAACTATTCCAAGAGAGACTGGAAACCATAATGCAAGGTAATCCTATTCCCCAAGTTTCAATTATAGCTAGTCTTAACCTTCCCCTGGTACTCTATCATCCACCTGATAATTTCTTTATTAAGTTACGGGATTTTAGTAAGTTGAGTAGTACTAAATCCATAGTATAGATATCTACTAGCAATAGTGTCGGTAGTGGAATATCTCAGCCGGGAAGCAAAGGTTTTGTTTTAGTACCACCAACACAAGGAAAGATGGTGGGATCATTCACCCAATACCGAGAATTCTTTGGAAAAGTTAATGATGACATAGAACAGCACTGGTATCATTGCGAAGCAATTTTGAGGGCTCGATAGACACCAGATGCGGTCAAGTTAATTGAGTTCCAAACCACTTTAAGGGAAAGAGATTTGTGTTGGTTCATAAAATGGTTAGAAGAACACCAGAACCCAGCAATAGATGACGTTAAGAGGGAATTCATCCAAGAATTCAAGCTGCCTCAAACGAATCAGCAAGGATTTTCTGAGCTATGGGAAATCAAACAATAGGAAGGAGAAACAGCCTGGGATTTGATGAGAATATTTAAAGATGCGATTGGAAATATAAGTTACCTAATCAATCCAAATCACAAACGAGATTGGTTCATCAAAGCACTCCTACCACTGACAAGGACACCGTTGACACAACAAAATATTGATACCCTTCAAGATGCTCTGGAGCAAGTGATGAAAATAGAAGCAATGGCGGGATACCCGCTGGAGTTCAAAGGAGGGGTAGCGGTACAATATCCATCCATACTAGGACTACAACATCAAATAGTCAGTTTGATGGAGAAATTGAAATATATTCAACCGATACAACCTGCAAGACCCAACGTTTGATGCACACACTGCTTGATAGAAGGACAAGTAGCCACATAATGTCCGAGGTTGCGAGGAGAAAAATTTGGAACTTCGGTAGCCAGAACACAGGGGGGCCCACTAGTTGGTGGAGTTGCATAGATAAATACTCAAGGGCTATACCAATTGCAACCCCACTTCTTGAGGTTCCCCAATCAACATAATTAAAAATCAGTAGAATGTTGCGAAATATGTAAAGGTATCAGTCATCCTCCACGACTATGTCCAATTCTGCAAAAATACTCAAATGTTCCAAAAAACATCTACTATGAATTTTGTGCCTCTACAACTCATAACACGAAACAATGCAGAGCCCTTGCTACATTGGTAGAATGATTAGATGTGCCATCCTATAGAGTAAATAAGACTCCAAGGGGGCGAGGAGGAGGAATGAGAGGTGGCAAAACTGGAGGAAGAGGACCGGTAAGGTGTTATAACTATGATCAAGAAGGTCATGTATTGAGAGAATGTCTGCTACCCAGGAGACCATGGTGCTCTCAATGCAGATTCAATGCACATGCTACTGAAGACTACCTAGAGCTGATTAAGAGGTGGGAAGGGAGAGCCAGAAAAAGGGGAGCTAACCTGGTTAATGTAGAACCAAGGATAGTAGAGACTCAGCCTCTGCAAAGTGTAGCTATAGTCATGCGAGGAGGGAAGAAGATAGGAGAGGATGCATAAGACATGGACCCGATAATTCTAATCAAACCTACATCCCCAAAGAAATCTTTTAGCCCAGACCAACAAAATCAGTACTTTAAATAAGCACTAGAAACATTCTCACAGATAGGAAGATGTCAGAGTATGGAACTTCCGCAAAAACCTAGTGAGGGAAGAAAGACAATCTATACAAGCACACCTACAAAAGAGTGGTTCCGATTGTTCCTAAAATTTTTAAACAATGGACAGATGTTGGAACAATTAAAGAAAAATCTAGAAATGTTCATGCAAGGAGGAGCAAGACCTGGAGACTTAGGCAACTCAACTGAAAAATATATAAGAAGAGTAAAAAGAAACAAGAGAAGGAATGGAAAGGAGTTCCACGTAAAAACTCAAGTTGTGGGATTCCAAATCAGAGACATAATGCTAGATCTCAGATCAAATGTCAACATTCTGCCACGAAATACATGGAAAATCAATACTACATTGTACGAATAGTAAGGCGAGAAGAAGTTGAGGTCGATGTTGTAGGAGTAAAGACCTATATAGACTTTGAAGTAATAGATATCATGGGTGACAAGGATCCCTATCCTACCTTGCTAGGGATAGATTGGGCCTCTAAAAATTATGCAGTCATCAATTTAAAGAAGGAATTAATGATATTAGAAGATGGTGAAGTCAGGGTAGTTTAACCATTGGACCCATATCAAGGAGCCCGATACACAAATACTGTTAACAACATAGAAGATTCACGGATTTTATATCAACTCTACCAAATGATGACGGGAAGGAGAGAAGATTAAATAAATCCTACAGTAGGAGGAACAGTAAGATGGAGAAGTGTTCAGAGTTCTGACCAAGGATCATACGTAGCTTGGGATGATTGGAAGTATGGAGGATATGAAATCAACACCAGAAGATGCGCCAACATTCGCGGAGTCAACTGGATTGGTGCAGAGGTAAGAGAATACCCAACTCTTTCAAATATGCAAGTTGTGAATACATTTATTACCAAAGTGGAAGACAAAGTACCGATAGAACATAGAGTCCCTCTCATGGACGTAGCACTACAATCCACGTCAGCAAGGTGGTGGGCAACCCATCGCAACTCTCTTTTGCAATGTAAAGATATTGCTAGAGCATTAAGAACAAGATTTCATGTGGCTTCAGGACCACAACTAGAAGAAAAGTACCAAGGGAATTCTGATCCCCTAGCACATCTAAGCAGTTGCGATTATAAGTGGAAGAAAGAGGGATATCCAGAATATTTATGGGCACACAACTTCATACATTCACTAGACACCATTCCACAAGCTTGGTACCTGATAGAAGAGAAGAAGAGAGGAACAGGTACCTGGGAAACAGTTGCGGACAAATTTACTTAATGTTTTTCTTTCAAGGGAGACAAAGAACAAGTTATAGATACCCTTCAAGAAATTAAAATAATATTGTTCTTCTCAGAGTTTCAGGAGAGTAAATAAATATCATTATCAGAGTAGAAATTCAATGATTCAGTAGCATGTAAAAGGATAGATCAGAAGATAGACGATGATGATTTAGAGAATCTTCTACATCTATACTTTGAAGAAAAGGAAGGGGAATGGGAGATACAAGAAGAACCAACTACAAAGGGATTGCACCTATTACCCTTGAAGAAAAAGAAGCAGAATATTGGAAGCATAGAGAAGCCTAAGATCGCAACCATCAGAAATTATTGGGATATAGAGACAACAAAAGAAATATTTGACCTACTACAAGAGTATGAAGACTTATTCCCATCTTCGATAGTAGAGTTCAAAGGAATCAAAGGAGATCTGGGGGAGATGCACATAGTCCTAAAACCAGATGCAAGGCCAGTAAAATATAGACCTTACCACCTGAATCTGAGATTAAAAGAAAATTTTAAAGTAGAGATTGACAAAATGTTGAATGCAGGCGTGATTTTTCTAGTTGAGGAAGCAAAATGGGTCAACCCAATTGTGATACAAAGTAAAAAGGAGAAATCATAAATTAGAGTATGTGTGGAATACAGAAGTCTAAATAATGCATGCATTCATGATCCGTTCCCAACTCTATTTAGCGACGAAGTTCTTGACAATGTAGCGGGAAACGAAGCATACTCATCCATAGATAGCTTCTCAGGATATCATCAAGTGAGAATAGCAAAAAAAGATAAAATAAAAACTACTTTCATAACAGAATGGGGATCATGTGCCTATCATGTCATGCCTTTTGGGCTAAATATTGCACCAGCTGTGTTTTCACGAATAGTAATAGCAGCATTCAGAGACTATATCCATAAGTTCCTAGAAGTATACATGGATGATTGGACAATGTACAGTCTACTGAAGAACCACGCAAATCTACTTAGGATAATGTTTGACAGGTGCAAACAACTTCAAATTTCTCTAAATCTGAAAAAAGTGCATCTTTGCAGTACCTTTTGGAACACTTTTGGGACATTTCGTCTACAAGCAAGGTGTATGTGTGGACCTTGCAAAAGTGGAAGTAATTGTGAACATGGAAGCACCAGAGAATTGAAATAAGTTGAGGTCACTACTGGGACACACTGGATACTACAGGAGGTTCATCCGCAACTACAGAAAAATCACAGCATCACTATAAAAGTTGTTGCGGAAGTCAGAACAATTTATATGGAACGATGAATGCACTAAGGCATTGAACATGTTGAAATAGAAACTAGAAAGTGCACCCACATTGGCCCATCCCAATTGGGATAAACAGTTTCATGTCCACATTGACGCTTCAAGTATTTCTTTGGGAGTCATGCTAGCTCAGCAGGGAGAAACCTCCATAGATCACCCAGTATACTTCACAAGCAGGAAATTGTCAATGGCAGAAAGGAATTACACAACAACGGAAAGAGAAGCTCTTGCTATGGTATACTCTCTATAGAAATTTCACCATTACTTATTGGGAGGCACATTCAAGTTCTTCACAGATCACTTAACACTAAAATATCTAGTAAACAAGCATGTACTGGAAGGTAGAATCTATAGATGGCTCCTACTATTGCAGGAAATCACTTTTGAAGTAATAGTAAAACTGGGAAGGATAAACGTTGGCCCTGACCATTTGTCAAGATTGGAGAATAGGGAAAATGTGGGACCCCTTGATAACGAGTTTTTAGATGTTGATATCTTCAAATTAGAAGCCATCCTAGATTATCTAGAACAGATAGCAACATACTTGGCCACAGGACAATGCCCATCAGAATACACGGCAACCCAAAAAATACATGTAGTAGTTAAAGCGGCAGAATATCAACTCATAGCAGGGTAATTATATAAAATGGGCCTGGATCATATCTTACGAAGATGTGTCTTAGATCATGAAAGAGCAGACATCTTATGGAAGTGTCACAGCGGAGTTACGGGAGGCTATGTTGGTGCAAAACCCACCACAAGGAAAATACTACATGCAGGATTATGGTGGCCCACCATGCACAAAGATAACAAGGAATATGTGAAAAAATGTGATAGCTGCTAAAGAACTGGGCGACCATCACATCGTGATGAGCTACCCCTGCAACCCATGAGGGTTATGCAGTCATTTTGAAAAAGTTCGTCAACTTCATAGGACCAATTGCACCAATGGCGTGACACTCATAGGCAAGATATATAATCACCGCAACTGACTACCTCACAAGATGGGCAAGGGAGGCACCAGGAAGGGACTGTATAGCAAACACAGTAGCCAGATTTATTTTTGAGAACATCATTTGTAGGTTTGGCTGTCCAAGGATCCTAACAAGTGATCAAGGCACGCATTTCATTAATGTTACAATTAAATCAATGTTGGACAACTTTATGATACAACACCACAAGAGTAGCTCGTACCACCCTCAGGCGAATGGAACCATCGAGGCTTTCAAAAAAAACTTGGAGAAAGGACTAACAAAGATACGCAACGCTAACCATGATGACTAGGATGAAAGAATACCAGCCACGTTGTGGGCATACAGGACAACCATAAAGAGGTTGCATAATCAAACTCCATTCCAGTTAGTATACGGGAAAGAGGTGGTAATACCAGCCAATTTTATCATACCAAGCCTCTTAATTTCTTCAACAACACATATGAAAGAGGAAGACTCCATCTCTGCATGCCTCCAGGAATAGCAAGAACTTGAAGAAGATAGATTTCTCACAGATTTCCATCAATCAGTACAGATACAGCGACAAAAGTCCTAACATGACTGCCACTTAAAGCACAAAACATTCACTATTGGTGGAAAAGTACTGCTCTATGATAGCAAATTCAAAAATTTCTCAGGGAAGCTCAAAATGCACTATATGGGATCATATTACATCATAAATATAAGAGACTCAGGTTCAGTCAAGCTAGCGCAACTAGATGTGGAGAGATACTTCAAGGATGGGTGAATGGGACAAGCCTGAAACCCTATCATCAGTAAGCACCACAAACCTTTTAAATTTAATAACTCTCGCACCTCAGAGAAGTCAGTAGATTATAGTCAATAACTCTCTCACAACCGAGATGAGCCATAGAATAGTTTATGTTTTAATATTTTCAATCCATTAGATTAGGAATCCTTAATAAGAAACCTTCAAAGTCGCGCAAAGAGAGCAATCACCCTGTTGCGATGTGGAGAACACATCACAACCAATTGTGATCAGGGGGGAGAGTATACAGTGTTATATAGCCTAAGCATGTCAACCATCTTTCACTCTTAATGACCCATCATACCATTTCCAGTCTGTAAGATCACCCGAATTTGAAAAATAACTTTCGTAATTATTAACCCTCATACCGTAATAAAGTTTCCATATTAAGCCATAATTATTACCCATCATTTTTACCCGATTTCTGAAGCCAGCATCAACATTTTCAGAGTACACCTCACTCTGGTAACTAATCACATAATTATAGATGCGAGGAAAGACAACAAGAATTAATTAGCTATGGTGCCGCATCAACATCATTCGTTCCAGTAATACTACTTAACCCACATGAAGGAGGGAAACAAAAGAATGCTGGAAAAGTATGAGTTATCAGAGAAAGAAACAACTATAACAATAAGCCCAATTCCAACAGCAGAAATTCAAAGCAATAGACTAGCAGCAGCAGTTCTAGTATACAACAGAAGGAAGAAAACTATGAAGATGGCTATCTCAATCGTTGAGCCTGAGCTTGATGGAAGAATTCAAAGGGTGGAGTCACTGATAGGAAAATATGACAATGCTTCATCGATATATACCGACTCCACAGACTCATACTAGTTCCCGGCCATGAAAAGGCAGGTGTACATTGAAAATTATGCGAAGGAGGGAGGAGGTAAAGTAGCGAAGGTGCACGCATACTTTAGAGGCATCTAGAGGCCAACAATCCTGCACCTCAAAAGCCTCTCGGTATTCAGGACGACGGGAGCATCAATGTAGGGCACCAAGTTCTTAATTAGCAGAATTCAGAATGTATCATTATGGCTTGGGAGGGAGATCTTGATTCATGCGGAAGACATACACAGACTCACAGGGTTATTAGCAGTAGGAAACGATGTCTCAACGGCCTTTCAAAATACATCCAAGAGAGTTAAGAAGATAGGATATTGCAAATACTACATAAAGTATGAAACAAGGAGAGGGGGTAAGGGAGAAAAAATCAACCTCATCAACAACCCAGCAGTAAGGTTCACTTGCTACCTGATTGCTGGGAAAACGATGAGGCATTACACCAAGGGGGAATGCAACCATGACACAATCTTAGTCGTGGAGCATTCCATTCAGGGAGCACAGCTGAATTGGTGCACATTCTTATTACATGAGTTGTTTGAGGCTTACAAAGATAACTACAAGTGAGCCACATGATTTATATATGGTTATCTAATCATGGCTCTCGCAATGTGGAAGTGGAGTCCACCAGGAATTATACCACTTGGGGAGATCACGCAAGATCGACCAATGTCACTAAGGTTAAATACATGGAAAATATCAGGGGACCCAAGCACCAAAGAGGTCAATGAGGAAGATTTTGCAGCCTGGTACAGATAGATGGTCGATGTAGTTAGAATTCAACAAATAATTCCAAGAAGCTTACTAGGTAGATACTTCCCGTAGATCTGGTTTGGGGTGACTCATAACCGAACCTATGTCCGACCAAGATGCGTTGATGAAAATAGCTTCCATAATAATCCATTGAAGTTCCAAATAACAGAAGAGGCCTTCCACACTAAAGTTTCTTCATGGCCAGGAGAAGCAATGGAGATCAGAAGCGGGATCCCAGTTTACTTGTTTTACGTGATGCTCCCTAAAGCACTTCTAGGGGAAACACTGGAAAAAAGAGTGCAGATGACCTCCCAATTAAAACTACGGCCACTACTGGACCAACTAGATAGATGGGTGAAAGGCTTCAATAAGGTAATAGAAACTCTCAGCATCACATCTAATGTGTTTCCAAATTTTTCTGAATTTCAAACATTGAATTTTGCATCCCTTTCCACCACCACCCCCATCCTAACTACACTACCATCTACTACATTCTACTCCCCTTCGCTGCCCATTGTCACTCCAATCCGCAAAACCAATCCAACTAAACCCCCAGTACTAACACCTAAAGGGAAAAGAACTTGAACCATGGGACCTGAGCAAGTGGTCGTTCTCACCGAAGAATACCAACCCTAGCCAATAGTGACGGGAATGTTAATTCACAAAGAGCCAAAGGTCACCACCCAGACCACATCTACGTTACCATTATTTGCTCCATCATTAGTTCTCAACATACAAATCTCATCGCCACTCCATACGCACAATTCATCACTGCACACCTCATTCATGTCCAAGGACCACCCCGCCCACACTCTATCCACCTTGGCAACCATTTCAAATCTGATACCCCCAGGGATTATAATGAATGTTGATATTGAGGTAGAAGTTAACTTGGGTACAGCTGGAGTACCTGAGGTTGAAAAAACCACAGTGGGATAGGGCACCTTTTTAGAGTTATTAATCCAGGAAGGGTCCCTCATTTCCGATACAACCCCCACCACACCAGATCCAAACCCATTGCAGTAATCCAATTTATTGATGCAATAATTCATGCTATCTACTAGTCTACACATTCTTGAATCCAAACCACCACACCAAATTCAACCAACATCGCCACACGGACATTCTAAAATATCAACCGTCAGTGGGAAACCGTTCAGGGAGATACATCCAGGCCAAGAGATGTCGAGTAGTGGGAACATGCAAAGCTGGAGACCTAGCCAATTATTTAGTTTCATCCAGATGGCATCACGACAAGCAGAAGGTCTACACAATGACCTATTGAAAATATTTGAGCAGCAACAACAGCAAGTCATTTCACTTACTGATGAGCGCAATCAGTACCAAGGCGAGAAGGATAACATAGAGCAGTAACTAGACCAAGTAATAGAGGTCTTTAAAGACCTATTGCTAACCATCATTGCCCTGGATAGCACAACACCTGCAGATATTTCATCATGCTCAATGGTTGAAAGATCTTTTCAAATCAAAATGGCATGTACGAGCCTAGACCGAGAAAACCAAGAGCTGAAAGAGGCGTTGGTGGCAAGACCAACGTTAAGATCCCTCTACAGCATATGACGAGAAATTCATGGAGAGGAAGCAAGAGATTCATAGCGTAAATAACACACTGGGAATGACAGTCAAGGAAGCATATAGCCTATTGGAGCAACTATATGAGTGCTCAAATTCTCTAACAATGAAAGCACAACTAGTTTCAGAGTAACTGCAGAAGATTGTCCTTGAAATTAGGGGGACCACAGGTCTGGTCATCATAACTCAAATGTATGACCAAGAAGACATACTTGAAACAAAAAATTAGGCCATTGAGGAACACTCAGCAACAACAAAGCAACTTCTTAGGGACCTACGGCAACCTGTGAAGCAAAAGGTGGAGGAAATTCAGCAATTGGCAACTGAAGTCGAACCCAAAATCCAGGAAGTGTTCAACAAACTGACACAGGTAATGGATGCACCTCAGGCCAACAAAATCATCTCTGAAATGGAGCCTGTTATTAAGGCATGGCATCAAGACATAATTGAGTTCACAGAGCTTATAACATAAATAATGAGCAAGGTTCCCAAGTTGGGACCTTTGTTGGAATAGGGAAAACCAGAACAAGAAAAGACAGAGATGGAAGAAACAAGGGAAACTAGACCAGCATTGGAAGCTGAAATACCACCACAAGCCACAACAACAGGAAAATATTGACTCAGGACGAGTAAATAGCATGTGGTTGGGGCCTGTTGGGGCCTTTGTTTTGGACATAACAGTTTTGGAGTTGCGGAGAGCCGGAAGACAGGTGGCGAAACGCAATCAAGGTAGGCGGGGATTTGTCACAGTTGCGGAAAGTAGAATACAGGTGGTGAGGCATAGACATATAACAGACAAATGGTAGAGATGGGAGACAAGAAAAAAATAGTAGAACTCCTAGTGATGAAGAAGAAACAGAAGGTAGCAGAGCGCAAGGGGACGGAAAATCGCAAAAGGGGCAAAGACTGAAAAATTCAGTCGACAGGAAAAAATAGGCAGGAAAGAAGTGACTCTAGAGTTAGTTAGTTAGTTAGTTACTGAGAGAGAGGTTGATAGGAGAGTAGAGCCTAGGAAGAGCTCTGCAGAGCCTTTTTATTGAATTGAACTGTAATAAACTCTACAGAGTATGTTTATGTTGTTTTGAGCCGAGATTAATGGAATTAGACTGTTGATGTGTTGTATATTATGAAATGGTTGATGCTTGATTGATTATGGTGAATGTATGCCTATTTTAAATTTTAATTAGATACTATGAATATGTAGTGATGAATGATAGCTTACTTCTTAAAGTTGAGATACATATATGCCTTTTGTATGCTCATAAATATGATCTGTGTTACTAATCTTTCCTTGATGCCAATGATCTAGCCTCTAATCTCAGTAAGGTCACGACATGCCTCGGGTGAGACTCCCTTCTCCCTCAAGCAGGTTGAAAATTCCAACATTGTCCTAAAATACAGTGGAAACCTTGTTGGCCTCAAGCATGAACCTGGGTCTTGCCCAGAGACCTCCTTTTTCGCCAACAAGAAATGATCATCAAGATGTACAAGAAAATTCTCCAAAAGCTTTAAAATATTGGCGTCAAAAGAATAATCCTTCAAAACAAATCATTGACAACATAAATGAAGGAATTGGAACCAGAAGAAGTCGTCAGGTTCGTTTATCATAGCAATCCCACCTTGCTTTTTTAGCAACTTTTGAGCCTAGCAATTTTGAGGAAGCTAGTCAAGATGAAAATTGGGTAGCAACTATGAATGAAGAACTGGATCAAATTGAGAAGAAAAAAACTTGGGAATTGGTTCTACGACCAAAGGACAAAAAAATTTATTGGAACTAAATGGGTCTTCAGAAACAAATTCAATAAGGACAGGCAGGTTACCAAGAATAAGGCAAGATTAGTCTGGAAAGGATATGCACAAGTTGAAGGAATTGATTTTGAAGAAATATTTTCTCCTATTTCTAGAACGGAAGATATTAAAATGCTTCTCACTTATGCATGCTCAATAAAAATCAAGGTCTACCAAAAGGATGTTAAGTCAGCCTTTCTAAATGGTGAATTGGAAGAATAAGTTTACATTGAACAACCTGAACGTTTTATGCTTTCTGAAAAGGAAGACTATGTTTGCAGATTAAAGAAGGCACTATATTGTCTCAAGCAAGCTCCTAGAGCTTGTTATGCTCGACTTGATGGATACCTACATCAATAAGGATTCAAGAAAGGAATCATCGACAACAATCTCTATGTGAAATTGGATCAAGATAACCTAACAATTATTAAGGTATATGTGGAAGATATAATCTTTGGAATCTATGATGACATATTAAGTAAAACCTTTTCCACAAAGATGCAAAGTGAGTTTTAAATGTCTGTACTTGGCAAGTTGAAATACTTCTTAGGGCTTCAAATATCTCAGCAAGATAAAGGAATATTTATATATCAAACCAAGTACATCAAGAAAATGCTCAAAAAATTCAAGATGGAAGATTGCAAGAATGTCCTTACCCCAATGGTAACAGGTTGCAAGTTAAGTTTAGAAGAATCGCCAAATAATGTGGAACATAGGTTGTATAGATCTATGATTGGTAGTCTTCTATATGTGACAGCTTCTCGGCCAGACGTAATGCAAGTAGTTGGACAAGTGCAATATTCCAAGCAGCACCAAAAGAATCTCATATTATTTCCATCAAAAGAATTCTTCGATATCTTAAGGGCACGGTAGAATATGGTTTATGGTATCCCAAGGGAAATAATATAGTTATCCAAACTTATGCAAATGAAAATTGGGAAGGAAGTGTTGATGATCAAAAGAGTACAAATGGATAAGCATTCTATCTAGGCAGTTTCCTTGTTTCATGGTTAAGTAAAAAGCAAACTTCAATGTCGTTATCCACAACATAAGCAGAATATATCGCAGCAGCAGCTTGTTGTACTCAAGTTCTCTGGATGAAGAAAACTTTGCAAGATCTTCAAGTCAATTTGGATGAGCCTATTCCCATCTTTTTTTATAACACCAGTGTCATTAGTATCTCCAGGAATCTTCTGATGCATTCCAAAACAAAGCACATTCCGATCAAATATCATTTTGTTCGAGAGTAGATCGTCGAAAATAATATCAAGCTTAAATATGTTGGCACAAAGTAACAAATTTTTGACATCTTTACCAAGCCATTACCTCATGAATCATTTTAGTATCTTCGACAAAATCTTGGGATTCTCCCAAGTTCTCATCAGACTATTTCTCTTATCTAACTAAGTAGAAAAGGGGAGTGGAGGTGTGTATAGGTCTGCAGGCTGACAGATTTTTAAGGGGAGTTACCCTTTTCCATTTATAAAAAGGGGGAGAGAATGCAGTAGGAGTAGTAAGAAGTGTCATGATCACAGGGGGAGTACTAGTGTTGCCATAAATTCCAAATGGGGAGATTTTTTATCAATGGTTGTCATTGATTTTAACCCAAGCAGCACCAGGGGCTACCCCAATATTGCATGGGAATTTTGACTTGAAAACTTACTCTATTTTGAGTCAAGGATATTTTTATGGATTCTACTCGTTGATATGTTTCCGTTGATATATGGCACACCACGTAATTCTTCACGGTTTGAGATATATTCATGTTTGAAATTAATAACCTAGTTAATGGGCTAAAACCCCATGGAGTTGTGGCATGGCACTTGTCATTGGTTATGGTCATTGAACAGTCAATATTTATAATGTTTTAAGCTCCTAAAATCCCTCCAATGCTCACTTGTTGAACATCCTCTCAACCTAAGCATTTCTATAAATTGTGACTCTCATATCCTCCTCATACAAGGATTTCATTGCTTCAAACAGATCATCGTCGCATTTTCGCTATAACTTGTTTTCTATGAAGCTTCAGAAGCTGAAATTAAAAACCATTTGAACCTAAATATTTATGAACCTCGTGTAGAAATTTAAGATCTTGGTTCTCTATATTTTCAGATATATGATCTAAGGAAGTTATGGTTTTTGCAAGCTCCTGAATTCCATGTCAAACAAGTGACCTCGATAAAATCATCATAACTTTCTCTTTGAGCATTGGTAATAGAAAGAGGATGGACTTAGGTTTGTTGGGAATCATTTTGAGGGCCAAAGGTATAAATAGTGACACGTGGCACTTCGTACAAGTTCGCTCTACTGAACTACTCTATAATCAGGTCATCATGGGAGATTGGGAATAACTCTTTCTTAAAGAATCCAATCTCGATCAGACCTATGGAGTTGGAAAGAGGACTGAGAGGGCTACCACAAGACAAAATTTCAGACCTTGGAGATCCAAAATTACATAGATACAACAGATTCAATATCAAGCTTCTAGAAGGCAATAAAAAGTATGCATTCAAGGATCACTACAGTAAGGACCACACATCAACATTCAAGGGTAAGTCTGCTACAACAAGGAATGTATGATTAGTGCTTGAATTTTAATTTGATTATCATCTCTAACATGTGTTTTTGCAAGACAATGTAAGTATTTTTTATGTATGTTTGTTTGGGTTTTATTCATAAATGTTGAACGTATTTACATTTGAATTTTGAATATTTATCTGACATATGCTTTGCAGGGTAGTGTAAGTATTTTTTTGTATATTGGTTTGGGTCTTGTTCATTAATGCATGTGCAAGAAGGAGGACATAATAGGACAACTCAGACACATACTAAAAGGACGCGTAGCACCAAATTACCATTACTTGAAGCAAGCACAACAATACCTCAGCAACTTCTAGTGATCCAAGAAGCAGTGTCAAGTAAAGTATCAAGTTGTATCAAAAGTCAATGTTGTAAAAATCACCATTGTAAAATTGTAAAAAAATTGTAAAAGAGACATTATTTTAAAATATTCAATCTTCCTAGAGTTGAAGAGGCATTGTTGGGAGGTATAGGAGTCATTTTTGGATAATTTTATGGTTGGGTCACAGGTTATAGTGTGATTGGGTGATTGGTCTAGTTCAAGAAAATGAATGTGAATCATATTGTATCATGGATCATTGTTCCTGGTACGGGAGTCCACACCCTTGTCTTATTTATGATCACTATAGGGTGGCAGGGAGGTGTTAGGTTGGTGCATGAAGTCACCTAAATGTTGGATCATGTGAACACTTCAAGGTGGTAGGTCAGTCTAGGATGTCGGGGCATCCATTCAGTTGACTACTGAAGAAGCCAGGGCGTTGGGGCATCCTTCCAGTGGGAGCTGGAGAAGAATGATTTTCTATAATTCTAGGAAGTTGTAACTTTAATTTCAGTTGGGGCTGAAGATTAATTAATTTATTAGAAAAGTGTTTGGTGGTTTTTGACCCAGAGGGGTTTTTCGACCTAAAATTTCTGTGCTTATTGTGTTCTATTGTTTACTATTGTTACTAGATAAAAATTTAGAATAATTGAAGATTAACTAGTGCTTTGAAAATATTTAAAAGTTCTAATTGCTAAGAAATATTGATTCACCCCCCCACCCTCATTATTTCCAATAAAAATCACCTCAACTCTCAACCAGTGATTCCACCTTACATTCATACATCACTGACCATCACCAAATCGGTCTCTACCAAAGTTTTCTAGGGCTCTAAAGTGTTTATTCCAACCCGACTCCAGGGCTAGTAACTCAACCCACAGCTACCACCGAGCTATAGAGTGTTTTTCCAACCAAGGCTTCCAAGACTAGTAACTCAACCCACAAAGGGCTCAAGGGTGTTTGTCTAACCAAGGCTTCCGAGACTAGTAACTCAACCTAATTGTTTACAGGGCTTCTAGAGTGTTTGTCCAATCAAGGCTCCATGAACCAATAAATCAACCCACAGCGATAAGGTACATGAGAAATAATCAGAAACAAAATGAAAACCCCACAACACCACGGATATCTAGGAAATGGCAAGGCTAGGAAAAACCATTGTCAATCTAGGTTATCCTCCATGCCAATGAAAAATCATAACCAAATACCCACATGCATATACCATGCATGTCAAAAATAGCAAGGAAATCATACATGCAACTCGGTACCTGCAAGAAAAAATGTTATAGCTGCTTATACCGCTATCCTCTTGTGATTTCCTGGTTTTCCTTTAACTTCTTGCTCCAAATCCCAAGTAAGCCAAACTCCTCCAAGAGTGCTCCAAGAAAACTCTAAGTGTCCAAGAGTATGGGAGAGAGAATATAAGATCGAAAGCTTCAAGATAAAGCTGAAAAATGGTTGTAAATTGATCCTTGGAAGCCTTTTTATCAATGAGGCTTCTATTTTATTCATTTTCCATTATTTTTCCTTCATTTTACTCCTCACATGCAACCTATGACCTCTCACCTTCCTTTTTTCCTTCCATTATTTTCATAAATAAAATGTCAATTAATGTCACTCTGCCTTTCCAGAGCCTTTGCCAATTTCCTCAACCATAATAAACCCAAAGTGACACCCACTAGGATTTTATTCCCACTATTTAGCTTGGAATACATGTCCCATGACCTTGGTAACTTTATTACATGGATTTTTAACTGGGGGTTGTTATAACAAGGTACATAAATGGAATTCAGTTGGATATCTAGGATGAAATTAGTGTATTGTCACCAAGAACAGTAGAGGAGGCAAACCAAATTGCTTTGAAAACATAGGTTAACCTTGCAAGAAAAAAATTTGGCATAGGTAAAGTTGTTTTTAGAAGTAGAGGACAGCAACACAACAAAGGAAGACCTACTACATCAAAATATGGAGCTAGTAGGTCTAGTCCAAAAAGACAGCAGGAAGGAGAAGCCAGAGGTCAAATATACTTTCTAGAGGATGAGGAAGAGGTAGGAGAGAGTTTTGTTGCTACAAGTGTGGAAATCTCGGACATATGGCTTATGAATTCTAGATAATAGAGAATCAGGCTAAAGGAACATTGGTGCAGCTCCAATAGAAGAGGTGGAAGTAAAGGTGTAGGAAGCAGAAAATGTGGTAGAGATGGGAGAAGCCCTGATAATGAAGAAGGTATTGATCAAACAAGAGAAGGAAAAGTAGAACCATATCAGAGGAAAGTGTTATTTCCGATTGTTTGAAAAATTCATGGTAAGTGTTGTAAATTAGTGACAGATAGCGGTAGTACAAACAACCTAGTGTCAGCATAGGTTGTAGAAAAGTTGAAGTTGAATAAGTAGAAGCATCCAACTCCCTATAGAGAATCTTGGCTACAGAAGGGACATTATGTTTTGTTAAATGAGCAGTGTGAGGTAGAGCTCTAGATTGGTAGTTACAAATACAATATTTTGTGTGATGTGATGTCAATGGATGTATGTCACTTTTTGTTGGGAAGACCATGGAAGTTTGACAGAAGTGTGGTGCATGATGGTAAGAAAAATACTTATAGGTTTTGGAAGGATGGAATCAACCATATTTTGTTGCCATTGGAGGAAAAAGGGACTTCTAGAGGTAGTGATTCAAAAGCATAGTTGATGAGTGGCAAGGAATTTTTGTAGCAGTTGGGACCAAAAAAGGTAAAGTTTTCTAATGTTTGCAAGCCTAGAGTAGTTCTTACTTCTAGTATTATTTTTTATTTTCTTGTAGAGATTCAAGAAATGATAGAAGAATATCATGATATTGTGGTGGATGATATACCAAATTAGCTACCACTAATGAGGAGTATCAACCATCATATTGACTGATACCAGGAGCAAGTTTTCCTAATAAAGTTTCCTACCACATGACACCTAAAGAGAATGAAGAAATGAGGAATAAAGTGTGGGAGTTGTTAGACAAGGGATTGATCATAGAAATTCTTATTCCATGTGTTGTACCCACAGTGTTGACTCCAAATAAGGATGGTGAATGGTGCATGTGTACAGACTACAGAGCTTTAAATAAAATTACCATCAGGTATCATTTTCCCCTGCCACGTATTGATGATTTATTGGATTGTTTAAGTGGTGCTAGTTGGTATTTTAAAATTGATTTGAAGATTGGATACCATCAAATCAGAATCAAAGAGGGAGATGAGTGGAAGACTTCTTTTAAAATTAGTGAGGTTTTTTATGAATGGAAGGTAATGTCATTTGATTTGTCCAGTGCACCTATTACTTTCATGAGGTTGATGAATGAAGTACTAAAGGATTTTATAGGTAAGTTTTTTATTGTTTATCTGGATGAAATTATAGTGTACAATCAGTCTAAGGAAGAGAATTTGATACATTTGAGATACATACTGAAGAAGTTACAACAAGAGAATTTTCTTTTGAATTTGAAGAAATGTTCATTTTTGAAGTCAGAGTTTGTATATATGGGATTTATGATTTCCAAAGAAGGATTAAAGATGGATCCAAGTAAGGTGAAAGCTATCCATGAATGGCCCTCTTCTAAAAGTATTTTTGAAGTTATAAGTTTGCATGGTTTGGAAAGTTTTTACAGAAAGTTTATTAGAAATTTTAGCAAGACAATCACACCAATTGTAGAGACAGCGAAGAAGAATAAACATCCATTTTAGTGGACTAATGAAGTTGAAATAGGGTTTTAGATGTTGAAGAAGAGAATTAAACAACAACCAGTACTTATTATTATAAATTTTAATAAACCTTTTCCAGTGAAGAATGATGCCAATAATGATGCAATTGGAGCAGTTCTTAGCCACAAGGACAGATTGATAGCTTATTATAATGAGAAGTTGAATGAGGCCAGAATAAAGTACACATCGTATGACAAGGACTTTTACGCAGTGGTTCAATCCCTTAAGAAGTGGAGGCATTATTTGTTTTCTAGGGAATTTATTTTGTATACAGATAATCATGCTCTTCGGTATATAATGAAACAACCTAAATTGAATCAGAAACGTATTAAATTGGTTGAGTAGCTATAATTTTTTACATTTGTTTTGAAGAATATCAATTGTCAATCTAAAAAAATTGCAGATGCTTTGAGGATGAGACGAATTTTGTTATAGGAAAGTAAAATTCAAGTGTTGGTATTAGATTGTATCAAGGAGTGGTAAGAGGAGGATACAAACTTCAAAGAAGCTTTTGAATCTTGTAAAAGTACAATTACTCAATATAGGGGTCCATGGGTTGATTACATGATTCAATATGGACTACTTTTCAAAAACAAGCTGTGCATTCCGAATTGTTCCATGAGGGAGAACCTTATTAAGGAAAAACATAGTGGAGACCTTGGAGGGAATTTTGGATAGGACAAGGCTTATGACTTGTTGAAGAGACATTATTAATGGCCAAAGTTGAGGTCGGAAGTGTAGAATTTGTAAATAGATGCAGAACTTGTGAGTATGCCAAGGGAATAAGCCATAACACTAGATTGTATACCCCATTGTCAATTCTAGAGAGGACATGGAATTCAGTAAGTATGGACTTTGTTCTGGGATTGAATAAAACTTAGAAAGGTAATGATTCTATTTTTTTGGTGGTATATAGATTCTAAAAAATGGCTCATTTTATTCCTTGTGCTAAGAATAGTGATTTTATCCATATTTCTAATCTATTCTTTAAAGAGGTGTTGGCTTGAGGGGTCCTAACCCAAGTTTAGAGTTAAGCTTAACCAACAAAACCCTCTTACTTCTGGTCCTTTCGGCAGTGACCTACTTGTGCAGGTCAAAGTCTCACCCAAACCAGTATGGGGTGGTGTTAGAACCATGTTTCCACACCCTGAGAGAAAATTAAATGATGTGGGTGTCTTCATATCTATAATAATAGTGGATTGGCCTTCGCAATAGAAACCCTAACCAAAAACCCTAAGTCAATTATCACAATTTTTTTTTGGTGCACGCGTGTAGACAGTAGATCTATAATCGCTTTAACTATCCTAACGATACAATATTCAGCCCTTACAGCAATCGATCCATGAAATTGACATTCATATAAAACAATAAACAGGTTTGCACACAGATAATATACTTGATGCAGTAAATGGAAATAATACACAAAAACATATCATAAAGCAAAACACAGATGCATTTGATACTCAGAATTGTAAAAAACAATCTTTTATTCATCCACAGTTTGTAACATCCTTACAATACTTCAGTTCTACCCATGCACACAGCCAGTGGGGTCTACACATAGTAGGGCTAAGGTCTCCACGCACATAGCCAGCAGAAACCTTCTATAACCAGAAAAAAAAATAGACTTATCTCAGAGAACTATCATTTATGAAACTTCATCAAAAGCTTATCCTATCCGACTTGATCTATACTTTTATTTCTACTTTAGCCTGCACTCATACTAAGGACCGCAAATTGTGGTTTGAGACTCCTATATCTACCCTTTTTCCCATTAAAACTCATGAAGGGGCTTTGACCTGCCCCAAAGCCCCTTGACCTACGCATTTCTTAGCGCACATAACTCAAATCTACAAAAATACTATATTTTTATCAAATTGTAGTCCGAAGGGACCCTACTCCAACATGCCCCCAACACAATCTTGTGACTCGTTCCGAGTCACAGAGGTATTGGAGCCTTCATCTTTGACTTCAATTATTTGATGGCATCAACGAAGGGTGCAAAGATGCTCTCACTCTGATTGGTTGCACTTTGCGTTGTGTCCACCAATTTCTGAGAATTCATCCCTTCTGTGGCGAGATTGATGCTCTGATATGCTTGGTTCAGGTTCTTCACAGCAGCATCCAAGTCTTGTGATAGATTCATCGTTTCATCGGCCCATGGATTTATATGGTCTGTCACAATGTGGTTCTTTATTCATAGGTCCTCAAATTCATCATGCAATATATAACTTATCTGCAATCGAGCCATCCGCTGAGCAAGTGCAAATGTAGGCAGTGCCTCCTAAAGATCATCAAACTCCAACTCCTTGGCACACAATTCATGTGAAACCTTTCTGACCAGGGAATCCATCTACATGGATGTCCACAGGCCCATATATGCTTCCAACAGCTCAGTTCCCTTGTCAACTTTGGTAGAAATACTCACTGAAGATTCTTTGAATAAGGTTTCCCACTGCACGTGCACATCTGGCGGAGTTTCTGGTTGGAGCTTGGCCTGCAAATCTGTGATTTTGTAATGTTCCCAAATTTTAGCCTCCGGCTAAAAGGAACATTATAGTTTGCATAATTTCATTTTTTTGAATAAAATGGGTAAGGAGACACCTTAACCCCCTTAGATGGAGAAATAACACTCCTTGTGTGAAAGGAGGAATAATAAAGCAGTTGATTTGAGCACCACATGGAGTGAACATGATTGGATCATGCTTGATCTAAACATTTTGACCAAGTCCACATGCACTATCTAGATACAATGTATCTCCTTGATGGACTACGTAGTTTTAGAGGAGGATCACTTGCATGAGTTGGAAGGCACATGTGGATGGGACCCATGGTGGAGAGGAGCACTTTCTATATATGTAGAGGAGGAGAGCCATTGTTATTCATGCTTGATTATTATTTGCTTAGTCTGTTGAGACTATGCTCCTCTTCCTATTTAGCAAGAGTGCATTGCTGCATAGCACTAGAGTGTTCCTGATCGAGAATCCCTACCTAATCCTTAGGGAAGGAGAGGTTTTAGAGTTTCATTTCCTCATTCTGGCATTTGGCCAAAGCTACCTCCTTCAGTCACAACATTATTCCTGGAGCAGGATAACTTTGTGTTGTAGGGTGCAGCAACAGAGGATCTCTTGAGTTGTTCCTTGGCTTGTTTTTAAGTGGAGGGCTTAGATATTCATTGGAGGATTAATGAGGAGGACTCCCGGGCATATTTCCATATCATTGGCATCAGAAAAACCATCCACCTTCCCTCACATCTTATTCTCCAGCTAGATCTGCATTATTTTGCAGGCAGTTGCTGGGAGGGTCATTTGAGCTCATCAGGAGGAGTTGTTTCTGAGTAAAGGGATCAGCCTTTTGATTAGATACACTATCAGAGGATGGCATCATCATTTCAGATCTGCTACAGTCTCATTTCATATTTTTATTTAGTTGCAGTGACAAGCTAATTGTCACATTGTACATTCTCCGACATTTCTAGCAATCTCTACTAGATTGGCTAGAAATCTTGTATTGGAGCCCATTCTTCCATTATTGGGAATTTCTTTGTATAATTCAGCCATATTTCATGTATATGAATCTACAGTAGTAGCTACTCTAACATAGACTGTGCATTCACTGCTTTCCAGCATTTTACACTATTGCAGTATCTCATGTATCTATTATTTTGATCATTGGAGATTGATTCCTATTGTTTGAGTGGCTTGTCCCTCAAGATATTTCTATATATTTTTGCTGATAGATTAATGAAAATGATGGCTGAATTATATTCCCTTTATTGACATGTTCAAATTTTCATAGTTTCATGATTATGTTCATATGTTGTTGTAGCTCACTCTTTGAGCACTTTTCTGAGATACCAAAGGGTGGGAGATCTGTTTAACCTATCTTGAGGGATTTATTTGAGATCATATTCTGGAAGTGTAATGTATGATGTATTAACTAAGGGATCCAAGTCCCCTTTTATCTTGTTTTTTCATTATCTTCCTTATACAACGTCATTTTGGACCCTATTGTAGAAATTCCGGAAAACGGAACATTACAGTGGTATCAGAGAATTAATATTGGCTCAACCTGTGCACCCAAGATAATATGCCAGTAGAAGGAGAAGCTAATCACATAGAAGAGGAGTTTTACAAAGGAAATAAGAAAAGAGGAATGACGGAAGAGGAAATCTCCCTGCTTCTTTTCCAAACTATGGAAGCTATCATAGAAGATCTCAAGGAAATAGAAGGGGAGAATTGCAAAACGTTTCTGAGGGGTTTTGAAGGTGAATCAAGCCCTAGATATTATCATGATGGGTGTGGGCATTCAACCACACATGTAGATTCACAGCGCAGTTCATTTCCCACTTGCACTGCAGGGAGAATGGAGGAAGACGATGAGGCCATTGGAGAAGCAGCACTGCAACTCAAAGGTATGGCTCATGGTTGGTGGTTTCAAAATTCTGATTCATATTATCATGAAAATGTAGAATCATATGATTAATTCACTAAGGGTTTGGTGAGGAAATTTGATAAAAATCATTGTGAAACACTATGTATCAAAACATAAAACACTTTGCATGCATTGGAGGGAACCATGAAACAAACTCCATTCCATATTTCTGAAAGGGATGTAAACATGTATGATGGCTTGCTAAGGGTAAGAGCCCCATTGTGTGAAGGGCCCTCTTCCATTTGTGAATACATGGAGGTACTTCCTTCAAGAGATGACCAAGATCTAGGGTCACTCCTTGATGATGAGGTATTCTCAATTATTGATGGGGAGGATGAGCATAAGAGATCTAACAATGCTATCCCTTTGGGAGGAGATCCATCACCACATGGAGGTGAAAGGGGAGACATTGCTTCCATTAGAGGATCCCTTGTATCTTTACAAGGAGTTCCAAATGATTCAACATGTGGGAACTAAGGCACAATTCTGAAGCCATATGCAACAGTTTTTGGGGATTGTGAGATGGAGGAGGAAGAGAAGGATCAACATCAAGGGATGATACACCCTTATCTATTCCAAGGAGTTTTTTCACAAGAGAAGGAGATTGTACTGCGCGGTGAAGAGAGGGAAAAATCAGTCCACTTATATATACAGTCCACTTCTGAACTAGATGTCTCACTTTATGGAGGCATTCCACCTAGAAGGCCCCCTGATCTAGATTTGATGAGGGAAATCTTGTCATGTATTTCACCACTCTTGGATTCCGGATAGGTGAAGACTTTGGAGGATTCCAACACAGCGCAGAGATTTTGGGATAGACTCAAGGAGGAGGGAGAGACTCTCTCATTTTCAGCATCATCCACTCTCATTACCCATACTGCGCTGACAGAGATTGCTGTAGGGATGGAGGAGAGCATCTTCATGATGCAGGATGACTGATCCATAGTTTTGGAGAGGAAGAGGATACTTCCTTTGAGGAAGGACTCTTGCACACATGGGAGTGGATGGAGGCCACTCATGCCTACTTTGGCCTAGCTTGGGAGATTCCTTTTGGATGACAGCTTCTCATGGGAGGCCAACTTCCAAAGGTCACCATTACTATTGGAGCATGAGAAGTTGTATGATGGGCATGGAAGCATTTTGGAGGATAAATTTTGCATGGGGGATGTCAAGGTAGCAGGCAGCAGCATGAGGAGAGCATCACATTGCAGATTACCAGTGCTGTCTCTTAGGGGGATAGATCCAAATTGGAGGTCTCAACTCTTGGTGGAATACTCCAAGAATATAGGTGCTTGCATGATTTTGGATGACCCGGATGGAGATGATAGGTACATGGTGGATGATATGGTCATCTATTATTATGACAAAATCTTCTTGACTAGGACTTCTATTCTTAAGGAGAAACTATTATATGCAGCACATGAGGACTTCCTAGCTATGCACCTTGATGCATATCTTGTCTTGCTAGAGGAGTTCACTTGGGAGGGAATTCAACATGATCTATATTAGCATATGGACATATGCATAGCTCAGATGATTTTAGAGAGGTTGGCACAACCATTTCCCTACTCATTTGAGGTGAGGGAGAGAATTCAGATGAGCCATTTCAGCTCAAGGACTGGAGTACATGGTAAAGAAGGTATATACTCTCATTTTGATTTACCTTTATTTAATTTATATGGGCAGCTTGATGAGCTAAGGATGATCACATCTCCTTATGCTCATTATTATGATGTACTTGTGGCCCATTGTAGTAATGGGATTGGCTATTCTCATGATGGTTTGTGGGGGAAGCCACATACTTCTTGGTGTGAACCATTGGCACCAATTTGTACTTTCATGTTTTCACCTTATGAGATGTTTGTGGCAGCAAAAAAGTGGCTGGGAAAGCACTTGTTTTTTTTAGTTCTGATGCAGGAAAGAGGCTCACTGCGTTGGTCCCATGAGTGGACCAGTGACCCACTCTCTAGTTTTCTTATGACAACTTTCTTCCATTACATATTGCTTCCTTGTGTTGCTAATGGTTGTACATTTATAGGGAGCACTACTTGGAGAGTGTTGGAGGTATTGGGACAGCCCATTGGGAGCATGATTCTCCCCATTTTACATGTTTTAAATTGAAGTAGACACCATGGGAAAACCATGATTGCCACATTGCTACTTTCCTCTTCTTGTGGGAAAAATCACTTGGAGAATTTGAGGGGGCATCTCATGGCTGATTTTATTGATGCGGAAGCTTGGGCCATTCTTGGAGGCCATACCATTTTATTCCAAGGATGGAGGCAGCCCCATATGTACCACGAATGGAGGGAGAAACATCTTGGCAATCAAAAGCCCAACTCTCCATTCAGCCCTAACACGTTGCATGAACCAGGGGTTGAGATTTTCATTTGGATGATAGCATGGATGAGAGAATCATCATTGGGGAAAAAAATTTCTCGTGCATGTCATCACTCCTACCTCAAGGATGCCATAGCACAGCAAGAAGGTTTCCACCTACACCTTCTATCTTTCCATGATGTGCACCATTCCGGTTTTCATACTTGGGAGGAAGCATTGGAGGACAGATTTCTTGCAGGATATCTTGAGCAGTGGTGGAGATTTTTGATGAGGAGGCCACAAAATAAAAAGGGGGAGTAATTTTTTTCTCTCTATGTAGTTGCTTGAGAACAAGCAACATGTGGGAGGGGAGGACTATAATGTTCCCAAATTCTAGCCTCCGGCTAAAAGGAACATTATAGTTTGCATAATTTCATTTTGTTGAATAAAATGGGTAAGGAGACACCTTAACCCCCTTAGATGGAGAAATAACACTCCTTGTGTGAAAGGAGGAATAATAAATCAGCTTATTTGAGCACCACATGGTGTGAACAGGATTGGATCATGCTTGATCTAGACATTTTGACTAAGTCCACATGCACTGTGTAGATACAATGTATCTCCATGATGGACTATGCAGTTTCAGTGGAGGATCACTTGCATGAGTTGGAAGGCACATGTGGATGGGAATCATGGTGGAGAGGATCACTTTCTGTATATGGAGAGGAGGAGAGCCATTTTTATTCATGCTTGATTATTATTTTCTTAGTCTATTGAGACTATGCTCCTCTTATTATTTAGCAAGAGTGCAGTGTTGCATAGCACTAGGGTGTTCCCGGTCGGGAATCCCTACCTCATCCTAAGCGAAGGAGAGGTTTAAGAGCTGAATTTCCTCATTCCAGCATTTGGCCAAAGCTACCTCCTTCAGTCACAATGTTATTCCTGGAGCAAGATAACTTTGTGCTGCAGGGTGCAGCAACAGAGCATCTCTTGAGTTGTTCCTTGGCTTGTTTTTCAGTGGAGGGCTTAGCTATTCATTGGAGGATCAGTGAGGAGGACTCACGAGCATATTTCCATATCATTGGCATCAGGCCAACCATCCACCTTCCCTCATAGTGCAGTCTCCAACTAGATTTGTGTTATTTTTAAAGCAGTTGCTGGGAGGGTCATTTGAGCTCATCAGGAGGAGTTGTTTCTAAGTAAAGGGATCAGCCTTTTGCTTAGATATACTATCAGAGGAGGGAATCATAATTTCAGATCTTCTACAGCCTCATTTAATATTTTTATTCAGTTGCATTGACAAGCTAATTGTCACATTGTACATTCTCTGGCATTTCTAGCAATCTCTCCTAGATTGGCAAGAAATCTTGTATTGGAGCCCATTCTTCCATTCTTGGGAATTTCTTTGTATACTTCAGCCATATTTCATGTATATGCATCTATCACAGCAGCTACTCTAACATATACTGCGTAGTCACTTCTTTCCGGCATTTTACACTATTGCAGTATCTCATGTATCTATTGTTTTGATCATTGGAGATTGATTCCCATTGTTTGAGTGGCTTGTCCCTCAAGATATTTCTGTATATTGTTGATGATATATTAATGAAAATGATGGCTGCATTATATTCCCTTTATTGACATGTTCATATTTGCAGAGTTTCATGATTATTTTCATATGTTGTTGTAGCTCACTCTTTGAGCACCTTTCCGAGATACCAAAGGGTGGGAGATCTGTTTAACCTATTTTGAGGGATTTCTTTGAGCTCAGATTCTAGAAGTGTAATTTATTATGTATTAACTAAGGGATCCAAGCCCCCTTTCATCTTAATTTTTCATTATCTTCCTTATACAATGTCCTTTTGGACCCTATTGCAGAAATTACGAAAAATGGAACATTACAGTGGTATCATAGCATTAATCTTGGCTCAGCCTATGCACCCAAGATAATATGACAGTAGAAGTAGAAGCTCCTGACATAGAAGAGGATTTGTACAAAGGAAACAAGAAAAGAGGAATGACGGAAGAGGAGATCTCCCTGCTTCTTTTACAAACTATGGAAGCTATCATAGAAGATCTCAAGGAGATAGAAGGGGAGAATTACAAAAGGTTTCTGAGAGGGTTTGAAGGTGAAGCAAGCCCTAGATATTATCATGTTGGTTGTGGGCATTCAGCCACACATGCAGATCCACAACGCAGTTCATTTCCCACTTGCACTACAGGGAGAATGGAGGAAGAAGATGAGCCCATTGGAGGAGTAGCGCTGCAACTCAAAGGTATGGCTCATGGTTGGTGGTTTGAAAATTCTATTTCATATTATCATGAAAATGTAGAATCATATGATGAATTCACTAAGGGGTTGGTGAGGAAATTTGATAAAAATCACTGTGAAACACTATGTATCAAAGCATCAAACACTTTGCATGCATTAGAGGGAACCATGAAACAAACTCCATTCCATATTTCTGAAGGGAATGTAAACGTGTATGATGGCTTTCTAAGGGTAAGATCCCCATTGTGTGAAGGGCCCTCTTCCATTTGTGAAGACATGGAGGTACTTCCTTCAAGAGATGACCAAGATCTAGGGTCACTCCTTGATGATGAGGTATTCTCAATTATTGATGGGGAGGATGAGCATAAGAGATCTAAGAGTGATATCCCTTTGGGAGGAGATCCATCACCACATGGAGGTGAAAGGGGAGACATTGATTCCATTAGAGGAGCCCTTTTATCTTTACAAGGAGTTCCAAATGATTCAACTTGTGGGAACCAAGGCACAATTCCAGAGCCATATGTAGCAGATTTTGGGGATTGTGAAATGGAGGAGGAAGAGAAGGATCAGCATGAAGGGATGATACACCCTTATCTATTTCGAGGAGTTTTTGCACAAGAGAAGGATACTGTACTGCGCAGTAAAGAGAGGGAAAAATCTGTCCACTCATATATACAGTCCACTTCTGAACTAGATGTCTCACTATATGGAGGCATTCCACCTGGAAGGCTCCCTGATCTAGAGTTGATGAGGGAAATCTTGTCATGTAGTTCACCACTCCTAGATTTAGGAGAGGTGAAGACTTTGGAGGAGTCCATTATAGGGCAGAGAGTTTGGGATAGACTCAAGGTGGAGGGATACACTCTCATTTTCAGCATCACCCATTCTCATTTCCCATACTGCACTGACAGAGATTGTTGCAGGTATGGAGGAGAGCATCTTGATGATGCAGGATGATTGCTCCACAGATTTTATGGGGAAGAGGATACTTCCTTTTATGGAGGACTCTTTCATGCTTACTTTGTTCGAGCTTGGGAGGAGCAGCACTGCAACTCAAAGGTATGGCTCATGGTTGGTGGTTTGAAAATTCTGCTTCATATTATCATGCAAATGTAGAATCATATGATGAATTCACTAAGGGTTTGGTGAGGAAATTTGATAAAAATCATTGTGAAACACTATGTATCAAAACATAAAACACTTTGCATGCATTGGAGGGAACCATGAAACAAACTCCATTCCATATTTCTGAAAGGGATGTAAACATGTATGAGGGCTTGCTAAGGGTAAGATCCCCATTGTGTGAAGGGCCCTCTTCCATTTGTGAATACATGGAGGTACTTCCTTCAAGAGATGATCAAGATCTAGGGTCACTCCTTGATGATGAGGTATTCTCAATTATTGATGTGGAGGATGAGCATAAGATCTAACAACGCTATCCCTTTGGGAGGAGATCCATCACCACATGGAGGTGAAAGGGGAGCCATTGCTTCCATTAGAGGATCCCTTGTATCTTTACAAGGAGTTCCAAATGATTCAACATGTGGGAACTAAGGCACAATTCCGAAGCCATATGCAGCAATTTTTGGGGATTGTGAGATGGAGGAGGAAGAGAAGGATCAACATCAAGGGATGATACACCCTTATCTATTCCAGGGAGTTTTTGCACAAGAGAAGGAGATTGTACTACGCAGTGAAGAGAGGGAAAAATCAGTCCACTCATATATAAAGTCCACTTCTGAACTAGATGTCTCACTTTATGGAGGCATTCCACCTGGAAGGCCCCCTAATCTAGATTTTATGAAGGACATATTGTCATGTAGTTCACCACTCTTGGATTCCGGAGAGGTGAAGACTTTGGAGGAGTCCAGCACAGCGCAAAGAGTTTGGGATAGACTCAAGGAGGAGGGAGAGACTCTCTCATTTTCAGCATCACCCACTCTCATTACCCATACTGCGCTGACAGAGATTGCTTCAGGGATGGAGGAGAGCATCTTCATGATGCGGGATGACTGATCCATATTTTTGGAGAGAAATAGGATACTTCCTTTGAGGAAGGATTCTTGCACACATGGGAGTGGATGGAGGCCACTCATGCCTACTTTGGCCCAGCTTGGGAGATTCCTTTTAGATGAAAGCTTCTCATGGGAGGCCAACTTCCAAAGGTCACCATTACTATTGGAGCATGAGCAGCTGTATGATGGGCATGGCGGCATTTTCGAGGATAAATTTTCCATGGGGATGGTCAAGGTAGCAGGAAGCAACATGAGGAGAGCATCACATTGCAGATTACCAATGATGTCTCTTAGGGGGATAGATCCAGATTGGAGGTCTCAACTCTTGGTAGAGTACTCCAAGGATCTAGGTGCATGCATGATTTTGGATGACCCAGATGGAGATGAAAGATACATGGTGGATGATATGGTCATCTATTATTATGATAGAATCTTCTTGACTAGGGCTTCTAGTCTCAAGGAGAAACTATTATATGCAGCACATGAGGACTTCCTAACTATGCACCTTGATGCATATCTTGTCTTGCTAGAGGAGTTCAATTGGGAGGGAATTTAGCATGATCTATATCAACATATGGATAGATGCATAGCCCAGATGATTTTAGAGAGGTTGGCACAACCATTTCCCTACTCATTGGAGTTGAGGGAGAGCATTCAGATGAGCCATTTCAGCTCAATGACCAGAGTACATGGTAAAGAAGGTATATACTCTCATTTTGATTTACCTTTATTTACTTTATATGGGTATATTGATGAACTAAGGATGATCAAATATCCTTATGCTCCTTATTATGATGTACTTGTGGCCCATTGCAGCAATGGGATTGGCTATTCTCATGATGGTTTGTGGGGGAAGCCACATACTTCTTGGTGTGCACCATTGGTGAAAATTTGTACTTTCATGTTTTCACCTTATGAGATGTTTGTGGCAGAAAAAAAGTGGTTGGGAAATCACTTGTTGTTTTTAGTTCTAATGCAGGCAGGAGTCTCACTACGTTGGTCCCATGAGGGGAGCGGTGACCCACTCTCTAGTTGTCTTATGACAACTTGTTTCCATTACATGTTGCTTCCTTGTGTTGCTAATGGTTGTAAATTTATAGGGAGAACTTCTTGGAGAGTGTTGGAGGTATTGGGACAACCCATTGGGAGCACGATTCTCCCCATTGTACATGTTTTAAATTGCAGGAGACACCATGGGCAAACCATGATTGCCACATTTCTACTTTCCTCTTCTTGTGGGAAAAACCACTTGGAGAATTTGAGGGGGTATCTCATGGCTGATTTTCTTGATGGGGAAGCTTGGGCCATTCTTGGAGGCCATACCATTTTAGTCCAAGGATGGAGGCAGCCCCATATGTACCACGAATGGAGGGAGAAACATCTTGGGAATCAAAAGCCCAACTCTCCATTCAGCCCCAACACATTGCATGGACCAAGGGTTGAGATTTTCATTTGGATGATAGCATGGATGAGAGAATCATCATTGGGGACAAAATTTTCCCATGCATGTCATCACTCCTACCTCGAGGACACCATATCATAGCAATAAGGTTTCCACCTACAACATCTATCTTTCCGTGATGTGCACCATTCCGGTTTCAATACTTGGGAGGAAGCATTGTAGGACAGATTTATTGCAGGATATCTTGAGTAGTGGTGGAGATTGTTGATGAGGAGGCCACAAAAGAAAAAGGGGGAGGAATTTTGTTCTCTCTATGTAGTTTCTTGAGGACAAGAAACATGTGGGAGGGGAGGACTGTAATGTTCCCAAATTCTAGCCTCCGGCTAAAAGGAACATTATAGTTTGCATAATTTCATTTTGTTGAATAAAATGGGTAGGGAGACACCTTAACCCCCTTAGATGGAGAAATAACACTCCTTGTGTGAAAGGAGGAATAATAAAGTAGCTGATGTGAGCACCACATGGTGTGAACAGGATTGGATCATGCTTGATCTAAACATTTTGACCAAGTCCACATGCACTGTCTAGATACAATGTATCTCCTTGATGGACTACGCAGTTTTAGAAGAGGATCACTTGCATGAGTTAGAAGGAACATGTCGATGGGACCCATGGTAGAGAGGATAACTTTCTATATATGGAGAGGAGGAGATCCATTGTTATTCATGCTTGATTATTATTTGCTTAGTCTGTTGAGACTACACTACTCTTGCTGTTTAGCAAGAGTGCAGTGCTGCATAGCACTAGGGTGTGTCCCGGTCGGGAATCCCTAACTCATCCTCAGGGAAGGATAGGTTTTAGAGCTGCATTTCCTCATTTCAGAATTTTGCCAAAGCTACCTCCTTCAGTCATAGCGTTATTCCTGGAGCAAGATAACTTTTTGATGCAAGATACAGCAACAAAGGATCTCTTGAGTTGTTCCTTGGCTTGTTTTTCAGTGGAGGGCTTAGCTATTCATTGGAGTATCAATGAGGAGGACTCCCAGGCATATTTCCATATGATTGGCATCAGGCCAACCATCGACCTTCCCTCACAGCGCAGTCTCCAACTAGATCTGCATTATTTTGTAGGCAGTTGTTGGGAGGGTCATTTGAGCTCATCAGGAGGAGTTGTTTCTAAGTAAAGGGATCAGCCTTTTTCTTAGATGCACTAGCAGAGGAGGGAATCATCATTTCATATCTTCTACAACCTCAGTTGATATTTTGATTCAGTTTCAGTGACAAGCTAATTGTCACATTGTACATTCTCCGGCATTTCTAGCAATCTCTCCTAGATTGGCTATAAATCTTGTATTGGAGCTCATTCTTCCATTATTGGGAATTTCTTTGTATAATTTAGTCATATTTCATGTATATGCATCTACAGAAGTAGCTACCCTAACATAGACTATGTAGTCACTACTTTCCAGCATTTTACACTATTGCAATATCTCATGTATCTATTGTTTTGATCATTGGAGATTGATTCCCATTGTTTGAGTGGCTTGTCCCTCAAGATATTTATGTATATTGTTACTGATATATTAATGATCATGATGGCTGAATTATATTCCCTTTATTGACATGTTCATATTTTCAGAGTTTCATGATTATGTTCATATGTTGCTGTAGCTCACTCTTTGAGCCCTTTTCTGAGATACCAAAGGGTGGGAGATCTGTTTAACCTACATTGAGGGATTTCTTTGAGCTCAGATTCTGGAAGTGTAATGTATGATTTATTAAATAAGGGATCCAATTCCCCTTTCATCTTATTTTTGCATTATATTCGTTATACAAAGTCCTTTTGGACCCTATTGCAGAAATTTCGGAAAACGGAACATTACAGATTTGCTGCTCAAAATCCTCCTTAACTGCCTACACTTCTGATCTGAAGGCCTTCAACGCTGCTACGAGACTTTCAAATTTAGCATGTAGTGTGGCTGAAGTAGGAATGGTGACCTGTGGCAGGTCACCACAAAGTCTATCAATCAAAGTTTCCAATTCTTCTCATTGTGCAACTGTTTCCTACTGCATTGTCTGAACCTGGAGATACTCTTCTATTTTTCCACGATCTTTTGTTTAGCTTAATTCAATTGTTTTTTCATGCGCACCTCCCTGCACTGCAAATTTTCAGTAATAATTGTTTGAATTTCATGTAGCTTACCACTGGGCAACACAGACAAATCTATTCCAACCTATGGTCAGGTTTGCACCTACACGCGCAATTCAAGTTTCTCTACTGTGGTTGTTGTGCCTGGGAAGGGGAAGATATTACTATCTGTCATAATAATTATCAGACTTGTGATCGCGCTTTCTTGAATCAACCTTTCTTGATTCACGCTCGCTTTGATGTTGTCTATCTTCAGTTGTAACAGCTACAATCTTGACTACAATGATTCTATGACAACCTTTTACTGCTCTTCCATCATAGTCCACCTATCTTAGGATGTAGATGTGATCGCATATTCTATCTTATCAAGTTATTCCTTTGTTAGTGTAATTTCCTCTACTCCTTTGACCTTCGAGCCTTTCCTCTTCTTGCGCAAGCCCTTGCGGGATTCTGCGTTGTGCTTAGTACCTCTAGGAGACTCAGCTCCAGTACCATCAAGGTCATTTGTTCCTCCAAGATCCAACTCTTCTTCTCCTTCAGGATCTTTCTCTATGTATTTCTTAGCCTCCTTGTCTGTATCCTCTTCTACTTCCTTCTCTACTTATTTATCCTTTGTTTCCTCTTTTCCAGACATGGAGGCTATGATGGGTGTAGCAGAGTCTAGCCCGATCTTCCATGCTTTAGGTTAGGTCTCAATGACAATGTATGGTAGGTTGTACCAAACTGGGTCCTTGCGTGACTAGATCTGTACATGCTGTATTATCACTTGGAAGTTAGCAATTTCTTCGTACTTGACATAAGTAGTCGAGGACAACTGTGGGCACGAGTGGATTACTGTGGCCAATTCACCCTCGAATAAGACCTAGAAGATATTTTTCTCCAAAACTTTCTTTGGGTCTGCAGAGTCCCATAAATTTTCATAGCGCGCTCCTTCAAAAACTCCAGGTTCTATCTTTAGGAGGACTGTGCTCCCGGGCGTCTCCCACGCAACTAAAGCAATCAATAGAAGTAGCCAGGAATAGTTGAACTTCTTTCTTTCCTCCTACACCTCGCACACATTCTCCAGGAAACCCTGGCAAAGATACTGTGACCAATTATAACTTACACCCTTCTCGCATTGTCCCGCTAGCACGATAACATGCGCAGGGACAACTTTAGGCTAGCATTTGCACATTAGCTTACATCCCAAGACTAGGGTTCCAAGATGTACTGATGGGTCGGAAATTTGTTGTACTAGGAACCCCCTGGAGCCGTGCCCTACTTTGTAATCCTTCTTAACTTTGGCAGTGAATTTTAGCTTGCTACTCTTTCCAAAACTGGACATGGGATGGGGACCCTTCTTGGGTAGGTCGGTGATCCAGTGGATCAGTGCGACATCTATTGGAATTCGATTCTAGATCCATAAGCACCCATCGTGGATCAGCCCCAGCAGCTAACGCACACATATGTTCATGATGGGATACCTTTCGAAGTGGGGAATCCTTATAAAATTGAGAATTCCAGCGTTAATTAGCCCATGCAACTATGGCATGGGCTCTACCTTCACAACATCGTCATATAGTATGTTCTCTAGGTAATACTCAAGCACTAACTCAGGGAAAGTCTCCTCGTTCACCAAATCATAGTCATCGAATTTGACCAGGAGGATTTTTCTGAACATGCCACCCTCCAAATTAACTTCCTTTGGGATCAACGACATCTACAGGTATGCATGCACTATGTCCAAATATTTTGGCTCCTTCAGAGAGGCTCTAAGTGACTTGACATATTTCAGGAGCCATGAGATGGGCTTGAAAAAGAGTGTGGCCTCCTCAGTTGTGCTCATGGGCCTCTTGGTCAGGTCACCTGCAGGAGACCTATCCTTCGTCGCCCAACAACGGAACCATTTGTTGGCTTGAGGGGTCCTGAGCCAGGTTCAGAGTTAAGCTTAACCAAAAAAACCCTCTTACTAGTGGCCCTTTCGGTAGTGACCTACTTGGGCAGGTCAAAGTCTCACCCGAAGCAGTATGGGGGGGTGCTGGAACCAATTTTCCACACCATGAGAGAGAATTAAATGATGTGGGTGTCTTCAGATCTATAATAATAGTGGACTGGCCTTCGCAACAGAAACTCTAAGTCAATTATCACAGATTGTTTTCGATGCATGCATGCAGACAGTAGATTTGTAATCAATTTAACTATCCTAAATATATTGTTATCACTCTCAATTTTTAACTTTTGATGGATAGGGTCATTCACCTAGGTCACTCACCAAATGGATAAGGTCTCCCAAGCCATTTCAATGTGGTATAGGAAATTTTTTGTATTTTTAAGCATATCCTAAGTCTTATGATCACCTTCATTTATGCCATTTCAGTCAAATCATTCCCATATCATGTCATTTGTCATTCACCATACATTTAAACTCAAAAGTGTATACATGTCAGTTTTTCAGATTTTCCTAGCATTTTACACAAGAAAATAACAAATTTCACTACGAAACTGCGTAATAGTTTCGTAGCGAATCTGTCACAAGCCTAACCAATTTTGCTACGAAAATGCATTTTTTAACTTGGCTTATCAGAGTTGTATGAGGTGTCAGTTTCTGATTATAGTAGTAAAGGTGGAGGTCATTAAAGGTTGTTATGGTAAAATTCAAATGTACATAGCCATATTTGATGTCATCCTTACCCATTTTTCTTCCATCTATTATGATTGAAGCTCGAGCTGTCAGTTAAAATTTTAAACCTCACCTCAATTAGCCTTTTGCCATATTGTACTTTATCCTTGCATGTGAGTCGATATCTAGGGAGTTGCTTCATTGAGCCAAGTAGGCTGCTGTCAAATTCAAATTCTACAGGTGTCATCAGCAAGAGAGGAAGTAAAGACTATAAATCATCCATGGCTGCAAGAAAGAAAATTAATAAGGATGGCCATTGTCATAGGTATGAGCCTATGGATATGAAATTACTCAATGAAGAGCCTAATGCTATGGAGGTTTTCAGAAGGACTGGTTGTTTGCAATTCTGCTAGGGGTTGCAGGGTTTTCATTTACAGGTTTCAAAGGATTTTTCCACCAACTTCACAGGAACAGCTTCAAAGTTTGGAATTTTAAATCTTACAGTGACCATTACATTAGCTACAGGAATCCCTAGAGGTGGTGAACAGTGGTTTAAAGGTAATATTTCACTTGACTTGCCTTTCTATTTATACAGAAGTTTATGGAAAATGTCATATAAGGTTCAAATTAAGACTGAGGGCAATGAGACATCTCTTTTTCATCATGGTATAATTAAGCTGTTAGTGTTGGAATAATTGAGAAGGTTAGACAGAGATTTGATTTCTTTCTTTTTTATGAGTGGTTAGGAAATTGATGTGGTCTCTCCAAAGAAAACCTAAAAATCTAGAACTACTTCATCACCAACTGTAGCAAAAGAAGTTGAAGAAGAAAATAGATCATCTCTTGCAGAACCAGTGGACATGGGAGCAAAACCTTTGCAAGAGATAGACACCCCTCAAGAAGCACCTACAAAAAAAAAGCATTTAATCAACAAAAAAGGTAGAAAGAGAATCACTAGAAGCCAGAAATTGGCTAAAGGAAATCTAGAGGATATCCTTCATGCAATTGAAATCGAAGAGTCACCCATTGTGCAAGTTGAAGACATTGAAGATGGTGGAAGAAAGATGAAGAAAGGTAAGACTACTAAGAAACTAGATTTTGTAGGTGATGATGTTGGTTTTATATTTCAGCCAAGAAAGCCAATGAGCAGACATGCAAAGAAGGTCATGGAAATCAAAGAGACTGATAAAATCAATGAAGTTTCTCCACCAACAAGCATCATAGATTTGTCTCCATTAGCAAAGGAGGAAGTGGTTATCAGGCAGAGAAAGGGCAAAGAGAAAATAATTGAAAAATCAGAAATAGAAACCCTCAAAGAGTAGTAGAAGGAAAAAAGTAAAGAGATATCAGTTTTGAAGCTAGAGGCAAAGAAGCATAGAGATGAGAAGGTTCAATTTGAATAGATGAGTAAAATATGGGATGATAAAGTCACAAGTGTTTCAAAATATTTGTACAATGCATAAATGTTGCTGAAATGGACTCAGCCATTAAGAGGGGAGGTCAAACATATTAGGATGATAAACATACACTTACAATCCAAGAACAAACCATTAAAAGATCAAGTGGAAGATCTTCAGGAGCAGTTAGACTTGATTCAAGTGGAGTTGGAAAATAAAGGGATGAAGATGAGATTGGTAGAAGAACCCATCAACCAACTAATTGTAAATGAAGAAGAAACACCAAAAGAGTAAAAATTTGAGTTGAAACAAGTTTTATGAGGTTCATATCTTGTAGAGAACCTAAATTTTGCATCTGGAGATCAATTTTTCAAGACAGTTACAAAACAACAAATTTTGGTTTTCTAGACAGTTTCATAGCTTGCTTCAGGATTGAGGCTAGAAAAAACGCTACAAAAATTCTGAAGATGCATATTTGCCTTGGAATTCAATTTTTTCAAGTATTATGGAGGGAAATTGATTTTTTTCAAGGTGTCTTGGCATAGTAAAGGTGTTTAAACAACAAAGGTGGCAAGGAGATAGGTGAAAAGGTAGGTTTTCATACGCTACAAAAACTCGCTACGAAACTGCCTGAACTTCCCTGTTTTGTAGCGAGGAGTTTTTTGAAGATTTTTGAGTGTTCCAATGGCACAAAAGTAAACTAGAGACCTCCAGCATATCAGTGGGCCATCTCAGTAGAGACTCATCATTCTAGAGGAGTGCCACACATCCAACTCAATAGGCAGAACAATGATTAAAGTGAAGGTTATCCATCCCTAAAAAGTAGGATTGTGTTCCATAGATCTAGGGATGTTTTAAATATTTAAAGTGATGGTGAATTATCCCTTGAAAATGTGATATCTATTATGTAACTATTTTACTGTTAGGAAAACCAAATGTAATAAATAGGAGATAGAGTCCTATTAGGAGTATGATTTCTTAAAGGATAGTTGTCCTTTTTCTATTTCAAGTTAGTAATTTTAGTTATGATAGGTGTAAAAATTAGAATTCAAAGATCTAGCCAGTTGGGTAGATCATTTACATTGTAAATAATGTCTATTTATATACTAAACATCGAAGAGAAAAGGGTTGGAAGATGTTACTTGTGACTACTACTATTGTAAAAAAATTTGATCAGTAATAGACATGGTTGTGGGCTTTCTTGATGCAGGGGCATTAGACACTAGCCAGCAATGTAGGAAGTTTTGTCCACATGTTGTGGCTAGGAGGGATCAGAATCATTCGAATTGTAGTAGCAAGGTGTCAATACCTTAGCTATCTGTTGCATTTAGATTAGTTAGAGTCAATAGAAGTCGAATTGTTGGAAATATTGTCATTGATGGCAAAGGATATGGAAAAGGAACTATCATCCAAATGTAGCAAAGAAGAACAGAAAGAATGATTCTACCGTTTGAGCTACAAAGCTGCAGTATCAGTCAAGGAAATAGGGACAAAGAGGTTATAGCAGAATTGAAGATGAAATATGTATGCATCCTGTTGGAGGATAAAGAAAATATGTATACGATTGAGTTTTAATGATACTCTATTAAGTGGAGAATACCCAGAGCAATTGGGGTATTGATTGGTTCATCTCTCGTACGAAATTCCCTGCAACTCTGTGTAGTGATCTATGGATATCGGGTTGCTAAGGTTACGGCACAGTGAAGTGAATCTGCATAATGGAGGGGTTTAACGGTGCTTTGGTTCTGTAAGTTGTTCGAGGAACCAATACGATCGACAGTAGAGTTATATATATATATATATATATTATATTCGTTGATATGAACCTCGGTGACTGGGTTTTGAACCCCTAAATGCTCGCAGTTATTCGCCTCTACCTCTGCATAAGTATGAATGGTCTACGAGTCTCAGTGTTGACTATGTAATAGAACATGGAGTATGAATAAACCAAATATATAAAGAAACATTGAAGCGGAGCTTTAAATCGGTTGAATAATAAGGCTGACGGAACCATGCACTAAGGCGGAACTGTGATCGAGAGGAACAGTGACGACAATGTGGAGCGAAACTGTGGGTTTCTTCGCACCACCCTTCAATGATACACGGTATTTCCTGGATGGGGAGCGATTCCATACGGGTGTTGACACGTGTCCCTGCAAAATCGTGAAGCGCACGATAACGATCGTCCATCGCACGTTAACAATCGACCTAGGATGGCCAACGAAATTGCTTTTGCGCCATCGATCTGAAAGGGGGAAATTGGACGGTGATCGTGCGTCGGACTTGCCCAGAGTTTAATCAAGATGCGTGAAGAATAACACAAGTACGACGCGCCATCACGCATTATTTCTCGTGCAAGTTTCCCAAGCGATATCCGTCGATCTTGGAGGCTCGCGATCTAACGGTGATCGAGAAATGGACCTGTGCGAAGTTTAGTTTGGTACGGAGGGGTGCATATGTGGGCCAGGGGTCAAAGTTTTATTAATATTAAACTATTCGAAAGCATTGGATTTTTATATAAAGCCCGGATTAAAATTTCATTGAATTTTTAATTAAAAATAACATTACGGGGGCAGTGTAAAGATTTAAAATCCAGAAGGGATGCCTCCGCAGTTGAACAAGCAATCAAGCGTTGACCAGAAATTGACGGTGGAGATTAAGTGCGGGGGCACCAGCCAAAATTTTCATCCGTATTACAAGAGCCCCCACAGTGACATAATGTTGACTATGCAATATATTTGTTTGTCAATTGATAAATAAATTAATAGGAAATAAAAACCCCGAGGGCCAAACTATTGGAAATATTGTCAAAAGAATACCATTAGCGATTCGTGGTTGACCGAAGGTTTTATTAAAAATGAAAACTATATAAGGTGATGAGAATCATGAAGAAAGGTGTGTGTGTGAAAGGGTCAATAATAAACGAATCTCTTTTAGAGGTATCTGTATGAATAAAATCTGATACATCGGAATCTATGGCGCACCTGTGAATATGATGATGAGATCAACTAACGAAAGATGAAGAACATGTGCTTGCATAAGGGTGATGAATGAATGAAGCTCTCGAAGGAATATCTAGATGGGCGAATTCTGTTCTTAAACGTAAAATATGAATGAACCTCTGGTCTTAAACGATGGACAAAGTCATGGAGAACTGGCACATGTCTGCTAAAAGAACACATATGAATCCGGGTAAGTTTTTGTAGATCTGGTCTGCTCTGCAAACATATTATTATTACAGGTCTATACAAGAACAACACACACACACACACACACACACATATATATATATATATATGCAAGCCTTCTACACTGAAAGTGCATATGACAGTTGGGGTTTATGAAGATTAATATACACAGAAGGATACACGGGATGTTGAATGCATATATTATGGATTACTTCTGATGTATAGGTTACAGTTTTCGCACTATGAAGATTTTTGCAAATATGTTTGTTGATAGTTGAATAAAGGGTTGCATTGAAACTGTATGAACCAGTGTCAAAATTGATGAAAGGTGGTCTGCAGTGGATCAAACGATTGAAGCCTTCTGTATATAGAAGCTTATGTTATCATCAGGGGGTTGTAGCTCCCTTCCAGGAGAGGCTGGTAAATAAGAGAAGGTTGTAGCCTTCTGCAGGTGGGTGCCTGCATGTTGGTATAAGTCTGTGCCAGCACAGAAATTGTAATATGTTTTCTTTGTAATAAAATATTGAAGACAGAGACTTCAGCAGCGGTGGTTTTCTCCCGAATTGGGTTTCCACCTTAAATCCTGGTGTTCATATTTGTTTCTTGTGTTTGATGGTTGTACAATTATTTCTATTCATGCTTGCTACTTATCTAATGAATAAATGATCTATGTAAAGACATGATAAGATCTCTGGACATACAAGTTGGATGCAGTAATGTAACATATGATTTTAAGAGAAAGGAAAACTAAACATTTGTCAGTCATCTCAAAATACTGATTCACCCCCCCTCTCAGTATTTTTCCAACAATTGGTATCAGAGCAGGTTCTTCTGAAAAGGCTTAACCGCTAGAAGGAAGATCAAGCAAGATGAGCAATCAAGATGGAACAGCATCTATCAGGCCTCCACTCTTCAACGGAAATAATTTAATCTTCTAGAAAACAAGGATGAGATCTTATCTTCAGTCTCTAGGAGTAGAGGTATGGGCAATTGTTGAAGGAGGATATCAATATCCAGCTGCAGTACCAACAGATCCAACGGAAAGAAAGAATTATGAAATAAATGCAAAGGTGGTCAATGCTCTTTGAAGAATGTGAAGAATGTGAACAAGATCTTAGACTTCTCATGACATTTGAAAAATATTCTAGAGAAGAAAAGGATACTTTTGTGGATGCTCTAGAAGACAGTGATTTTCTTGATGAAAACAATAAACTCAAAATTTTCTTAGAAGAGAGTAAAATTAACTATAGAGACTCTGAAAAATCAGCTTGAAGAAAAGGAAAAACACAATGAGAAATTAGAATGTGAAGTAGTAAGCCTAAGAAAAGAACTTGAGAAAGTAAAAACTCTGAATCTTAGATTTGCTAAAGGATCTAAAACGTTAGATGAGATTATCAAGGTACAACATTCTCCTCTTATAAAGACAGGTCTTGGATTTATTGGAGAATCTTCCCAGGCCTCAGCACCAAATTATCTAAAAGCAGTTACAGTTGGTTTACAACATGTTGCCACTCAACAAGGGAATAAAGAATCTTTACAGGTAAAACATGATCATCTCAATTCAAAGAACACTAACAGGAATGGCTTTCAAAGAAACACCAATCAACAAATAAATTCATATAGAAGATTTTATGATCGCAAAAATTTCTTCTTCAATGGACAATGTTTCACATGTCACAATTTTGGTCATAAAGTTGTTCAATGTGTTGCATATAAAACCATCATGACAAGAGAAGCAAGAAAGAAAAGGATTGATATTGAAAAAACAAAGAATACTTATAACAATTTTTCTCCTCTTAAAAATGAAGTTGAATGTGCTTATTGCAATAACTTTGGCCATGAAGAATCAGAATGCAGGAGAAAAGTTCAGCCAAAAGAACACGTTCCTTCAAGCTCCAAAGTATGGAAAAAGAAGGAATTACAGGTGGAAAATTGTGGCATAGCGTTATTTGCAGAAGATGAAGAAAACCAATGGTACATTGATAGTGGATGCTCAAGACACATGATAGGTGATAAATACAAACTTCTTACTTATAGTGCTCTAGGAAAGGAAAATAATGTTACATTTGGAAATGATACTCCTGCGGTCATTAAAGGAAAAGGGTCTGTGTTTTGAAAAGAAAAAGTGAAAGCTAATGAAGTCATGTATGTAGATGGATTAAAGCATAACTTGTTAAGTGTAAGTCAAATGTGTGATCAAGGAACTGAAGTTGTCTTTAGTTCAAAAGAATGTGTGGTACGTGATCTTGATACAGGTAAAGCAATTATCAAAGGGAAAAGAACTCCAAACAATCTATATATATTGAAGAACTACAAAGAACAATGTTATTTGAGTAAATCTTCAGAAAATTGGCTATGGCATAGAAGGTTGGGGCATTTGAGCTTCTCTCAAATCAACAAATCAAGCAGACTTAAAGATGTTCATGATCTTCCCAATATTACTCTACCTGAAAATATCATATGCAAATCTTGCCAATTCGGCAAGCAAACCAGAGTACAATTTAATGCCAAGGAAGGATCATCAAGCAAGCCTCTTGAACTCATTCATACCGACATATGTGGACCTATGAGGAAAAATTCACCACGTGGTGAAGAATACTATATCTTGTTCATTGATGATTTCTCTAGAATGTGTTGGATTGGGCTGCTTAAACACAAAGATGAATCATTTGAGAAATTTCAGATCTTCAAAGGACTAGTTGAGAATGAGTTAGATCTAAAAAGCAAGTGTCTCAGATCTGATAGAGGAGGAGAATATACATCCAATGAATTCCTTGAATTTTGTGAACAACATAGCATAAAAATACAGTTTTTTGTAGTAGGCACTCCACAACAGAATGGCGTTGCAGAGAGAATGAACATAACAGTTCAACAAATGGCTAGAGCTATGCTTGATGATTCCGGAACACCTGACACATTTTGGGGAGAAGTAGCACATATACCAGTCAACATTCTCAACAAAGCACATGTTCGAGTAAATAGTGATAAAACTCCATATGAACTCTGGTATGGTAATCCTCCCACTATAAAGCATTTTAGAGTTTTTGAGAGCAAATGCTTTATCAAGAATAATGATGAAAAACTTGGAAAATTTAAACCCAGAGAAGATGAAGGAATATTCCTTGGTTACTCCTCTAGGAGTAGGGCATATAAATGTTACAATAAAAGACTTCAGAAGATTGTTGACTGTATTTATGTTGTTATTGATGAGTCTCCTACAGCTCCAAAAGAAGAAAAGGAAACAAAAAATGAAGATGATGATGACACATATCCTTCTACATCAAATAATAATGATACAAACAGTGAACCCAGTGAAGAACCCAAAGATGATCTGTCTGAAAAGGCTCCATCCAGATATGTTCAAAAGAACCATCCAGAATCTCAAATTTTGGGAGAAAAGGGATCAGGTGTACAAACAAGAAGGACTCTTGTGGGATCCTCTAGCAATTTGGAATTTTTGTCCACTATTGAACCTCACAGTGTCAGTCAAGCCAGCAAAGATGAATGTTGGATTCAAGCCATGAATGAAGAGCTTGATCAAATTGAAAAGAATCACACTTGGGAACTATTACCAAGACCTCAGGACAAAAATGTCATTGGAACTAAATGGATATTCAAAAACAAGTTAAATGAGAATGGGGATGTTATAAGAAATAAAGCTAGACTTGTTTGAAAGGGGTATGCTCAACAAGAAGGTATAGACTTTGAAGAAAATTTTTCTCCTGTAGCCAGACTTGAGGCCATAAGAATGTTTCTTGCTTTTTCAAGCTTCCAACAAATCAAAGTTTATCAAATGAATGTTAAATCTGCTTTTCTCAACGGTGATCTAGAAGAAGAAGTTTATATAGAACAACCAGAAGGTTTCATTTTGGGAAATGATGAAAAACTTGTTTGTAGACTTAAGAAAGCTCTATATGGTCTCAAACAAGCTCCAAGGGCATGGTACTATCGTCTTGACAAATATCTCCATCAACAAGGATTCTCAAAAGGATCTATTGATAGCAACTTATACACAAAAAATGAAAATGAAAAACTATTAATTGTGGTTGTATATGTTGATAATATCATTTTTGGAAGTAATGAAGAATCTATGAGTCAGAAATTTGCTTCTGATATGCAGCAAGAATTTTCAATGTCTTTACTTGGGGAACTAACATTCTTTCTTGGTTTGCAAGTGCAACAAGCAACAGATGGAATTTTCTTATCACAGGCAAAATACCTTAAGCAAATCCTAAAGAAGTATGGCATGGAATATTGCAAACCTATAAGTACACTAATGATAACCGGATGTAATCTCAGTTCTAGTGATGATTCTCCCACAGTGAATCAACCAGAATACAGATCTATGATAGGAAGTCTACTTTATCTCACTGGGACAAGACCAGAAATTATGCATGCAGTTGGGATTGTCGGACGATTTCAAGCCAATCCAAGAGAGTCACACCTTCAGGCTGTAAAAATAATATTCAAATATCTACAAGGAACTCAAGATTTTGGACTATGGTATCCAAAGAATGCTGATCTTACTCTTCATGCATACACTGATGCAGATTGGGCTGGAAGTATTGATGATCGGAAAAGCACTAGTGGTGGTGCATTCTATATGGGGCCCTGGTTAGTATCTTGGTTTAGCAAGAAACAAAGCTCCATTGCCTTATCTACAATAGAAGCAGAATATGTGGCTGCAGCATCATGTTGCACTCAACTCCTTTGGATGATGCAAACTCTACAAGATTTTCAAATCAAATGTTCACCACCTATCTCCATTATGTGTGATAACACAAGTGCCATCAGTATCTCAAAGAATCCTGTTATGCATTCCAAGACCAAGAACATTCCCATCAAATATCATTTCTTACGAGAACAAGTTCTTGAGCAAAAGGTAAAATTGGAGTATGTTTCCTCCAAAGAACAAGTTGCTAATATATTTACCAAACCTCTACCCAGGGAAGCGTTCAAATATCTCAGACAGAAACTGGGAGTAGTCTCTGCCATGAAGAGGATCAGGTCTACTTAATTACAGAAGACTAAATTGGTTGTGAGGTGTTTTTGGGCATCTCTGAATGCATAGGCTAAGGGGGAGCATTGGTCATATGAAAAGGATCCACTATTGGCCTTCATAAGTCATCTTGTAAATATGCAGCATGATCTCAGGGGGAGCATGGTAATTTCAACCCTTTGCCATTGATGTCAAAGGGGGAGGTAAAGCAACAAAGGACCTGGGCCTCTATAAGACAATCAGCGGAAGAATTTTACCATCAATGCCAAAGGGGGAGATTGTTGGAAATATTGTCATTGATGGCAAAGGATATGGCAAAGGAACTATCATCCAAATGTAGCAGAGAAGAACAGAAAGAATGCTTCTATTGTTTGAGCTACAAAGCTGCAGTATCAGTCAAGGAAACAGGGACAAAGAGGTTATAGCAGAATTGAAGATGAAATATGTATGCATCATGTTGGAGGATAAAGAAAATCTGTATATGATTGAGTTTCAATGATACTCTGTTAAGTGGAGAATACCCAGAGCAATTGGGGTATTGATTGGTTCATTTCTCGTACGAAATTCCCTACAACTCTGTGTAGTGATCTATCGATATCGGGTTGCTAAGGTTACGGCACAGTGAAGTGAATCTGCATAATGGAGGGGTTTAATGGTGCTCTGGTTCTGTAAGTTGTTCGAGGAACCAATACGATCGACAGTAGAGTTATATATATATATTCGTTGATATGAACCTCGGTGACTGGGTTTTGAACCCCTAAATGCTCGCAGTTATTCGCCTCTGCCTCTGCATAAGTATGAATGGTCTACGAGTCTCGGCGTTGACTATGTAATAGAACCTGGAGTATGAATAAACCAAATATATAAAGAAACATTGAAGCGGAGCTTTAAATCGGTTGAATAATAAGGCTAACGGAACCATGTGCTAAGGCGGAACTGTGATCGAGAGGAACAGTGACGACGATGTGGAGCGAAACCATGGGTTTCTTCGCACCACCCTTCAACGATACACGGTATTTCCTGGATGGGGAGAGATTCCATATAGGTGTTGACACACGTCCCTTCAAAACCGCCAATCGCACGATAACGATCGTCCATTTCACGTTAACAATCGACCCAGGATGGCCAGCGAAATTGCTTTTGCGTCGTCGATCTGAAAGGGGGCAATCGGACAGTGATCGTGCGTCGGACTTGCCCGGAGTTTAATCAAGATGTGCGAAGAATAACACAAGTATAACGCGCCATCGCGTGTTATTTCTCGTGCAAGTTTCCCAAGCGATATCCGTCGATCTTGGAGGCTCGCGATCTAACGGTGATCGGGCAATGGACCTGTGCGAAGTTTAGTTTGTACGGAGGGGTGCATATGTGGGCCAGGGGTGAAAGTTTTATTAATATTAAACTATTCGAAAGCATTGGATTTTTATATAAAGCCCGGATTAAAATTTCATTGAATTTTTAATTAAAAATAACATTACGGGGGCAGTGTAAATATTTAAAATCCAGAAGGGATGCCTCTGCAGTTGAACAAGCAATCAAGCGTTGACCAGAAATCGACAGTGGAGATTAAGTGCGGGGGCACCAGCCAAAATTTTCATCCGTATTGCAAGAGCCCCCGCAGTGATGTAATGATGACTATGCAATATATTTGTTTGTCAATTGATAAATAAATTAATAGGAAATAAAAACCCCGAGGGCCAAACTATTGGAAATATTGTCAAAAGAATACCATTAGCGATTCGTGGTTTTGACCGAAGGTTTTATTAAAAATGAAAACTATATAAGGTGATGAGAATCATGAAGAAATGTGTGTGTGCGAAAGGGTAAATAATAAACGAATCTCTTTTAGAGGTATCTGTATGAATAAACTCTGATATATCTGAATCTATGGCGCACCTGTGAATATGATGATGAGATCAACTAACGAAAGATGAAGAACATGTGCTTGCATAAGGGTGATGAATGAATGAAGCTCTCGAAGGAATATTTGGATGGGTGAATTCTGTTCTTAAATGTAAAATCTGAATGAACCTCTGGTCTTAAACAACGGACGAAGTCATGGAGAACTGGCGCATGTCTGCTAAAAGAACACATATGAATCCGGGTAAGTTTTTGTAGATCTGGTCTGCTCTGCAAACATATTATTATTATAGGTCTATACAAGAACAACACGTATATATATATATATATATATATATATGCAAGCCTTCTACACTGAAAGTGCATATAACAGTTGGGGTTTCTGAAGATTAATATACACAGAAGGATACACAGGCTGTTGAATGCATATATTATGGATTACTTCTGATGTATAGGTTATAGTTGTCGCACTATGAATATTTTGGCAAATATGTTTGTTGATAGTTGAATAAAGGGTTGCATTGAAACTGTATGAACCAGTGTGAAAATTGATGAAAGGTGGTCTGCAGTGGATCAAACGATTGAAGCCTTCTGTATATAGAAGCTGATGTTATCATCAGGGGGTTGTAGCTCCCTTCCAGGAGAGGCTGGTAAATAAGAGAAGGTTGTAGCCTTCTGCAGGTGGGTGCCTGCGTGCTGGTATAAGTTTGTGCCAGCACATAAATTGTAATATGTTTTCTTTGTAATAAAATATTGAAGACAGAGACTTCAGCAGCGGTGGTTTTCTCCCGAATTGGGTTTCCACCTTAAATCCTGGTGTTCATATGTGTTTCTTGTGTTTGATGGTTTGTACAATTATTTCTATTCATGCTTGCTACTTATCTAATGAATAAATGATCTATGTAAAGACATGATAAGATCTTTGGAAATACAAGTTGGATGCAGTAATGTAACGTATGATTTTAAGAGAAAGGAAAACTAAAAATTTGTCAGTCAGCTCAAAATACTAATTCACCCCCCCTCTCAGTATTTTTTCAACACGAATATTTTTGGTTCAATCCATTTGTCCTATTCAGTTATTCGAATAATGTAATTAGGTTTTTTTAGAATAGAAATGGTCCTTACAGAGGAACCGAAGAGACACATAATAATACATATAAATTGTATCCCCCGGATGTATTGAGGGGAGGAGATTTCTGTAGTAAAATCTGAGTGTTAAGCAACTGCTTCCTGTTGAATAAATTTCAGTGCTTTTTGATTATAAATTTGTCTTTGAATTGATTGTGAGGGAATTTTTTTAATTGCGAGGTGGTTGAAACACCATTCTGTGTATAAATGTTGAATAGAATTGCCGTGTAATCTCCGCATGTCTCTCTGTCCATTTTTTATCATAGATTTCCCTTGAACTGTCGGAACGAGCTCTATTGAAATAAATCCTTGTAATAGACCATAACCGAATGTATTCCACCTTGTACCAGACTTACATTGTGAGTTTCGTAAAGGTATCTGCCGAAGGCTTTGTTGAAAATCCCCACTCATAGAAGAGGTCTGTGTATGATTGTGGTCGTCGAACTCTATTCCGAGGTAGTGAAAACTCTTCTTACAAAGAAATAGTTCGATTGGTTTTGAAATGAGAGTGTTATCCCGAGAGTCAAACCTGAGTTAGGGAACCGGAGCGAATAGGAAGAAGGGAGTTAACCCCGGTTTAACCCCACGGTCAATCACTGTACAAAACCGGAGCAATTTTGATCACACCGCCTTTGTAGGATAAGCTGTATTTCTAGTTCGAGTGCAACACATGCTAGGAGATGACACGTGGCCTTATGTTTTTTGGAGATATCGCCCTCATCGCGCGTTAACAGTCGACTGTGGACTCAACGCAATATCGACATACGTCATCCGATCTGAGGCCAGCTCATCGAACGGTGATCATTCTCAAAAGAGCTCGAGAGATAAGCCAAGGTATGGATGTTGAATCACATTGAATTCCATCGGTTGTATGGGTGGGCCCGAGTCCTAAAGTTGTTATAAGTGTTTATTTATAATGCGTTGGGTTATTAAAATAAGATTCTGAAGGGTGATAACCTTAGTCCTAAGGTTCGGCGACAGAATTAAAGTTCGGGGATACATTTAAATTTTCCCAAGTTTTCTTAAGGTATTTATTTTTCAATTTCTCCAAAATTGATAAATAAAATTATAGAGGAGTTGAGGAAGACTACGTGGAATGAACTGAGTTAATTGGAGGGAAAATGCTGACAGAGCTACAATAGAGACCAGCTTTCCTTGGGGGGGGGCCCGAATTCAATTTTGTTACTGTCATTTCTCCTTAACCTAAGATTCATTTTATGTTTTCATGAACCTTTTCCTATGTATCTTGCTACTTTTCCTTCACTATATTAATGTGTAGTATCCAAAAATCGAGATTTTCTACAACAATTAGAATATCTTAAGATATTATAAAGTTGGAGCTTCAACAAATCATGAGCTTGGAAATGTAGATCAGCTCATTAGATGTGAAAGAACATCTCATCAACAAATGAGTGGATATCAACAATAATACGGCCTACATACTCCTTCCCAAGTGGGGAAATGCAGCAATATAGGGCGTAAAATGGTTGTCTTCAGAAAATAACTCTATTCCTATGATAAATGGGACTTGGATACCTTATAATATTCAATATAAAACTCACATCCAGAATTGGAGCAACAAAAAAATGCTTCTAGCCAACTTAAACAGATCTCCCCAAATCAGTATGACTCAAATAAGCCCAAACCCCATAGCTCACATCATGCAGAAAGTACTGAAGCAAGTAATACATTATTTTAATGAGGGTTTATGTAGAAAATTATGAGAAATAATATATCATGAGTGCATAATCAACCAATGGCTGAGAAAATGGAGATTCCTTCCTTTTATACAAAATAAGATCAACCCGGCAAGGGTTTCATGAGAGTACAATGTATAAAAATGCATATCTGTAGATATGGAACTGAAAAATGTAGTTATATTGTAGCACTAAATAAATATGACTGAAATATACAAAGGACAGAAGAAGAATGAAGTACAGAGCTTTCCAGGAGAAGGGTTGGCCCTTTCTCCAAGGAACAAGCTCACAAGCAAGGGATTACACTCTGCTACAATAGCACCCTAGAAAATGATGTAGTTTCTGAAGCTAACTGCACTGTATAAGATGGAACGTGAATTGGCCACATGCCATGATGTAAAATAAGCTCTGTGTTGAGATTGCAACAAGATGATGAGCTTAGTGAAAAGAAGTTGCCTTCACTAAGTGGGCCCGCAGGCTATTTTTGGCGCAAAGTCTATTTTTAGACATATGGATCATGTTCTATGAGTTGCAGGATGCTATTTGTGGATGGTTGGTCAAGTCGGAAAAAATAGATGGACTTCTATTATTAGACATACTGGGCGAAATCTATTTTTAGATTGCCATTCTAAAAATAGATATGTCGAATATTATTAGCTCTTAATAATATTTGGACTCTAAACATTATCTAATCCTCTTGGAGCACTTCAGTTAAGTGCACAGATGTGGCACATGTAGCTGATAGAAGGAATTACGCTATTCCTGAGGGTCAAGTGGAGCTATTGCATGGAGACTTCAATTAGAACTCATGTGACAGAGTTTGGTGGAGTTGATTGAGGAAGTTAGTGGAGTTGTATTCAGTTTAACTAAGTTAAACATAGTTGAGCTAGTTGTATCTAGTCTAACTGATTGATACACTAGTGAGAGTGATGTGAATTAATTATTAATTAATTCACTAATTATTAACTCATAAATCAACTAAAGAATACATCAGTTAACTTCAGTGCATGGACAGTTTCAGTGGAGACCAGTGAAGAGGTAGGTGAAAGAGCAGTGTGACTATCAGTTGTGACTATACTGGTGCATGATTTTGCACCACACATTGATGGATATGCCAATGAGGATTGCGCAGTACACACCAAGTGGATTCGAACTTAGATTGGGCCATTATTCATCTTGGATTGCGCAGTAGAGGCAGGCTAACATGTGGAGTAGATTGGAGCATGTGTTTTGTTAGATCTGAGCTTGTGTAGTGTGTAACAATTGGAGATTGTACTGAGAGATTGTGAGGAGTTTTTACAATGATTGTTACATGATCTCTATCATTATAATATACAGATAGTTGGGTGTTTTCAGCTTTAAGCTTTCCCATAAATACTGTGTTTATATGTGTGATTTTTTATGGTTTTGATGTGCGCATGCGATTGTTTATATTTCCGCAATTAATGATCAATAGTAGAAGAGGTTATGTAGTATGCATGAAGCTCAAATAGTGTGTTATCAGGATAATATTGGTGAATAATTTAACAGTTATTCAAATTTCTACACTCTGGAATCTCCTGCACAGATCTTGCAAAGCAAGGGGAGCTCCCTCCTTTGAAAGATAAGCTCAGGAGATGGTGTTGTGAGTCTCCCACTGCAACACCCTGCAACACAACATCCCCTGCTACAGTAATATGTTGAGATTGCAACAAGATGATGAGCTTAGTGAAAAAAGTCGCCTTCACTAAGTGGGCCCATAGGCTATTTTTGGCGCAAGTCTATTTTAAACTATGTTTATTTTTAGACATGTCGATCATATTCTATGAGTTGCAGGATGTTATTTGTGGATGGTTGGTCAAGTTGGAAAAATAGATGGACTTCTATTTTTAGACATACTGGGCAGAATCTATTTTTAGATTGCCATTCTAAAAATAGATATGTCGAATATTATTAGCTCTTAATAATATTTGTACTATAAACATTATCTTATTCTCTTGGAGCACTTCAGTTAAGTGCACAAATTTGGCACAGGAGCTGATAGAAGGAATTATGCTATTCCTAAGGGTTAAGTGGAGCTATTGCATGGAGACTTCAGTTAGAACTCATGTGACATAGTTTGGTATAGTTATTGAGGTAGTTGGTGGAGTTGTGTTCAGTTTAACTCAGTTAGACATAGTTGATTTAGTTGTATCTAGTCTAACTGATTGATGCACTAGTGAGAGTGGTGTGAATTAATTATTAATTAATTCACTAATTATTAACTCATTAATAAACTGAAGAATACATCAGTTAACTACAGTGCATGGAAAATTTCAGTGGAGACCAGTGGAGAGGTAGGTGAAAGAGCAGGTTGACTATCAGTTGTAACTATAGTGTTGCATGATTTGCAACACCCAGTGATTGGAGATGCCAATGAGGATTGCATGAGCAAGGCTGGACCAATTCAAGTTCATTCAGAGCCAATATTCAGCAGGGATTGCGCAATAGAGGCAGGCTAGCAGGTGGCAAATATCGGTGCATGGATTTGCTAGATCGGGCCTGATTAGTGTGTAGCTATTGTATTGTACCGAGAGCTTGACATGATCAGCTTTGTATGAGGATTGTTACATGATCTCTATGACATATATTATATACAGATATTTGGGGTTTTGAGCTTCAAGCTTTCCTGTTAAAATACTGTGTTCATATGTGTGAATTTTTAGGGTTTCAATGTGTGCATGCAATTGATTTAATTTTCGCAAGTAATGATCAATAATAGAAGAAATTCTATATTGTGCATGAAGTCAAATAGTGTGTGATTAGGAGAATCTTGGATGTATAATGCATTATTTATATAATTTATACAGAATAATGTTGTGGCTGAAGGAGGATGCTTGACCACAAGCCCAGATGTGGGAAATGAAGAGCTTAACTCCTCCAAGAGGTCACTCAATGAAGGAGAAGGAATCCCTAAGCAGGAATGCCTTGTGCTGAACAACACTTCAACTATGCTAAACAGCAGGAGGATACAAATAGTCTAAGCAGACCAAAATAAATAATCCATAAGCTAACCTCAAAAGTCTACTATCTTCCTCCTTATAAAGTTTGTGAGCCTCCTCACCTTGGGTCCCACCCATTAGGGTTTCCACCACCACATGGTTCCTTTCCCTCCAAAACTGCGTTGTAGCTCTATCTAGGCTACTCATCCATACTGCATTGTTGACTTGGTCAACTTGACTGAATCAACATGAACCTCTCCCTGTTCATACATGGAAAGTGAAAAATCCAGCCACTAGAATGTCCCCTTTTTCACACCAAGAGGGTTTTTATGCCAATACAAGTTAAATGTGGATCCTATTCCCCCATTTATTCATCTACTAGGTGCAAAGATCGAAATTTAATATTCCTATTAGCTGCATGTTAATTTTAGGAATATTACAGCCCTCCCCTCCCAAGTGTTGCTTGTGTTAGGGTCCCATGATTTGGTTGATTCGCAAGCCAAATGACAGTGTAACATCAAACCAGTCTTTGGAGCCCAAGGACCTAGCCTTCCTAGACTCAGAGAGGGCTCTCTCTATTTGTGTAAGGGATATCTGTGTGTTTGCTTATTGTGTTCTTGATTTTAGGCTAGTTATGAAGTAGGTGTTTGGTTTTGGTTTTTAAGTTTGTGAGGGATGAACTGATCAAAGACTAACATAAGTAAAAAGATGTCAGATCAACTGGGCTATGGGGTCAAAGAGGTCAAGAAAGCTTTCAGATGGTGATACAAGGTTGTTGAAGGGCCGATTTGAGCGAGGTAAAATGGATCTTTGGGTAAAATGGAGTGGGATGGACATTAAATTTGTGAAGAGCAAAGGATTTCAAACATAAATAGTTTAAAAGATGACATAAACATGATAGGGCTGACCATTAATCATGAGAAATGTAACTATAAACTAATCAATGCATAGAAATAAACATTCAAGCCATGCATAGAGATATATGACTCTCTAACTTTAGGAAATGGCTATCAGACTTTGGGGAAATACATTTAAGACAAAAAAACAACTTAAATCACTATGAAGGAATGCCTAAGCATAGTATTTCAAGCTATTGGGCACTTTGAAGTAAGATTGCATAGTTTTAGGCAAAGGGAAAGATCAATACAAGACCTCCTTGGTTCAACAAATTACAATCTAATCAATCAAAGAGAGGTTTCAGAGGTGGAGCTATGACTAGACATGAGTAAGCAGGGCATACCATGAATCATACTTAGTGTGCATAAAACCATAAATGAAACAAGCAAACAATATTCTTCGGTTATCAAAGAGAAATCAAGGATTCTTTGATATGACTAAGAAGGAACAAAGCATAGAAGCTATAAAGAAATAGGAAATTTGAGGTGCTTCCAAGGGCATGTCTCAAATATATTCTCTACTATCTTATAGCAAGCAAGAAACATGGAAATATGAATGAAAACTAAGAAGCAAAATAGAGAGGGACACTATACCATTTTACCAAGTCATGGAATCCAACAACATACCTCCTTCATCATCCAAAAACATTCAAGAAACTATCCAATGCATGAGACAAGTGTTTCTTCCAAGCTTGTATAACCATATATTGCTTATATTCATCAAGTTCAGCCGTATTTACAATGAAATCCTTTGTAATATATAGGCCAAAGTGAGTAAAACCTCCTAGTTCAACTTACAATCTCATTGGCCTATCCAAAATATCTGATTTTGTCCTTGAGGCTTTGCAAAGCCCAAGGCACAAAATATCTAATAAAATATCTCAAAAATTCTAAAAAAGGAAAATATATTGACTTTTCATAACTAATCATGCACAAAAATAGCTAAACGCACATGAGGAAAATTCACTTTAGAAAGGTTCATTTTTTACAAAAATACTTAAGAAATATATCAGCAAAAATTCCTCTGATTTTCCGGCAACTTTTTGAGGCCTTCCCGATGTCGAAACAGGCCCATGATGGCTCGTTGGAAAGATTTGAATGTATATTTTTTGAAAATTCTTGGTTTTTTTCAAACTGACCACTAGAAGTCCATCAAAATTTGACCTATGTGTAAAAAACCAAAAAATAGACCTTGCTGATAAACGGGGCAGAGTGTAGAAAAAGTGAGTGTTTTTCACCATTTTGGGGAAGCAAATCATCTTCAAATGATCTGAAAATCACTGAGTATATGCCCCTGAAATTATGGTATCCAAAGATACCATTTTCATCCTTTGAGGATGCCCCAAACAGAAATGGAGATGCCCATGAGTTTTAGCCAAAAACCCAAAAATGACAAAAAACCAAAATTTGTTGAATTTCGCCCAATTTTGGCGAGCATGACCCTCAAGGGTTTTCAGAAACATGTTGTGAATTTGAGGCAAAAATTTGGATCTTTGAGCTGTCTTTCTTCAATTTTGGTGTCGGGTGCCTCCTTTGCGCCTCCTTGAGTTTTTCTTGTGTGGCCTTCAATTTCTGTCGGGCAAACTGATTGAGCTTTTTATAGTGCCCGGTCATCCTCCGTTGAAGGTAAAAATATCTATTTGCCTTCTCCAACTTCTTTTCTAGGTGATCATTCACCCTCTAAAACCATGCTTCTCGATTGTTCTCTATCTCTTGGGCAAACAAAGTAGAGAGAGGAGTAGATTGGAGAAGGGAAGTTTCTTCCTCATTTTGTTTCTCAAGGGCTCTTTTGAGTCCCATGGTTCTTGGCCTCTTTCTCCTGGGCTGATCTTCATCTTCGCTCTCATCGAACTCACCCATGAGGTCTTCCAATATAACTTGTGCCTTGTAGGCCTCTTTTTTGTATTTGATGGCCCGTGTCTCATATACCGCCATATGGACACTCATCTGTTTGTTTTGAATTTGCAAAAAGTGATTGAAGTTTCTAGCCCTCTCTAGATCAGTCCTCAAAGCATCAATTTGGCTTTCTCTATTGATCAAGAGAGTCTCTAGGATTCAGGCCTCATTGTCACTATCATCACTTTGAATTTTAATTATGTCTAAGCCCCTTTCCTTTTCATGGTTGCTTTCTTCTTTCTCCTTTCCCTTGCTTTGGGTGGCTCTTTTGGTCTTCCTCCTCTTGGACAATTTGACAATGGGCTTCTTGGGCAATTTCCCCTTGCTTCGAAGGGCCCTAGTGACATTTGGAGTTATAGCTTTAGGCACCCTTTTCCTTGATGTTCGGGGCTTGGCCACTTTTGGAGAAGAGAGCATGGCCCCTTGCATAGGAGAGGCAGCTAGCACATGCTCTATTGGCTCTTTGCCCTTGTTATTTTCCTCATCATTCTTGCCACTGTTTTGAGTTTGTTCATGGATGCCTTGACTTTCCTCTTGCATTTCTTTTTTGGCTTTAACCTCTCACCGTGTTGCATATCATTACCGTGTTTTTCTTTCATGAGGTCGCCTTTCCTCACTATGCTTCACTTCTTCACTGGTGTTTTTCTTCATGAGGCTTTCCTTGGTCGTGCCGCACTTCTTCACCGTGCTTTTCTTCATGAGGCTACCTTCCTCACCTGTACACTTCTTCATCATGTTATTGTTCTTCTTCATGAGGCTCCTCAAGGAGGAGTAAAAAAAACCCCTCTGGCGACAGAGGCGATCCCTACTAGCCCGTGCCAGGATCTAGCAACAAACAAACAATGTCATGACGCAGGTTCCTAATTACGAATGAAAAGGCTGTAAATAAGAGCCTACCTGGATTCCAACGCTAGGGTCTGAAGAAGAAGCGTCCCCGTTCCTCAAGCTAGGCAGATCACAATCCCTCCACAATCTCCGCGGATGAACACCTACACATGGAAGAAACGAACAGATACAAGCATAGAAACCATCATACGTAACTAAACATCAGTCAGAAAGGACATTACTCGCATTAACATGATGGAAAACAGAGTGGAACCATAATCATAATCATCTATTAAATAACCAGCGAAGAAAGATTACAACCAAGTTCTGACGTCGCAGCCTCCTTCGAACGAGTCTCCGGTCGTCCACGTCTCACAAAGCTCGCCAAGGAAAGGGAAAACCTCTCCGGAGTCTCGTGACAATGGTCTCCTTAATTGAGTTGGCCTTAAGGGAAAGAGAGGATTCTTTGCAGCACAAAGGCTCTTGGGATTATGGAGATACAAAGCTTAGGCACTTCAAGACCATCACCTCTTTTTTTTTTCAAATTCTCTCCATCAATGGATGAAGGCTATATTTATAGAGGAGAGGAGGAGGTTGGGATCCCTACAATAGTGGAAGGGAGGCCTTATCCTTTGGGAGGTTCCCCATGGTGGAAACAAGAGGCCAAAGGAGGAAGGACGGGTTATTCAGCAACCACCGATGACTCATCCACGAAGTTGTTGTAATCGAAACTTCGCCTCTTTTTTTAAAAAAAAAAACTTTCCAAAAGTGCAGTGGCGGTGCTTAATCGATTGTGAGCGCCAATTGGCGCGGGCTCAGTGTTAATTTTCCCCCATTAGCGCGGGTACACAACGGGCTACCAGCGCCAAGGCAAAACATGTGTTTTTAGGGGTATGCTCAGGAAATAATCAACAGAAGGAATGTTGTCCTCATGGAAAAGGATGCAATGATGGTATTTGCAAGGCATGACACTACTCACAGGTCACATAATGGGTCCTCCATTGTGCGAGACGGGGAATGGTAGGGATGGTGACAAATTACTCTGTAACAGATGCCCCCTAAAGCATGAGGCCCGAGAGAGAGAGAGGGGTGAAATGCTTTACGAGAACATGTTCAACTGAAGGCCCGCCGTCGGAAAACCTGCGCACAAAGATACAACTGATATCTCAAGTACATGATGTATATGTGGTATGGACGCAGCCATCCGAAATAGAGTATGCGATAATCCGGATCCAGGGTATGGGCACAGCCATCCAACTAAGATCAAACAAATAGACTTAGGTATGGTCGCAGCCATCCAATCAGTGATTCATGTACATAATGATAATAATCCACAATCGCAGCCTGGATTACAACAGACACAATCCAGGGTCTTGCGCTCCATCTCGACCCAACAGAGTACAAGTTCAAGCATGTGAATATGTGAGCCGAAGTCGAACATGCAAGAACATCGTCTGATTACCAGCCAATGATGAAGGCTGTTAACAGACGCGAGAGAAACCACCAATAATGACAATGGTCCTCAAGGTACTACAGGTACAATCTACGGCGTGCGAATAAATGAGTTGACGTCGAACACCCGCAGAATCATTCGATCGGAGGCCAATGATGTAAACGTCACGTCGAATGCGACGAACCTGCCATTGAGGCATGCAGGCTCCAAGGTACCATCAGGAGTCTCTAGACCAACTTCCCGGATAATGAGTTGAAGTCGACAGGAAGTGATCTTGATCGAAGGTGGGCCATAATGATTCCCACATCATCGACACGAGACAGAGGAACATGATGTTTTTGTTGTGAATCAGGATCGTATGAGAAACAGAGGAAGGTTGATATTTGCAGAGGCCAACTTCTCTTGAACACATGAACGGCACGACAATGGACTTGGAAGTATTTGACATCAACGGATCAGAGGTCATGGCGACGAGGCAGTGAACAGATGAGAGGTCAAAAGAGATTACCCAAACCCACGGAGGCAAAGTGAAGCAACGAGATGAGATGTCCCCAACCCGACACGAATGCAGACAAGTGCCATGTTCAAGAGCGACATACTGCCGACGACAACGACGATGGTTCCATTTTTCCCCCACCATGCTTGGCGAGTACCTCTTTATTTTTACACAAGCTTGAAGAGGATACCATATGCTTGTCATATAAGTCCGCCCTTCGGGCGAATCCATCCTAGTGCATTTAACGAGTCCTAGGAAGGAGAAACTCGAATAACGTCATTTCGACGAAATCCAATGTCATCAGGGTTTAACGAGTCTGACAAAGGAAGAACTCGGCGTCTTTTCATGTTTAGAGAGTTTGAAAAGACAGCGGAAAAGAAAACTCCAAAGGTCCCTTTTCGTAAATAGTTCCCCAGATCCGAAAAGGTAGAAAACAACATCCAGGAAAACCTCCTAGTCGCGAAAGGCTAGGGTATTCCTTTTTCGTAATCAATCCATCCCAGCCCGAAAAAGGGTTAAACTTATACTGGGTGGATGTCGATTCGTGTCCATTTTAACGAGATCGAAACGACAAGGGCCTCGGCAATCTTTTCACATTTAGAGAGTCAGAAAAGAGCTGAAAGATGACTCCTCCTGGAGGAACGAGTGGTATACAGGGTAGCTACTGGTTCCGGTAATGGTGGAACTGCTCAAAACAAATAAAGGTCAAGAGGCTGGCTAACAAGACCACTCATTGCAGCGGTTCCTCAGGAATGGGTAAAACAAACAAGTGAAAGCATATGATCGGCCAAGCAGATAATGACGATGGAGTGAAAGAACCAAGGCTCATCTGGCAAAAACAGGCTGATAAAATGGCAATCATAAGGGGTAAAATGGGAAAGGTTTCATTTTTACACAAGCTTGAAATCAGGAAACTGTGCTTGAAGTTGGTTTCATTTTTACACAAGCTTGAAACAAAGATAAACTATGCTTGAAACCGGTTTCATTTTTACACAAGCTTGAAACGGGAACAAACTATGCTTGAAAAAAAGTAAGCATGCCCCCAGCATGCTGACTCAATTCGAGGTACATGCCCCCCAAGCTTCAGTCCATTGAAAATGGAGTGAAGGTTCAAAACAAAAAGTCGAATTGAACATGCTCGTGTTTCATTATTTTAACGAGGTTGACACACTTAAAAGAACTATCCTCAAACAACTTGTTTCATGTTTTAAGGAGCTTGACACAAATGAAGGAACTATGCTCCGAGATCCTGGTTTCATTTTTTAAAGAGCTTGACCCAGGGAGGAAACCGTGCTCCAACCGACTTACATCAAAATGAACAAGAAGGCGGTGTTTCCAAGAGTTCCACTCCTGATGGAAGGGAAACATCCTGGAAGTCAGGACCCAATGCCCCCAGCACATTATGCACAACGGCATCATCACTGAGCACAGGCACGGGGAAAGTAGCCACATAGTTGACCTGCGGCGGAGCAGATACAACGGGTGGATAGAAACCAGGAGGGGGTGATGGTGGACCAGATGCCATATTAGGACCAAAGAACGAAAGCTGATCAATGGTCACGATCCGTCCTTCATGTGGAAAGCACATCACGCGAAAGAGGGAGGAGACAAGCGCTCCCATGGCATTAGTGTAATCGCGCCCCAAGAGCAGATTGAAATCCAAGGGGCCTGGAACGACCATCACGTCCATATGGAAGGTTTTACCTCCCAAAGTAACAGGTAACCTTGGAAGGATCCCCAACGGTTGACTCGTCCTTCGATTGAAAGTCAACAGATTCTGCGTAACGGGCGCAAGCGGCGGCGAACTGAAAGCTTGCCAGGTAGTTTAAGACAGGATACTAACAGAGGCACCTTCGTCTATAATGGTGCTGGGTACAACCAGACCAAGAGCCTGTACGGTGATCTCGAAAGGCACATAAGACGGAAGGCGAAATCCTGCAAATCGACTCCAATCAAAGGAAGCGACCAAACTACTCGGAGGGGCTACCATCGACAAGCGAAGGTCTTCCCCTGATGTTACGGTAGAAGAAGCATCCTCCATGACCTCCATCTCGAAGGCGGGAGGGATATCCTCTGGAGCCTCCATCATGGGAGGTGGAGGAGCGACTTCTTGAAGTACAGGGACAGGAGAATCTTTCTCCAAGTCTGAAGAATCTGAAGAGACCAGAAGGACATGAGGGGTGTGAGATCCACTCTCGACAGAAAAGAGCTGGTGCACCGTGGACGGGGCCAGTTCAACCGATCCGACGACCAATGGTTGGTCACGGACGGATTCATGCATTCGAATTTCTGAGGGAGTGGGATCGACCAAGGATGACTCTTGACCAATCGTAGGATCAGCTGGCGGAAGACTCAAAGAAAGCCGATTGTAACCAGGTGGAAGGCGTGGTGTAGAACCGACTGGGTTGTCCAAGATTTGCCTGGCTTCATCCATATAAGGACAAAGGTGAATGGCATGGTGCCCTTCACACAACTTACAGGGATTGGTGATCTTACCCTGCTTCTTAGAGTTCTTATCAACAGCAGCTGAAGACGTGCCCTCAACTTGACTCCCGGAAGCCAAAGGCAACGGTGGGCGGCCGTTGGACCAGACTTCGAGCACCTTGGGAATGCCAGGGTAGTCTCGAAAAAGATGGTCTCCCGTGCACAACAGGCAAGGGAATTTGACTTTCCGTGGAGGGTTGGAAGGTTTATCAAGAGGAGATATCTCGGAGGCAGTAGCCGTACATTTAACCTCTCGCTTATCATACTTCTTCTTCTTTGTCTTCTTCTTCTTCTTCTTAGCCACCTGGTTACTTGAATCCAGACTTTCACCAGGCGAAGTAGAAGATGAGGACGCAGAAACAGGTGAAGAAGGGGAGAGGTCCACCTTGGAATCAACATGAGGTTGTTCAGGTGGAGGAACCGATTGAACAGTAGTGGAGACATTCGGGACAACAGAGGTTGAGAACAACCAAACAGGCAACCCAACAGTTAACCCAGGAAGGGACAACGTCGCCATGTAAGGAGCACCAACATTTCCAAAAGGAGGAAAATGACCAGGGTTCCCTTCTGAGGGGATTCCTTGGTTGGTGAACTCTAAAAAAGTTGCCATCAAAACTCAAAACCACACACAGGCTGAAAAATGAGATAAGACACACGATCAAACGGTCAACAAGCAATATCTAAGCGGGCGTGTAATCGTGGGCGATTAATTTTACCACATTGGAAAGTAAGAAATTCTACCGTTTCATATTTTAAGAGTCGAGAAACGATAAAAAGATGACTCTATCTCTTTTAGAGTTGACACAAGCGTGAAAGGACAAGCGCTTGACGGTCTTTTCAAGTTTAGGGAGTCAGAAAAGACCAAATGACTGCTCAGGAAAAAACTAGGCACAAAGGGTGTACCAAATATCCGTGAACTGCAATATACACCTTGGTTTCAATAATGAAACAAAAATCGACCAAGGACTTTCCGTACGTGCAGGTAGTCTCCCCGAATGCTGTGTTTGGTGTATCACGGGTATAGGGCGGCAGACTCGGCTTCCTGTGGATAAAGGATTGAAAACCTATGGGGGTCTCCCTTTATATACACGACGGTACGGGGAGCACAAGTCCGTACTAGCGCTGTCTAAAGCCAACAGGCGAACGACAGCTGCTAGGTTTAACGACGCCGAAACACGTCTCTAGCCTAGACCTTCTAAATATGTTTCGTTAAGTTCCAATGCTGCCTTAGGTTAATTGAATAAATTTTACAGTTGATCTTCAATTAAGTTTCAATTTCCAGGCCCTATCGTATGTAGTGTCTCCTAAATGCAAAGCTATATGTCATAGTGCAACATTTCGTTCGATGAAAACTAATTAGAGAAGAGTTGAGAGTTTTTATACAAACGAAATGAACGGAATGCAAACAACAATGTCTCTAATGCAACTAATGCAATTGAAAACTTTTCATTCAAAACACTAATCACTAGCGATATGGAAAAGATCACAATTGGCACTAATTAACAAAAGCAAAAGAGATTTTTTTTTTTTTTGATTTTCAATGTTTAAAAGCTAATGTGCACTGAAAACAAAAGGAACAATTTGAGAAACGATATCCAAGAGAGCGAAACACACAAAATTCACTCAAAAATGCAAACGATCAGATCCCCAAATCGACCAAAGTCTCTCAAAGCAGAGAAAAGACTCAAAAGCTTCCGATGGACCGTGTGATCTAGGTCCAAAGCAAGGCCAAACGAGTTTCGAATGAAGGAATGAACAATCACCCAAAAAACGCAACAAAACAATCAAAGACTGTTAAGAGAATGTGGAGAATCAATCAGCAAGTTGACAGGTCAATCAAGACACCTAAACTCCCAAGGAGGGCTCGATACACTAAGCCACTAGATGCCCTAGGGCTCGAAACATGAAATCGGTAGATAGAAGCAAACAACCAAAGGACAGAGGTGAATTCCCAGCCAAACAAGGCTCCAACACACTCAGACAGTCAGGAAATCAAGAAGAAAAGCATTGATCAAATCCAGAGAGCCCAAAAATAAAGAAACTCAAAAACTCACAGGGGTGGCGCGACTGTGAGTGTGAAACTGGCGCCAGAATTCAATTGGCGCGGGCTAAACAAAGGCAACGTGCGCCAATTGGCGTGACTGTCGGGTTAAAAACCGCGCCAGTCGAGTTTCTCAGCAAAAATTAAAAAACAAGCTACTCCAGAAGCAGACCAATACAAGCTAAGCAAACCAAGAAGCTAAAACAATGAAAGAATCCGACCCAGAAGGTTCATCAAGCAAGGAAAAACGATCAAAGCGAAACAACATACACGAGACAATGGAAACTGGACGCTCCCCAGTGGAGTCGCCAATTTGTTGAGGAGGTAAATCCCCTCTACGGACAGAGGCGATCCCTACTAGCCCAGCAGGGGTCTAGCAACAAACAAACAATGCTATGACGCAAGCTCCTAGTTACGAATGGAAAGACTAGGAATAGAAGCCTACCTGGATTCCAACGCTATAACCTGAAGAAGAAGCGTCCCCGTTCTTCAGCCTCGGCAGATCACAATCCTTCCACGATCTCCGCGGATGAACACCTGCACATGGAAGAAACGAACAGATACAAGCATAGAAACCAGCATACGTAACTAAACATCGGTCAGAAAAGATGTTACTCGCATTAACATGATGGAAAATGGAGTGGAACCATAATCATAATCATCTATTAAGTAATAAACGAACAAAGATTACAACCAAGTTCTGACGTCGCAGCCTCCTTCGAACGGGTCTCCGGTCGTCCACGTCTCGCAAAGCTCGCCAAGGAAAGGGAAAACCTCTCCAGAGTCTCGTGACAATGGTCTCCTTACTTGAGTCGGCCTTAAGGGAAAGAGAGGATTCTTTACAGCACAAAGGCTCTTGGGAATATGGAGATACAAAGCTTAGGCACTTCAAGACCAGCTTGTGGCCTTTTGACCCCTTGACCTTCCGGCCCCTTCATCAATGGATGAAGGCTATATTTATAGAGGAGAGGAGGGAGGTTGGGATCCCTACAATAGTGGAAGGGAGGCCTTATCCTTTGGGAGGTTCCCCATAAGGTGGAAACAAGAGGCCAAAGGAGGAAGGCCGTGGTTATTGAGGCGAAACCACTCCTGATGACTCATCCACGAAGTTGTTGTAATCGAAACTTCGCCTCTTTTTTTAAAAAACTTTCCATAAACAGAGTGGCGCGGGTACAACACTGGGACAGAGCGCCAATTGGCGCGGGCTCAGTGTTAATTTTCCCCCATTGGCGCGAGTACATAACGAGCTACCAGCGCCAATGCAAAAACATGTGTTTTTAGGGGTCTGCTCAGGAAATGATAAACAGAAGAAATGTTGTCCTCATGGAAAGGGATGCAATGAAGGTATTTTCAAGGCTTGACATTGCTCACAGGTCACATAATGGGTCCTCCATTGTGCGGGACGGGGAATGGTAGGGACGGTGACAAATTACTCTGTAACACTGCCTTTCCTCACTATGCTACACCTGTTCATCATGTTGCCCTTCCTTATCTTGCTACTGTTCATCATCATGTTGATGCTCATCATCATCTTCTTCATCATCATTCCCTTCTTCTCCTTGTTTGCTCTTGCCTCGTTGTCTTTGTACTCTAACATCTTGTAACCTGTTCCATATCTTTGTTTCTCATCATCATCTTCCTCCTCTTTCTCATGCTCTTCTTCCTCATCATGCTCTTCTTCTTGTTTAATTGGAAATTTGAGCTTCTTGGGAATGGGCTTGCTTGAAGAAGGCGAAGGACAGTAAGTGGAAGGTGAAGGATATGTATGGAATGAAGGAACAGTGGTGAAATCCGGATGTGCAATGAAAGTATCCCAAGATATTTCCTTCTTCTCAAGCTGATGAAGAATGATAACCTTGATGAGGGAGTGATGGAAGAGGCAGGCTGTCTGCTGAGAAGGAGGTTTTTCCTGAACAGTGGAGGACATTTTCTCAATACTTCTATGGAGGAATAAAGGGATATTCAATAATTTGGATCTTATGAAATGCATGAGCAATCAGACATGGTAAGCATAGACTCGGGAGAATCTTCCCTCGCAAGTGAATTATTTCATGATTATCTTCATGAGGGGGGCATAACTAGTCAACAAATATGAGAAGGGAAAAATGGATGGACATGTGTCTCTATGCTCAAGCTTCAGAAAAGTTTTGTATTTTTTTGAGTCTAGGTGGCTTTGTTTAAACCACTTCTCTCCAACATAAGGGATTTTGGTGGCCTTGGAAATAGACCTAGGAGAGAACTTGAATCCAAGCCTGCCAGCTGAAAATGTTTCCCTTGAAATCTCAAAGCACAAATATGTGTCAAAGGGGAATAGATTTTCACCTCCTGCACCCTTTGAAAAAAATCTAGACACCCAACCTCATGGAAGTTAAACAGGACCGATGGATGAGCATTTACCTCTTCCGTTGACACAGGCTCAAACCTCCTGTGAAGGCCACTTCTACTGTCTTTCCTGGGAGGCATTTTGTTTTGAATTTTCTTTGCAAAAACAAGCTGTCTCAAATGGCCTTTGGAATGGCTTCTCAAGAACACACCCTGTCCTCCTTATCAGTCACTATTTTGTCTCTTTTATGCCAAACAACAAGTATTTGTCAAAATGAAACAAACTCAATCTTATCACTTTGTTTGGGAAAAGTCTTTTGAAAAGAGATGTTTGTGGTTTGTTATTTGAAAAAGGATCCTTTGTGTTTTGATAGAAACAAAACAACCTTCCCTCAAACAATACTCTTCTGTTGCTCACTGGTTTCTATACAAAGGTAGACAAAACACCCTTCAGTTATGTAGAGAAAACCTTTCAATCACATACTTTGATTTTTGTATTATGGAGGCTGCACAAAGTTTGATTTTTTACCATACAGAGAGGTCACTTTTTAAACTGACAAAACTTTCACATCATGATCACTATTTTCACCTTATAAACATTGTTTTCACCTTATAAACACCGTTTCACCTTAGATTTTGTAGACAGTGATTAATTTTGTTTTTACCAGTGCTAGGACACCTTACAGCAGCTTGAAACCTCTACCACTATGTTTTCTATCTTGTCATTAGTATATGGTTTATCACTTTGTTTGAAGGCAATTTTAGGCCTTTTGAAACTGATACAAACACACCACCCTCTAATCATTGTACTAACCCTTGGCATTCATAGTAACAAGACTCTTTAATCTTCGACCAAAACCCCACCCTTTTTAACACTGTTTGTCTTTGTTCTTTATATGACAAACTGATCTTGAAAAGCCACTCTTTATCTCATGGTTTTTTGGAAGATGAAGTGCTTTCAAAGCACTATTTCTCCTTAGGAAAAAACATGGCAAACACCCCTTTAAATTTTTGAATTTTTCCAAGAGGGACTAGAGAATACCTTGAAACCTTTTCACAGGCCTTTTTTGATCATTTGGTAGCTCAAAAGATGATTTTTGAGGGCATTTTGAGTCAATGGCACGTTCAGATGGAAGAGCGTCACGCCATGTAAGCTGTCGAGTTCGGGAAGTGGTGACCGGCGCTGCAGGCGCGCTGCACCACAGTATAAAGCCTGTGTATTTTCTCTTCTAAACGTGCCATGTGCTCTTCCAGCCATGCTGCATAGGCTTTAAGCCTTAAAAAACTCTGAAATTTTCTTGAAGTCTTGTTTTTGTCCAGTGAGCAGCCAGGGGAGTTTTGTTTGGTTGCTTGGAATTTCGCAAGTGAGACTTTGCAACGGTCAATTACTCCCTTTATAGTCGAAAAATCCAACCACCTTTTGAAATTGCTTTGTGAGGGTTTTGGAGGCCTTTTGAAAAGGCTTTTCGGTCATAACCATACATAAATCAAATGTCCTTTTTAAAACATAACAAAGACTCATCTTTTCTCAAGAACAACTTCTCTCATAGTCATATATATGGCCCTTTTCAACGTAAAGAAACCATCTTGGAAGCCAAAATCTCTCTCAGTGTTTTTCTCATCAAGGCAATACTCTTTTCACTGTTTGCCTATTTTTTCGTTTTAAAGGATCACTGCTTAAGAGTCAAATCCAAGCCTTTTGATGCTTCCTTTGTCATATCCTGGGAGGAGATGACTCACAACTCTAAAATTGCTTTGACAATCTGGACTCTATTGATTATGCCCATTGTGAAGTTGATCAAAACTGCAAGGCACCCTTTGAGATTTCCTTTTGACTGTGGGTGAAGAAACTCATTTGTACTCCCCAGATTTTACCTATATCTATTTATCAAGGAAAAAATGCCTTTGTTTGTGACAGTGGCATGTTTTATTTCTTTGAATGTTCTCCCTAAACTTAAAACACATGCCATACCATTTTTTCACACATACTGTCTCTGTGTTTTTTATTTGCAAAGTCTCCTTTAGAAGCCAAGCTTAGGTTAACTTCTTGTCGATTTTGATGAGTTTTTGAAAAATATCTTCATGGACAGGAAGAGAAAAGCTTCTTTGAACATCATCATCACTCTTGGCCTATGTTTAACCCAGCTCTCAACTCATAAACCTTGAATGTATTTCTACTAATTTCAACTCTTAACAGGGTTTGTTCATATGTCCATAAGAGGACTTTGTCTGTAATAGTGATATGGCTTGATTCTTTGAAAGTTGTTTTGAATTTGAAACATGGTGTCATATCCCTTTCTTCACATTGATGAACTTGTCCCAACTTTGTTCACTTTAGCTTTAGATTACCTTTTGAAGGAGATCTCTGATGGAAGAAAAAAACCAAACCTCTTTGGTTATCATAATATCACTGCTTGGCCATCTGCTTAACAACATTTCTCAATTCATAATCATCCAATTAGTTTCACATTGAATTTCAATTCTGTGTTTTAACAATGAAGCTCATGTAAGCACCTTTTAAAACACCACTACTTTCCCTCTGTTTTTAACACCATTTTTCTATTCATAAGCCTTCAATTGTCTCCCACTGCACTTAAACTCTAATTTTCAATTAGTGAAACCACATAATCAATCTTTGAAAACATACTGCTGTGTTAGTGGTTTTCATCTATTGGATAACAAGGTGTAAAACAATTTTTTAAGGCTAATTGCAACATTTTTAGCCTTGTGCCCTTAAATGAGGCCATACCTCTCTTCCTGGCCCTCTACTTATTAAATGAATGAGGCCTTTATCACATTGCCAAACCTTCTACTTGTAAAATGAAGGAGGTTTTCAACCAATGACCTGACCATCTACTCATGCTTGGAGGAGGTTTTACACAGTCATTCAACCCTTTGCTCATGCTTGGAGGAGGTTTTACACAGTCATTCAACCCTCTGCTCATGTTTGGAGGAGGTTTTACATAGTAATGCCATTTCATTTGCTCATGTTTGGAGGAGGTTTTACATAGTGATGACATTTCATATGCTCATGTTTAGAGGAGGTTTTACATAGTGATGCCATTTCATTTTCTTTCAAACAGTGTCATCTTTCCTTTCACTGCCTATTCACAGTTAAGCAAATAAAAGTGAAAATTTGACAATATGCCATGAGGGGCATTTCTCTGAGACATGTAATCATGTTGTTAAAATACCTTTATGCATATTTAGACATCAGAAGCAACCTAACCAATATCTGCAGAGTATTACTTGTTATTCATAAGTCACTAACCTTTTGACTATGTTTGCAGGAGCTTATTTAAATAACTCTCTGTCTAGTACTTGCATCCCATGCTCAAAACCACATGAGAAGCAACTGTCTTCTCATGTTAATTTTAATAATGTCTTCTAGAACACTGGTACACTTCTACTCTTGAAAAAGACATTGAAACACTGTAAATCCACCTAATATTAGTTTGACCTGTGGCATATGTACTGCTGATACATCAAGGTTTGTTAGTGGCACGACTTAAGAGTGTATCAAGCTTTATTTGCAGAATAGGAAGGTTATCTATGACTGGTTGGTATTAGACAGAGGTTCTTTTGGCTTTAGGATAGTTTTCCAAGGGAGGATCGCCTAAAGTGCCACTACCTAACTTAGGAGAGAATTTTTTGCATAGATTTGGAGTATTCTCTTTGGAGCTGATGGACAAGTTTGTATGACTGAGACTAGATAGGGCTTGACAATTAGGTTTTATCTCATCATGGGCTGATTTTAAAAGGTAGGAGGGCGAAATGTTTATGGGTGTTTTCTAGCTAACAAATTTGACATATTGGAGATCAGCTGCTAGAAAACTTGGCTTTAAAACTAGTCATCGTCAATAGGTGAAAAATACTGATGACTAACAGTGGCTCCATTTGGGGAGGGTAGCTCCTTTTCAGGAGGTGTCCAAAATTTCAGATCTTGGTTCTTTGAAGACCAGTGCCTTTATCCATTGGCACAAATTTCTTTCTTCCTTGATGCCATTTCTGAAAATTGACAACATGATTAGAATCAACGATATTTCTACCTACCCCACTATATTTCCTAACATTATTTCTTCTTTTGGGTGCATTTGGACTAGCAACCCTTTGACATAATATTTTTTAAAAATGATACTATCTAATTCTACACTTATATCCACTGGGAGTTCAGATTAAGCTGATGAACTCCTTCGTTTCTCTACCTATGCTAGATCGACTGTCAAGGTTAAGTTGTTTGACAGGATTTTATTCTCTAATTTAAAACATGAAATTGAAAAATGACCAAATCAAGATTAGACAGTCTGATTTGTCATGTACTTATGGCATGAAATACAAGTTGCACGCAAATATTATTTTGCATAAAATGAAATCTAGAAAAACAAGGCTAGGATACACAATTTTTTTTTCATCCCTGCTTTCCTCTTTGGTTCTGTTTTGAGCATGTGAAACCAGTATCTTTTCCTAATCTACTCTCTTTGATAAGTCAAGCTTACACAATGTTGACTATCTTTTCCTCTCACTAACTTATCAGCAAATAAATTTAAAACATGTTCACTTATGATTAGGCTCGATAACTAAACAAGACATTTGAGCACTAGTAGCGGCATTTAGACTTGAGCACTTTCAGAATGACTATTTTTTGGAATATGGGGCTTTCTTTCTGTTTTTCAAACCGCCCTCTTTTTCTATTTTTCTATTGTTTTTGAATTTTCTGTTTTTGATTTATTTTTCAAACAATGGTATATACAATGATTGAAAATGTTTTAACTCAGAAATCTTGGAAATGGTGAAACTTAAGCATCCTATCTTCATAAAGATCTCCTGCCACTCTTGGTCCACTCAGCTCTTGAAAAGAAAAATTTGGAAAATTTTCTCTTTCAAGCATAACATAAGGATTCATGCATGAATCTTTGAACAACCCCGTATCTTCCCACTGTACCTCTTTATACCTCTGATTTTCACTCCTTCTTTTGTTGTACATATTTTTCAAATAATGCAGATATTATTTGTCATTTTTGAAGTATATGATGACATCATCAAGGTATGTCAAAATGCAGAAATTCAGAACTGGAAACATGGCTTTTAGGAGCATGTTTTGATATCTGGTGGTTTTGCAATTCTGGGTTTGAAAATGGAACTACCTCCAGCATAATTGAAAAATTATTTGAGCTATTGGCTTTGCAAAGAAATCATTTAGTGATAGCCTGAAACATCATCTTGCTAATACACATGATTAAAAGCATTCATCGTCGGTATATCATGGTCTTGGGTAGGAAGGATAAAATTTCTGTCACAAGGGTGTGTATTAGTATTTCTAAAATCAAAACAAATCCTATGACCAGTTGTTTTACCTTTGACTATGTTGACGGGAAAATCTGTCCGGCCAACAGCAAGGGATCTCCCTAGTAAAAAGTCCCAATTATACCTTGAACCGTTTGGAATAGGGATCCCGTCCAGGGTGTGGATCCAGATACCGCTGATTTCTCCTTTCTCTAGGTCTCTCTTAAACTCTATAAACCACTAGATACACACTAAATAAAATAATACAATACATATGATTGATGCATTAAATGTGCATATAACACTATGAGTAGCAAGAGGAAATAATAAAGCATAAGTACCAAAGGAAGTGTTGTTAACAACACATCATTCAAGTCATGCTTGTAAATTGTTCTGACCACAAAAGAAACAATTCCTTATGGCAAGAACACCCTTCACTTCCTAAAATTTTTAAATGATAACACAAATGCTAATAAACAAAGTCATCAACATTCATTAAGAAAGTGTAATGAACTCAACCACCATTAACATACTCAGCAAACTGTTATGCAATTGTGATATGAATTGAAGATACAGTTCCCTTAATCTAAAGATGTTCAGAAACTGAAAATATAATACTCAATAGTGCTCATACATATGTCAACACCAGATCCACAAAGGGATTTTCAAAATGCTTGTATTCATGCTCAAATGTATAATCCTCTGGTAATAAAATGTACTCAGCTTGAGTCCCAAACAAAATATCCTTTACAAGTTCCTGAAGGAGGTATTTATAGAACAAAACTCGCCCTTTTGGGCTCCCTGAATTTTCGCCTTCCCGATTGTTGGGCTGCCTTGCGACCTAGTCTATTCTGTGACCTGCGACCTGACTAGATTTTGTGACTTGCGACCCCGAGCATTCCGCGACTTGTGACCTGCAACCTGAGGAAAACTGTGACCTGCGACCCGCCTGGATCTTGCGACCTGCGACCTGAGCCACTATTGCGACCTGTGACCTGGTTGGTTTTGCGATTTGTGATCCCTAATAATCAGCAACCTGTGACCTGGCTAGTTTTGCGACCTGCGACCTGGTCTCTGGGTCGCTAGGTTGCGCCGTCGGGCTTTTAATAGGGAGTGCGACTGTGCAACTCGGCGACCTGAGGGAATCTGCAACCTTTGACCTAAAGCAAATCTGCGATTTGCAACCTCAAGTAGATTTGTGACTTGCGGAAGTTCGCGACTGGTGGCCTAGGATTTTTGATCCCCTCTACATCTATCTTCATGAGATATCAGAGTGTTCTCCTCCGGAGAATAGCCTTATCTCTTTCTATGTGAAACAGTAGCTCCTATCTATCGGTGATGCCCTTTCCATGCTAAGAGAATTTGCATGAGTTGATAATTGGGAGAGTGGTGTTTCTACTTTTAGCGAGATACTGAGCATCCGCATATCGCGGGTTTTGTTGTCGATTTGAAACCCAACTGTGCATCTTCTGGAGAGAGCTAGTAGCTCTCTTCATCTGGGTGGACATTATTGTTTCCTTATGTTACCTGCAAGAAAACAAAGTAAATCAACATAGTCCTTTTTTCTTCTCGTGTTGCCTGCAGATAAATGAATTTAAATTAACCATATATATATGTATCAACATAAAGAATGCAATAATTTATCACAACCAAAATTAGTTGGACCCCTGTGTGGTCAAATGTTGTGCCATTATGTCATCAGGGAGAATGGCTCATGTGGGTTCTCTTTTCACTTTTTCAATTACTTGCTTTATCCCCAACATTGTCTCGGACTCTATTAAACTAAAGCTACACTTGGTGCGAGGCAGCGCTTAGCTCTCCTCATGATCAGCTGCATCTAGTCCACCTAGGTTTTAAAACATACCAGTAGATGAGGGGTTGCAAACCATGTAAATTCAACAATATTCTTGAACGACATGCCCATCTTCAAACACCTTTTATCTCTTTGATGGTGCAACAGAAACAAAAAGAATCCTCTTCAGGGACCGATTCCCTGGTAAATTCTTTATTTCCATGTACGCAGAGTAGCACCATTTTAACTATGGTCTTAGAACCATTGTAATGCCACCGTAAACAAAGTTTTCCAACGCATATTGAAAGACCACCATTATAAAATGTCGTCCATCGTATTAATATATATGCCATTTGAAAACCCATAGGCTCCACGTGAATTTTTTATAGAGGTTTTGTGTGAATGCGCAACACCATTTTGAGCTGGTTTGGAAGATGATGGACATCATTCTTCTTTTACGTAACCTGGCCAATTTCCAAGACCTGGCGACCTGGTCACATAGTCGCATGGTCGAGTGGTCACACCTTGGATGGCTTTTCCTTTTCTGCGACCTGGCGACTTGGGTCGGAATGCGACCTCTCGGTGGTCGCACAGTCACAACCTTATGTGGGTCGCACCCCTTATTCCTTTAGCATAATTCATGACCTAGTGACTTGGTCAAGACTGCGACCTCCCTGCGGTCACACAGTCACACATCCATGTAGGTTGCACTCGTCATCGATTCCATATGCTCTGCGACCTGGCGACTGGTCACAGACGGCCAAAGGCGGCATTTTCTCCAATTTTTTGAGCCGTGGCCCTTGTAATCAAGTTGAGTGACGAGTTAATGGAGGATAACATGATTGATGGGAGCTCCGTAGCTGCAGCCACCATCCCTCATTGCTTAAGCTGCTGCCAAATTTCTGATTTTCATTTGGTCAAACTCCAGGTTTCCCTATGCAGTGCGCTTGCTCTCCAAACCTCGATTCAGGTGGATCCTAGCTTTTGTATTGAGCACCGACTTGTTCTGATAGCATGCAACGAACATTTTTTGTATTGCACTGGGACATTGCATAATGTCTCTCATTCTAGATTGTGAAACAGAGGATGAACCTCTCGACCATATAGGGGCACATGGCTTTTGATGCTTCTCGGTTTTTATATCAACGTGAAACGCAGGGTGATAATCACTGTTGCATTCGTGGTGTGTACATTCGCGGCGGTTAATTTCATTATCGTTCCTGGACCGAGAAACAACACTATGGTAGCTTTGCATCTCTTTGATGTGCCATAAGCTATGCGAGCCTCCAGATAATGGTGAGGCCGAGAAAAAAACCCACACTACGTACCCTTCTGAGACTATGTTATGATAAGTTGTAAGGAAACTGTGCTTTGCCTCAACATATCATAGAATGGGCAGGTTTCTTTTTTCCTTGCAAGCCTCCAACAGATATGAATTGTACACGACAGAGTCTCACCCTCTAAAGAGTCATAGCCACCATATACACACCTACATTATGTGCCAACGCTTTCATGGAGTATGTTTCCTCGGGCTACCAATATAGTGTGAATTTTAATAAATGCAGGCTTACGCCTATTTCCGGAACGCAACTCTCTTTATATTCCACAATAGGAGGTTGTGCAAATATTTCTTGTTTGTTCTAGTATAACCCAATTCCGTCTTTCTGTAGGTGAAAGTTCATGCAACTAACTCATAGCTCTGCCCATGCATTGAAATCAAATAATAAAATGTCGTGGATTTATGAGATTGGGACTGCGCTTGAGGCAGTATACTACGAAGGATATTTAATCATTTCAGTGACCTTAAAACAAATGATTTCCTTACCTCGAAATGTGTGGGTTAGCTGGCCAAAAAAATTTCGATAAGAGGTTTTAATGCTCTTCCCTGTCTTTGACATTCCCTAGGGTGTGCATTTTAAAAATTCCATCTTCTTGGTCATTCATTTCCTCGCATATTTCTTTTGAAATACGTTGGCTTTTTTATTTTCTTTTTACAATGGTTTCCATGGGACTGTGCCTTCTCTTCCTGGTGTGGCCTCCCCCTACCACCAAATGCCACATATGTGACCCTAATGAATGCATTACATTCCCTTTAGCTTTTCGTGAGGGGGGCTCGATATCGTTGCCGCATGCATCCAAATTCGTCCCAATCAAAAAGGCTGCACGACCCATATATGTTTACATTGTGTGGAATTTTATGGAATTAGGTGCGATATATGGCTTATTGAATAGCCCATATAGTGCGTAATTGTGGAGTTTTTCCTATGCCTATGTTAGCCCATGACCTTCAACACGTTTCATAATGCATAGTCATCTTTTGGTCCTCTCTTTACTATGGCCTTGGCATGCGTATGGCAAGAGCACGTTCCTTTGATCTTCTTTGAGTAAGTCATTGTCTTAGACAAGCCTCTCTCTTTAGGAACGAGACTATGCATCCGAAAACACGTGGCTTGATCGTGATCAAATATTTTCCTGATTAGGGCACCCCCGTAATTACAGTTTTGATTCATTTCTTCAGTGCAGCGGTGATATCGCTCACCATACCCGTGGGGTGGGCCTGCACACAATATTATAATATCAATTAGTTCATGTTTTCCTTTAGAGAATGATCCCCCACATAGTTTATGTTTGATTATGAGTTTAAGGGAAATACCCAAACAAAATGCCTAACGACCACGGTGAAAGGGTTTCTAATGTACATCCTTAATACACCGATAGTTCCTATTTGAGTGTATGCATGGTGATCACCCCCACACATGGCGTGGTTGCAGCAAAGGTATCTATTTATGAAGGTGAGAAGGTTTTTGAGGGGTTTGGGACGAGGCTACGAGGATATCATTGTCCACGAGCTAGGTTGAAACCTTAATGGCTAAGCGAGTAAAGGGGGGGACCCGAAATTTTAAATATACCCAAAATTTTGGGTGTTGTTGTAGTGGCGACAAAAAATGGCAAACCACTGGTAGAAACCAGCATCTCTGTCAATATCACAACAATAGTCTGAGTCCAGATAGTGATGCAAGGGAATATTGAACAAGTTCTGCGCGTACCCTTTGTATTACTTTGGCCTTTCCAGATATGCCCAGTCCTTGTGCCTCAGCTAGGTCTCGCTAATCAGAACACACCAAAGCGGGAGCTCACAGATGCCAGTAGCTTGTTGATGATGTGAAGAGCAAGGCAGTGGTTTTATTATTTTCAGGATTTTTAAAGTAATTTTCCGGTGTTGCTCTGCTGCCAGCAGACCTGGACAGTACTCCGGTGGAGTCACTTCAAGAAATTGCAAGCGTTGCTTCGCTGCCAGCGAGCCTGGTCAGTACCCCGGCGGAGTCGTTGCATCACCTCTCTGCGCAGGAAACCTTTCTTGATCCTTTACCCTTATTTGTTTCATGTGCTTGTAGCACTTATTTTCATGTGCTCGTGGCACTTATTTTCATGGGCAGATGAGGGATCCCGACTTATTTTACGAGCAAGAGAGGTTGTTTCTTGTTTTACAGAAACTGAACGATATCCTGACTTGGGTTTTCCCTTGTGCCAAACCTTCACATCCCATCTACCTCAATAGGCGAATCATGCAGAACAGATCATTAAGATGTCCAAGACTATGTTGAGCACAAGGCTTAGGCTACGGGTACGGGCCATTCAAACTCATTAGGTCTCCCACAAACAACTGACTCGTATCTCCCTAGCTAATGAGTTTAGACTCATAGGCATCTTGTTGAGAATGCGACTTCGATGACCTGTCTTGAGAGAAAGATGCCTCTTGAGATAGCCACCGCAACCTCACACAAACAATGGGGTTCAAAAATCGAAGCAAAACAAGTCCGCAAGATGGTAGGTTTTCAGTGAGGGCTCATGTAGGGGTAGGTGATATGTCTCAAATTTTCAAATCTAGGTCAACAACCTATGGAAATGATGCAAGGATGAAAGTGTACGATGCAATGTAATAGACGAGACTCAAGATGCAATGTGACGCCATGTGCGAGAATGATCAACCAGTTATAGGCAGAAAAGAGGCTCAATACAAGCAGTGATTATTTATGCAACAACAAAAAAACCGAAAAGAAATGAGTACAAAACAATTGTAACGTGATGGTGCCTAAGATATTAATCGTGAACAAAAATAGCAAACACACCTTTAAATTATGAAGTAAAAATTTGGCAAGTAAACCTAATTAAAAACTTTGAACTAACAAATTTTTATTAACAGGTCCTAGCTAGCCTACACCTAAAACCCTATCTTAACCAATGAGGTGGTCGGGTTATGTGAAATCAGCTTTCCAGTGCAGCCACTGCATTATTTCCCAACCTGCAAGAACAACAATGTTCGCAATCAGAGACAGCATACAGAATCATGCATCAACAACAAAACTTACCTGAAGAGCATGTGAAATGGCAAGAAGATCATGGATACTTATCATAGAATGTGCCATAATGAATTGTGCAAGATGACTTCCACTCTCATCCTGATACACAGAAATATGTTCTTGAAACTTAAAATTATTTATGAACGACACACATTCATTCATGCACAATCCTAGGTCCGACGGGAGGGGGGTAAGCCATTGCCCATTTGCAAGCATATTTACTGGGTATGATTCTTCAAATTGATCGGAAATCTCATCATGGTGTTGAGTACCATCAGTTTTATGGAATAGAAACAAAAGCATGTGCCAAGCGAATTATATATGCTTGTGCATCCAAGTGTAGAAACACTAGTTTTGAAAATCTTAGTTCGGGGTTGCTCCTGGGTTTGGTCAAGGGTATGAGGATCCGAACCCATGTTTAGTGGAGCCTGAAATTCCTCACCGTCTCGAACAAACTCCGTACCTTCGGGCGGGGGGCTTCCCAACATTGATTTCTTGGCGAGATTAACAGGCGAATGGGTGTGATCATCAATTGTAGTGATTGGAAAGATATTAGTGGGCTCTATATCAGTTCGGCCAAATGTTTGCACACTGACAGATTGATAAACCAATGTATCAGATTCTTTAGATTTTCCAGGATGGGGTGAATTTACCGTAAGGTTTTCGGGAAGTTGAGGGATTTTCCAAAAATCACATATTTTTGCTTGATTGCAACTGGTACTGGCTGGGCAACAACTGGAAATATTAGAGACAATGGTCAGTGTTTTCTTACCAGTAAATAAATTGGGGTATATCAGTTTTTGCACACCAGCTGTTTGGGGACAGGAATATGTGCTCAGGGAAACCTCACTAGAATGAAAAATCCGCCCAGATGAAATGATATTCGACGAGGCGATGTTGGGAGGAGCATGGTACTTGGGAACCATCATTTCAGGAACCCTAATCCGAGAAACCCTAGTTGGAGTTGTTTGAGGGGTCTCGCCAGGATTGGAAGAACCTAGGGTAACAGTCGGCAGAAGATGAAGTGCTTTGATTTTCTGATGGGTACTTGAATCTTCCCAAAGAGGATTATCGAATTCTGGTGTCTTCGTATGGTCGGAAAAGAGATATGAGTGACAGTCCTCAGCGGTATGATTGAATATGTTTTCATATAAGAAGTTATCGTTGTAACCATCGACTTGATCATGTTGGGTACCTGGCATGTTGGGCTCCCCAGGAGTTACCAACTGGGATGGATCAATAAAGAGGACATCTTGAGGTTTCCCAAATAGGAAATTGCTCCTATGGCTGTCTAAAGATTCCAAGTGAGAAAGATCAGATCTCAAAGATTCATCAATTTTGAACTGTGATTGTGAAACACCATCTGCGTGTTTATGATTGTCGCCAACACTAGTATCAGGAAATTTTGAATGCCTCGAAGAAATTACTGGTGTGGCGGACTCGTGAAATAAATCGGGGAATAATGAACGAAAAGATTGAGCCGCAGGGGTAGTAACCGTACAAGGTTTTTCAATATGCACATCTGTGTCATTCAGAGAAAAAAATGATCTGGCAGGACTTTTAAGGATATCAACTTCATCTGGGATCATAGTCGATTCATAATCAATATGCGAATCAGATTTAGGATTGTGTCCAGGGAGACATTGAGTGGGCTCGAGGTAGGTTTCATGACCCTGGAGGGATGTTGGGCCCATCTGGTTTTCAAGCTTTGATTTGATAGGGGGCATGAAAGATTCAAAGGTAGTACAATAGGCTTTACCCTCATGCAAGTGTCTATCATTGCTCATAACTTTCGAGGTCACAACTCCACTACATGGCAGTTCAGGCGGAAGAGCAGGAATATCACAAACAGTAATACTCCCCTTGGAGGCCTGAATGAGGTCAGAACTCGAGGAGATGGACAAGGAAGCATTGGGGGTGTAGTCTGAACAACTGGAAACTTTCGGGTCGTCGTAGGGAACACTAGGATCAGGCTGGGTTGCTACTTGAAATTGTTCAAGGGAAACGAGGATCACATACCTAAACTATTCACTTAACAACTTCCAATCAACATCCTTTTCAGGGAACTCAAAACAATAATGGACAAATCTAATAGAGAATTCATCTAGAGGTTCCTGAGGTTCCATTCTGATGTCACTTAACTTTATTAATACATTTTTAAAATCGCACGTGTGAAAAGCTTGTTGTAATTCACTGGTGAGTTGTTCAAACGAATGGATGGAAGCTTCTGACAATGTCTGCACCATTTCTTAGCGCGACCTTCAAGAGTGAGGAAGAAAATCAAACAAATCAAACCTTCATTGTCAATTTCATAGCACTCACCAACATCACAAAAATCTAAAAGGTGTTGGGTTATGGACACTCTGTTTTCACCATCGAATTTTAACTGGGAAAACTGATACATAAGTTCATCGGGGATGAGACATCGAGGCTCATAAAAATCCGACAAACATCTCGGGAGAATGATTTTGGCACGAGCCATTACAGATATGAGATTAACTACAGGCTCTAAGGGCTCAGCTTGTCATCTGGCCCTCCTTCTAGCGCCAATTCTGTTGACGGGAAAATCTATCCAACCAACAGCAGGGGATCTCCCCAGTAAAAATTCCCAATTAGACCTTGAACCGTTTGGAATAGGGATCCCGTCCAGGGTGTGGGTCCAGCTACCACTGATTTCTCCTTTCTTTAGGTCTCTCTTAAGCTCTATAAACCACTAGATACACACTTAATCAAATGATACAAGACATATGATTGATGCATTAAATGTGCATATAACACTATGAGTAGCAAGAGGAAATAATAAAACATAAGTACCGAAGGAAGTGTTGTTAACAACACAGCATTCGGGTCATGCTTGTAAACTGTTCTGACCACAAAAGAAACAATTCCTTATGGCAAGAACACCCTTCAATTCCTAAAAATTTTAAATGATAACACAAATTCTAATAAACAAAGTCATCAACATTCGTTAAGAAAGTGTAATGAACTCAACCACCATTAACATACTCAGCAAACTGTTATGCAATTGTGATATGAATTTAAGATACAGTTCCCTTAATCTAAAGATGTTCAGAAACTGAAAATATAATACTTAATAGTGCTCATACATATGTCAACACCAGATCCACAAAGGGATTTTCAAAATGCTTTTATTCATGCTCAAATGTATAATCCTTTGGTAATAAAATGTACTCAGCTCGAGTCCCAAAAAAAAGATCCTTTACAAGTTCCTGAAGGAGGTATTTATAGAGCAAAACTTGCCCTTTTGGGCTCCCTGACTTTTTGCCTTCCTGACTGTTGGGCTGCCTTGTGACCCAGTCGTTCTGCGACCTACGACCTGACTGGATTTTGCAACTTGTGACCCTAAGCATTAAGCAACCTGCGACCTGTGACTCGCCTGGATCCTGCGACCTGCGACCTGAGCCACTGTTGCGACCTGTGACCTGGTTGGTTTTGCGACTTGCGACCCCCAGTAATCAGCGACCTGTGACCTAGCTAGTTTTGTGACCTGCGACCTGGTTACTGGTTCGCTGGGTTGCGCCATCGAGATTTTAACAGGGAGTGTGACTATGCGACCTGGCGACCTGAGGGAATCTATGACCTGTGACCTGAAGCAAATCTGCGATTTGTGACCTCAAGCAGATCTGTGACTTGCGGAAGTTTGTGACCAATGGCCTAGGTTTTTCGATCCCTTCTACATTTCTCTTCTTAAGATATCAGAGTGTTGTCCTCCGGAGAACAGCCTTAGCTATTTCTATGTGAAACAGTAGCTCCTATCTTCCGGTGATGTCGTTGCCATGATAAGAGAATTTTCATGAGTTGATAAGTGGGAGAGTGGCGTTTCTGCTTTGAGCGAGATACTGAGCATCCGCATATCGTGGGTTTTGTTGTCGATTTGAAACCCAGCTGTGCATCTTCTGGAGAGAGCTAGCAGCTCTCTTCATCTGGGTGGACATTATTGTTTCCTTATGTTACCTGCAAGAAAACAAAGTAAATCAACATAGTCCCTTTTTCTTCTCGTATTGCCTACAGATAAATGAATTTAAATTAGCCATATATATATGTATCAACATAAGGAATTCAATAATTTATCACAACCAAAATTAGTTGGACCCTTGTGTGGTCAAATGTTGTGCCATTATGTCATCAAGGAGAATGGCTCATGTGGGTTTTCTTTGCGCTTATTCAATTAATTGCTTTATCCCCAATATTTTCTCAGACTCTATTAAACTAAAGCTATGCTTGGCGCAAGGCAGCGCTTAGCTCTCCTCATGGTCAGCTGCATCTAGTCCACTTAGGTGTTAAAACATACCAGTAGATGAGGGGTTGCAAACCATGTGAATTCAGCAATAGTCTTGAACGACATGCCCATCTTCAAACACCTTGTATCTCTTTGATGGTGCAACAGAAACAAAAGGAATCCTCTTCCAAGACCGATTCCCTGGTAAATTCTTTATTGCCATGTACGCAGAGTAGCACCATTTTAAATATGGTCTTAGAACCATTGTAATTCCACCGTAAACAAAGTTTTCCAACGCATATTGAAAGACCACCATTATAAAATGTCATCCACCGTATTAATATATATGCCATTTGAAAACCCATAGGCTCCACTTGAATTTTTTATAGAGGTTTTGTGTGAATGCCCAACACCATTTTGAATTGGTTTGGAAGATGATGGACATCGTTCTTCTTTTGCATAACCTGGCCAATTTCCGTGACCTGGTGACCTAGTCGCATAGTCACATGGTCGGGTGGTCGCACCTCGGATGGATTTGCCTTTTCTGCGACCTGGCGACTTGGGTCGGAATGCGACCTCTCGGTGGTCGCACAGTCGCAACCTTATGTGGGTTGCACCCCTTATTCCTTTAGCGTAATTCGCAACCTAGTGACTTGGGCAAGACTGCGACCTCCTTGTGGTCGCATAGTCGCACATCCATGCAGGTCACACTCGTAATCGATTCCATGTGCTTTGCGACTTGGCGACTGGTCGCAGAAGGCCAAAGGCGGCATTTTCTCCAATTTGTTGAGCCGTGGCGCCTGTAATCAGGTTGAGTGACGAGTTAATGGAGGAGAACGTGATTGAGGGGAGCTACGTAGCTACAACCACCATCCCTCATTTCTTAAGCTGCTGCCAGAGTTCTGATTTTCATTTGGTCAAACTCTAGGTTTCCCTATGCAGTGCGCTCACTCTCCAAACCTCGATTCAGGTGAATCCTGGCTTTTGTATTGAGCGCCGACTTGTTCTGATAGCACCCAATGAACATTTTTTGTATTGCACTGGGACATTGCACAATGTCTCTCATTCTAGACTGTGAAATAGAGGATGAACCTCTCGACCATATAGGGGCATGCGACTTTTGATGCTTCTCGGTTGTTATATCAACGTGAAACGCAGGGTGATAATCACTGTTGCATTCGTGGTGTGTACATTTGTGGCAGTTAATTTCATTATCGTGCCTGGATCGAGAAGCAACACTGTGGTAGCTTTTCATATCTTTGATGTGCCGTAAGCTATGTGAGCCTCCAAATAATGGCGAGGCCGAGCAAAAAACCCACACTACATATCCTTCCGAGACTATGTTACGATAAGTTGTAAGGAAACTGTGCTTCGCCTCAACTTAGCATAGAACGGGCAGGTTTCTTTTTTCCTTGCGAGCCTCCAACAGATCTGAATTGTACACGACAGAGTCTCACCCTCTAAATAGTCACAGCTGCCATACACACACCTTCATTACGTGCCAACGCTTTCACGGAGTATGTTTTCTTGGGCTGCCTATATAGTGTGAATTTTAATGAATGTAGGCTTACGCCTATTTCCGGATCGCGACTCTCTTTATATTCAACAACAGGACGTTGTGCGAATATTTATTTTTTGTTCTAGTATAACCCAATTCCAACTTTCTGTAGGTGAAAGTTCGTGCGACTAACTCGTAGCTCCGCCCATGCATTGAAATCAAATAATAAAACACCGTGGATTTATGAGATTGGGACTGCGCTTGAAGAAGTATACTGCGGAGGATATTTAATCATTTCGGTGACCTTAAAACAAATGATTTCCTTACCCCGAAATGTGTGGGTTAGGGGGCCAAAACCATTTTGATAGGAGGTTTTAATGCTCTTCCCTATCTTTGACATTCCCTATGGTGTGCATTTTAAAATTTCCATCTTCTTGGTCATTCATTTCCTCGCATATTTCTTTTGAAATATGTTGGCATTTTTCTTTTCTTTTTACAATGGTTTCCATTGGACTATGCCTTCTCTTCCCGGTGTGGCCTCCCCCTACCACCAAATGCCGCATATGTGGCCCTAATTAATGCATTACATGCCCTTTAGCTTTTCGTGAGGGGAGCTCAATATCGTTGCCGCATGCATCCAAATTCGTCCCAATCGGAAAGGTTTCATGACCCATATATGTTTACATTGTGTGGAAGTTCATGGAATTAGGTGCAAGATATGGCTTATTGAATAGCCCATATAGTGGGAACTTGTGGATTTGTGCCTATGCCTACATTAGCCCATGACCTTCAACACGTTTCATAATGCATAGTCATCTTTTGGTCCTCTCTTTACTATGGCCTTGGCGTGCGTATGGAAAGAGCACGTTCCTTTGATCCTCGTTGAGTAAGTCATTGTCTTAGACAAGCCTCTCTCTTTAGGAACGAGACTATGCATCCGAAAACATGTGGCTTGATCGTGATCGAATATTTTCCTGATTGGGGCACCCTCGTAATTACAATTTTGATTCATTTCTTCAGTGCAGCGGTGAATTGACTCGCCATACCCGTGGGGTGGGCCTGCACACAATATTATAATATCAATTAGTTCATGTTTTCCTTTAGAGAATGATCCCCCACACAATTTATGTGTGATTATGAGTTTAAGGGAAATACCCAAACAAAATTCCTAACGACCACAGTGAAAGGGTTTCTAATGTACATCCTTAATACACTAACAGTTCCTATTTGAGTGTATGCATGGTGATCACCCCCACAAATGGCGTGGTTGCAACAAAGGTATCTCGTTATGAAGGTGAGGAGTTTTGTGAGGGGTTTGGGACGAGGCTACAAGGATATCATTTTCCACGGGCTAGGTTGAAACCTTAATGGCTAAGCGAGTAAAGGGGGGGACCTGAAATTTTAAATATACCCAAAATTTTGGGTGTTGTTGTAGTGGCTACAACAGACTACTATTGTTTGGTCAAGATTTTTGTTTTTTATTTTGTCAAAGTTGTTTCTTGGAGTGATGGCAATGGCATAGTGCTTCTCACTGTTTTCCCTACATGAAGTAGTATTTTGAACAAGATTGCAAATTCTGGAATTTCTAAGTCTTTGGTGGAGTGGCAGAATGCTAGCTAGTTCAAACAACTCTAGTATAATTGGACTGCAATGATCATATCCTTTCATAAGAATTTTTTCAGACATTTTTTCTGGATTTGGAGCTGTTATGGCTACAGTCAAGGTTTCATTTGAACGGGTAGAGTTATGTGATGGAAAATCCTTAAGGTATGGTAAGAACATTAAGATTCCCTGCCCCTGAGTTCCAAAGAGGTTTGTGATATGCAAGTCTTCTAAAGCCTTTGTTCTGAAAACGTTTCCTGATGTTACTGCTGATGTTTGCCTAATATTTGAGCTGTTTTCTTGATGGTACATAATGGTTCGTGCTTGTTGCTCTATCCCTACTTCAAAAGGAACAAACTCTCTTTCCTCAAGACACATCTGCTCATGGTCATGATAATTTTGAGCGTCTAGTTCATCATAGAGAACTTGGGGAAGCTGATGAGGTGGGTCTAAGTTTGTTTCAAATCCTTCTGAATGTTCTTCAATGTCCTCATCAGTGTGTAAAATGAAAGAGTTCAGATCAGAATGCAAGGAGTACATCGGGATGTTATCTTTCTTGACTACTGACCATATATTTCATGTGCGATTCCTGATAGAGTATTCTAGTTTGGTTAAACACAAGAATAGTGGCATAGGACATATCAAGTTGAATATTTCCCTAAATTTTAGCTCCCCAAGTTCTGGATAAAAGCATTCCATACTTGCGGGGAATGTCTGCTACCACTATGTCCATGATCAGGTGTTTTGCAGGTATTTGGGCCAAACTGAAACAAAGATCTTTGATCAAGCCTAGACATTTGACTCTACTTGAATCAAATGAATATAAGTATTTATATGGTCCTGTGATTTCTAGGCCTAATATTTCCATCACAACCTTCGGCATGAGATTATGCGAGGCCTCGGAGTCTAGCATGGCATTGTGTAAGATTTGGGCATGGATATTCAAACTGATGTAAAAGGGAAGAGTGGTTCCTTCTTGGAATTTCCCTTCTATTTTTGGACCAAACAACACTTCAAGAGTGTCATCAAATAGATTAAGGGTGTTTGCATCATTTCCTATATTCAGGACCTTTAACACTTGGTATTTATAAGAGATTTGGGCGATAATTTTAGTGAGAGGCATGGTAATATTTATTTTGGCGATTTCTCCCTCAAAACTGAAGGGTGCTTGTAGTTTAGACAGGTTTGCTTCAGTTTTTTCAGCCATGACTTTCTCTATGTTCTCAGTTTGCTGACTTTGCTTCGGGATTTTTTTTGACACAGCCATCTCGGGAATCTTTGTGGAGGTACTAGGAGCATATGAGCCAAAACTTGTTTGAATAGCTTTATCTTTGTTTTGGTCAGTTTTATTGACCATTATTTTTTTGCTATCCAGTGCTTTTTTCAGGATGGTATCAGGGGTTTTATCTGTGTCCGAGCTACCTTCTTGGAGTTGTCTTGGTTTTTTCTACTTCTAAGGTCATACTACCTGTGAGCTTCTATTATGGCATTCTGAAAATATATGGTAGGATCTTCGGGATCTTTATAATTGGTTTCATCTTGATTCGGAGAGAAGAACGCTTGTTCTTCTTCTGTGAGGTAAACCTCACTCTCATTATCAGAACCTATAAGGTTCAAATGATTTTCATCAATGGGTTATGTATCCCTTTCATCTTCTTCCACATAATTTTCATTAAAGGGTGGCCTAATTTGTTGGTCATTTTCCCTTGGTTTGTTTTGAGGTTGTTCCCTCCTAAAATTTTGGTTCTGGTTTCTATTTGGAGGGTTTGGCTGATTGTCCCTAAGAGGTGTCTTTTCACTTATATTTTCCCACATTTTCGCCATGGATCTAACCAAGTCATCTATTATAGGATCTAAGGAAGGGGCTAAAGTGGAGACCTCATCCCGGTATATGACTTTCCTTTCTGATCTAGTTCTAGCTCTCTTTTCTACTAAGTTGGATTTTTCACTTATGGCCACTTTTTGCATTTCCTCTAAGGTAGGGGGGTCCTTGTCTCTTAGTTGATAATTCATGTCTGGGTCAAAGCCTTCGGGGAATTTTTCTAAGGCTGAGCCAAGTGAAGGTTTGAAATGAGGTGGGACGGCGTTATAAACATTGTTTAACCTAGTGCAGTATCCCTGGACACTTTCCCCATTTTCCCGTTTTATATTGTTATACTCTAACAGGACTTGAATGAGGTTCTTTCGGTTTTCCCACTTATTTATGAAGGTTTGGTAGATTTCTGGGAGATCGTGGATGTCTTTTGGAGTTAATCTCTTAAAACATTTTTTTGGTTCTCCGCCCAGGCTTTGGGCGAACATCCTCATTCTGATGGTCTCGTCTTCTATTTCCATGTATTAAAAGGCATCGCTAATTCTATCTACATGTTGTTGAGCTGTGGTAGTCTCAACTCCAATAAAGTGCAGGATTTTGGATTGATAGTCATTTTGTAAAGGAGCCAAAGGGTGTAGCAACACCAAGGGTGCATACTAGGCTACCATGGCAAGAGCTAATGAATGATGTACAAAATGAGGGCTTGTAGGATGAGCTGAGGTGATTTGAATAGTAGTGGTTTGGATGGGTGTGGCAGATGTACTTGGACTAGTGATCTAATTTTGAGCAGATATGGGATGATAAGAGCCAAAGTGATGGAGAAGCTGAAAGTCGGGAGGTGTAGTAGGTGAGGCTTCTCTAGAACTCTGTGGCAGATCTAGGGGCTCAAGATCGTCAAAGTTTACCTTACTTTGTGACTTGCTTCTAAAAAGGGTTTTTGCTAATTTTAAGTCAAATGGGGAATCTTGCAAGGCTGTGAGGTGTTCAAGTACTGATCTTGCTTTACGGATGGCCCTATCGATAGCTAAATTGCCAGTTTCGGAAGCTTGCCACAAAATCTTCTCTGGGTAATCTACTATGATAGGGGGATTTGGGTCTGGATGAGATCTGGTGTTTATTCTTCGTGAAGCCAGATTTTGAATCTAGAGTCTTAAAGAGGATGGTATTTGTGATTGTTTCAAATGGATGTCCTCTCTAGGGTTTTACTAATGTGAAGGATGGTCAAAACAAAAATGAGGATTAGTGGAGTCGCCAGGTGGATTTCCGTGAGAACTATGGTCCACCACCAACACTATCAAAGATGCTTTCGGGAAAAAGTTTTCTAGCAAAATTTGAGATGAATTCTTGCAAGGAAGAGTGATTCACTTGGTTTCAACAGTTTGCTAGGCTATTTGGACAAGCTAATGGTTCTATTTTCAAGATTATTTCTGTTTATCTCCTATGTTTAGGTGAAGTCTTCTGAATCGCTAAGTTATAATTAGTTTGTCACTAATTACAGAGTTTGCACCATAAGTTTTAAGTTTTGGAAAAATGAGTCAACAAAAAGGTATGGTTTATGAAATTTTTTGGTTTTTAATGGAGTTTTTTAGGCCTACTGGAGGCTAGTGGAGTCGCCAGGTGGAACTTGGTTGTTTTTGTAAAGATGTAGCTATGGTCCACCACCAATAACTAGGGAAAAATTAATCTGGGAATGTTTTGGGGTTTTCTGAGTTTTTGTGTACCCTATGAGGTTTGGAAGAGTTTCCTATAACTGAATCATCATTTTTCTAAGATGGTGAAAGAGCTAGCTTGTACTCTTCAAACAACACTTAATTTTTCTAAGTTTGATTGAGACTTCGAGAGTTACTAAGGAGTACTTAGATTGTCACTAACTTGGAAGGTCCCACCGTGATCGCCGTTATGTTAGTGAGCAGTGGGATAAGTCAATCAGATAATATTCTTAAGGCTGCTGGAATGTTTAGAAAATATAATTTTTTTTGTTACTCAGAGTCCCACCGTGATCACCATTATGTTAGTGTGGCGATGAGGTGGCTAAATGGTAGGTGTGCTTAGTTCAAAAAGGGGCTCTTGAAAGGTATTTAGATTAAAATGAACTCAGAAAATTCCCACTGTTATTTCCATTATGTTAGTGTGGCGATGAGGTGGTTGATCGGATAGTATTCTAAAATTTAGCAAAGTAGTAAGGCCTATTGGATGCTACTGGAGTCGCCAGGTGGATTTTTAGTTGCTTTGAGAGTATATGTGTATGGTCAACCACCAATATTTATAAACACCAACCTAAGGAGGTTATTTGAGGGTTTTCTGATTTTTTATGTGCAGCCTATGGTTTATTAGAGTGTTCTAAACCTAATTCATCACTTTGCTAGGGTGGTGAAAACAAAAAGAGTTTACTCTAAATGATTCTATGGACTGCTTGCATGTTTAAATTTTGAAAGACTAATGAATCTACAAGATTTTTCTAGACTGTTATGTACTTAGTTAGTCCCACCATGATTTCCATTATGTTAGTGAGCAGTGGGATAAGTTCACAAGGTAGTATTCTCAAAGGTTTTTGAAGGTTTAGGGAAACTAAGTTTGTTTATCACTCAGGGTCCCACCGTGATCACCATTATGTTAGGGTCCCATGATTTGGCTGATTGGCAAGCCAAATGACAATGTAACATCAAACCAGTCTTTGGAGCCCAAGGACCTAGCCTTCCTGGACTCAGAGAGGGCTCTCTCTATTTATGTAAGGGATATTTGTGTGTTTGCTTATTGTGTTCTTGATTTTAGGCTAGTTATGAAGTAGTTGTTTGGTTTTGGTTTTTAGGTTTGTGAGAGATGAACTGATCAAAGACTAAGATAGGTAAAAACATGTCAGATCAACTAGGCTATGGGGTCGAAGAGGTCAAGAAAGCTTTCAGATGGTGATACAAGGTTGTTGAAGGGCTGATTTGAGCGAGGTAAAATGGATCTTTGGGTAAAATGGAGTGGGATGGACATTAAATTTGTGAAGAATAAATGATTTAAAACATAAATAGTTTAATAGCTTACATAAACATGATAGGGCTAACCATTAATCATGAAAAATGTAACTATAAACTGATCAATGCATAGAAATAAACATTCAAGCCATGCATAGAGATATATGACTCTCTAACTTTAGGAAATGGCTATCTGAATTTGGGGAAATACATTTAAGACAAACAAACAACTTAAATGACTATGAAGGAACACCTAAGCATAGTATTTCAAGCTATTGGGCACTTTGAAGCAAGATTGCAAAGTTTTAGGCAAAGGGCAAGATCAGTACAAGACCTCCTAGGTTCAACAAATGAAAATCTAATCAATCAAAGAGAGGTTTCATAGGTGGAGCTATGACTAGCCATGAGTAAGCAGGGCATACCGTGAATCACACTTAGCATGCATAAAACCATAAACGAAACAAGCAAATAATATTCTTCAGTTATCAAAGAGCAATCAAGGATTCTTTGATATGACTAAGAAGGAAGAAAACATAGAAGCTATAAAGAAACAGGAAATTTGAGGTGCCTCCAAGGGCATGTCTCAAATCTATTCTCTATTGTCTTATAGCAAGCAAGAAACATGGAAATATGAATGAAAACTAAGAAGAAAAATAGAGAGGGACACTATACCATTTTACCAAGTCATGGAATCCAACAACAGACCTCCTTCATCATCCAAAAACATTCAAGAAACTATCCAATGCATGAGACAAGTGTTTCTTCCAAGCTTGTATAACCATGTATTGCTTCTATTCATCAAGTTTAGCCTTGTTTACAGTGAATTCTCATGGAATATATAGGCCAAGAGTGAGGAAAACCTCCTAGTTCAACTTGCAATCTCATTGGCTTATCCAAAATATCTTATTTTGTCCTTGAGGCTTTGCAAAGCCCAAGGCACAAAATATCTAATAAAATATCTCAAAAATGCTAAAAAAGGAAAATATATTGACTTTTCATAACTAATCATGCACAAAAATAGCTAAACGCACATGAGGAAAAGTCACTTTAGAAAGGTTCATTTTTTACAAAAATACTTAAGAAATATATCAGCAGAAAGTCCTCTAACTTGTCGGCAATTTTTGGAGGCCTTATCTATGTCAAAACGAGGCCCGTGATGGCTCGTTGCAAAGCTCTGAATGTCTGTTTTCTAAAAATTCTTAGTTTGTTTCAAAATTACCACTAGAAGTCCATCAAAAACTGACCTATGTGTAAAAAACCAAAAAATAGACCTTGCTGATAAACGGGGCAGAGTGTAGAAAAAGTGAGTGTTTTTCACCATTTTGGGGGAGAAAATCATCTTCAAATGATCTGAAAATCGCTGAGTATATGCCCCTAAAATTATGGCATCCAATGATACCATTTTCATCCTTTGAGGATTCCCCAAACAGAAATGGCGATGTCCGTGAGTTTTAGCCAAAAACCCAAAAATGACAAAAAACCAAAATTTGTTGAATTTCGCCCAATTTTGGCGAGCATGACCCTCAAGGGTTTTCAGAAAGATGTTGTGAAGCTGAGGCCAAAATTTAGAGCTTTGAGGTGTCTTTCTTCAATGTTGGTTTCGGGCACCTCCTTTGAGCCTCCTTGAGTTTTTACTGTGTGGCCTTCAATTTTCGCCGAGCAAACTGATTGAGCTTTTTATAGTGCCCGGTCATCCTCCGTTGAAGGTCCAAATCTCTATTTGCCTTCTTCAACTTATTTTCTAAGTGATCATTCACCCTCTCAAGCCATGCTTCTCAATTTTTCTCTATCTCTTGGGCGAACAAAGTAGAGAGAGGAGTAGATTGGAGAAGGGCAGTTTCTTCCTCCTTTTGTTTCTCAAGGGCTCTTTTGAGTCCCATGGTTCTTGGCCTCTTTCTCCTGGGCTGATCTTCATCTTCGCTCTCATCGAACTCACCCATGAGTTCTTCCAATATAACTTGTGCCTTGGAGGCCTCCTTTTTGTATTTGATGGCCCATGTCTCATATACCGCCATATGGACACTCATCTGTTTGTTTTGAATTTGCAAAAAGTGATTGAATTTTCTAGCCCTCTCTAGATCAGTCCTCAAAGCATCAATTTGGCTTTCTCTATTGATCAAAAGAGTCTCTAGGATTCGGGCCTCATTGTCCCTATCATCACTTTGAATTTGAATTATGTAGAAGTCCCTTTCCTTTTCATGGCTGCTTTCTTCTTTCTACTTTCCCTTGCTTTGGGTGGCTTTTTTGGTCTTCCTCCTCTTGGGAAATTCGACAATGGGCTTCTTGGGAAATTTCCCCTTGCTTCGGAAGGCCCTAGTGAAATTTGGAGTTACAGCTTTAGGCACCCTTTTCCTTGATGTCTGGGGCTTGGCCACTTTTGGAGAAGAGAGCATGGCCCCTTGCCTAGGAGAGGCAGCTAGCACATGCTCTATTGGTTCTTTGCCCTTGTTATTTTCCTCATCGTTCTTGCCACTGTTTTGAGTTTGTTCATGGATGCCTTGACTTTCCTCTTGCATTTCTTTTTGAGGGCTTCCCTCCTCACTGTGTTGCATATCATCACTATTTTTTTCTTCATGAGGCTACCTTTCCTCACTGTGCTTCACTTCTTCACTTTGTTTTTCTCATGAGGCTGCCTTTCCTCACTGTGATGCACTTCTTCACTGTGTTTTTCTCATGAGGCTGCCTTTCCTCACTGTGATGCACTTCTTCACTGTGTTTTTCTTCATGAGGCTGCCTTTCCTCACTGTGCTTCACTTCTTCATCATGCTACTATTCTTCTTCATGAGGCTGCCTTTCCTCACTGTGTTGCACCTGTTCATCATGCTGCCCTTCCTTATCTTGTTGTTGTTCATCATCATGTTGTTGCTCATCATCATCTTCTTCTTCATCATTCCCTTCTTCTCCTTTCTGCTCTACCTCACTGTGCTGCACCTATTCATCCCCTTGTTGCCCTGTTTCATCATGATGCTGCTCATCATCATCTTCCTCCTCTTGCTCATGTTATTCTTCCTCATCATGCTCTTCTTCTTGTTTAATGGGAAATTTGAGCTTCTTGGGAATGGGCTTGCTTGAAGAAGGCGAAGGATGGTGAGTGGAAGGCGAAGGAGATGTATGGAATGAAGGAACAGTGGTGAAATCTGGATGTGAAATGAAAGTATCCCAAGAGATTTCCTTCTTCTCAAGTTGATGAAGAATGATAACCTTGATGAGGGAGTGATGGAAGAGGCAGGCTATCTGCTAAGAAGGAGGTTTTTTCTTAACAGTGGAGGCCATTTTCTCAATACTTCTATGGAGGAAGAAAGGGATATTTAACAATTTGGCTCTTGTGAAATGCATGAGCAATCGGACATGGTAAGCATAGACTCGGGAGAATCTTCCCTCGCAAGTGAATTATTTCATGATTATCTTCATGAGGGGGGCATAACTAGTCAACAGATATGAGAAGGGAAAAATGGATGGACATGTGTCTCTATGCTCAGGCTTCAAAAAAGGTTTGTACTGTTCTGAGTCTAGGTGGCTTTGTTTAAACCACTTCTCTCTGACATAAGGGATTTTGGTGGCCTTGGAAATGGACCTAGGAGATAACTTGAAATCCAAGCCTACCAGCTGAAAGTGTTTCACTTGAAATCTCAAAGCACAAAGATGTGTCAAAGGGGAATAGATTTTCACCTCCCGCACCCTTTGAAAAAACTCGAGACACCCAACCTCATGGAAGTTAAACAGGACTGATGGATGAGCATTTACCTCTTTAGTTGAAACAGGCTCAAACCTCCTATGAAAGCCACTTCTACTGTCTTGCCTGGGAGGCATTTTGTTTTGAATGTTCTTTGCAAAAACAAGTTGTCTCAAATGGCCTTTGGAATGGCTTCTCAAGAACACACCCTGTCCTCCTTATCAGTCACTATTTTTTCTCTTTGCTGACAAACAACAAGTATTTGTCAAAATGAAATAAACTCAATCTTATCACTGTGTTTGGGCAAAGTCTTTTGAAAAGACATGTTTGTGGTTTGTTATTTGAACAAGGATCCTTTGTGTTTTGACAGAAACAAAACAGCCTTCCCTCAAACAATACTCTTCTGCTGCTCACTGGTTTCTATACAAAGGTAGACAAAACACCCTTCAGTTATCTAGAGAAAACCTTTCAATCACAAACTTTGATTTTTGGATTATGGAGGATGCACAAAGTTTGCTTTTTTACCATACAGAGAGGTCACTTTTTAAACTGACAAAACCTTCACATCATGATCATTGTTTTCACCTTATAAACACTTCTTTCACCTTATAAACGCTGTTTCACCTTAGATTTTGCAGACAGGGGTTAATTTTTTTTTTACCACTGCTAGGACACCTTACAGCAGCTTGAAACCTCTACCACTTTGTTTTTTGTCTTGTCATTAGTATATGGTTTATCACTTTGTTTGAAGGAAATTTTAGGCCTTTTGAAACTGATACAAACACATCACCCTCTAATCATTGTACTAACCCTTGGCATTCATAGCAACAAGACTCTTTAATCTTCGACCAAAACCCCACCCTTTTTAACACTGTTTGTCTTTGTTCTTTATGTTAAAAACTGCTCTTGAAAAGCCACTATTTATCTCATGGTTTTTTGGAAGATGAAGTGCTTTCAAAGCACTATTTATCCTTAGGAAAAAACATGGCAAACACCCCTTTAAAATTTTGAATTTTTCCAAGAGGGACTGGAGAATACCTTGAAACCTTTTCACGGGCCTTTGTTGATCATTTGGCAGCTCCAAAGATGATTTTTGAAGGCCTTTTGAGTGAGTGGCACGTTCAGATGGAAGAGCGCCGCGCCGTGTAAGCTTTCGGGTCGGCCTTCGGGCAGTGGTGACCGGTGCTACAGGCACGCCGCACGCCGCTACAGGTGCGCCATGCCACAGTATAAATCATGTGTATTTTCTCTTCTAAACGCCCCACGCGCTCTTCCAGGTGCGTTGCGTAGGCTTTAAGCCTTAAAAAACTCTGAAATTTGCTTGAAGTCTCGTTTCTGTCTAGTGAGCAACAAGGGGAGTTTTGTTTGGTTGCTTGGAATTTCTCAAGTGAGACTTTGCAATGGTCAATTACTCCCTTTATAGTTGAAAAAGCCAACCACCTTTTGAAATTTCTTTGTGAGGGTTTTGGAGGCCTTTTGAAAAGGCTTTTCGATCATAACCATACATAAAGAAAATGTCCTTTTTAAAACATAACAGAGACTCATATTTTCTCAAGTAAATGACAAATTGGTGTGAAAAACTTCTCTCATAGTCATATATATGGCCCTTTTCAAATTAAAGAAACCATCTTGAAAGCCAAAATCTCTCTCATTGTTTTTCTCATCAAGGCAATACTCTTTTCACTGTTTGCCTATATTTTCATTTTAAAGGAGCGCTGCTTAAGAGTCAAATCCAAGCCTTTTGATGCATCCTTTTCCATATCCTGGGAGGAGATGATTCACAACTCTAAACTTTCTTTGACAATCTGGACTCTATTGATTATGCCCATTGTGAAGTTGATCAAAACTGCAAGGCGCCCTTTGAGATTTCCTTTTGACTGTGGGTGAAGAAACTCATTTGTACTCCCTAGATTTTACCTATATCTATTTATCAAGGAAAAAAGGCCTTTGTTTGTGATAGTGGCATGTTTTATTTCTTTGAATGTTGTCCCTGAACTTAAAACACATGCCACACCCTTTTTTCACACATACTGTCTCTGTGTTGTTTATTTGCAAAGTCTCCTTCAGAAGCCAGGCTTAGGTTACCTTCTTGTCGATTTTGATGAGTTTTTGAAAAATATCTTCATGGACAGGAAGAGCAAAGATTATTTGAACATCAGCATCACTCTTGGCCTATGTTTAACCCAACTCTCAACTCATAAACCTTGAATGTATTTCTACTAATTTCAACTCTCGGCAGGGTTTGTTCATATGTCCATAAGAGGCCTTTGTCTGTAATAGTGATATGGCTTGATTCTTTGAAAGTTGTTTTGAATTTGAAACATGGTGTCATATCCCTTTATTCACATTGATGAACCTGTCCCAGCTTTGTTCGCTTTAGCTTTAGATTACCTTTTGAAGGAGATCTCTGATGGAAGAAAAAAACCAAACCTCTTTGGTTATCATAATATCACTTCTTGGCCATCTTCTTAAATAGATTTCTCCATTCATAATCATCCAATTAGTTTCACACTGTATTTCAATTCTGTGTTTTAACAGTGAAACTCATGTAAGCACCTTTTAAAACACCACTACTTTCCCTATGTTTTTAACACCATTTTTCTATTCATAAGCCTTCAATTGTCTCCCACTGCACTTAAACTCTACTTTTCAATTAGTGAAACCACATAATCAATCTTTGAAACACACTGCTATGTTAGTGGTTTTCATCTATTGGAGAACAAGGTGTAAAACAAGTTTTTAAGGCTAATTGCAACATTGTTAGCCTTGTGCCCTTAAATGAGGCCATACCTCTGTTCCTGGCCCTCTGCTTACTAAATGGAGGCCTTTATCACATTGACAAACCTTCTGCTTGTAAAATGAAGGAGGTTTTCAACCAATGACCTTACCATCTTCTCATGCTTGGAGGAGGTTTTACACAGTCATTCAACCCTCTGCTCATGCTTGGAGGAGGTTTTACACAGTCATTCAACCCTCTGCTCATGTTTGGAGGAGGTTTTACATAGTGATGCCATTTCATCTGCTCATGTTTGGAGGAGGTTTTACATAGAGATGTCATTTCATCTGCTCATGTTTGGAGGAGGTTTTACATAGTGATGCCATTTCATTTGCTTTCAAATAGTGTCATCTTTCCTTTCACTTCCTATTCACATTTAAGCAAATAAAAGTGACAAATTGACAATATGCCATGAGGGGCATTTCTCTGAGACATGTAATCCTGCTATTAAAATACCTTTATGCATATTTAGACATTAGAAGCAACCTGACCAATATCTGTAGAGTATTACTTGTTATTCATAAGTCACTAACCTTTTGACTGTGTTTGCAGGAGCTTATTGAAATAACTCTCTGTCTAGTACTTGCACCCCAGGCTCAAAACCACGTGAGAAGCAGTTGTCTTCTCATGTTAAGTATAATAATGTCTTCTGGAGCAGTGGTACACTTCTACTCTTGAAAAAGACATTAATAATCTCAGTTTGACCTATGGCATATGTACTGCTGAGACATCAAGGTTTGTTAGTGGCACGACTTAAGAGTGTATCAAGCTTTATTTGCAGAATAGGAAGGTTATCTATGACTGGTTGATATTAGACAGAGGATCTTTTGGCTTTAGGATAGTTTTCCAAGGGAGGATCACCTAAAGTGCCACTACCTAACTTAGGGGAGACTTTTTTGGACAGTTTTGGAGTATTCTCTTTGGAGCTGATGGAAAAGTTTGTATGACTGAGACTAGATAGGGCTTGACAATTAGGTTTTATCTCATCATGGGCTGATTTTAAAAGGTAGGAGGGTGAAATTTTTATGGGTGTTTTCTAGCTGACAAATTTGACATATTGGAGATCAGCTGCTAGAAAACTTGGCTTTGAAAACTAGTCATCATCAACAGGTGAAAAATATTGATGACTAACAGCTTGTCCTCAAGAAACTGCAAGGATAGAACTGGAAATTCTCCTCCCCTCCTCCTGCAGCATCCTCATATGATGAGCTCCCAAGGATAATATGTTGTCTCAATAATGAAACCCCATAGTGCCTCTCCCAAGCAAACAAATTAGCATTTGGTGTTCACCCCAAATAGCTATTATCATGCCAAAGTAACATACTCAAGGAGACAACTATGTGTTGTCTAGAGGTCCTCTCAAGGCATGGAGTTTGCAATGCATGGGAAATTCTCATTCCAAGTGAAACCTCCACCCCCAAGTTATCATCCATATTAAATGAGTTACCCTCCAACATGGAAACTCATGCACAATCCCCTCCACCTTTGGCTCTTGAAGTGTAGGTGTGTTGAATAAAAGAACATGATAGGCAAGAAGGCCTATCCCATGATGTCCTCATCTCCACTTATTATAAGTGTAGAGGGCATGCTGATATTTGGTTGCAACAGGATTTCCCTCCAATGGCAAGAAGAAGATTGAGTCTCCAAGGGCATTTTCTCCCAATTCATGAGCCATGCCAACCCAAACCATTCCATACAAGATGAATGGCACATCATCACCATATGGCATCCAAATCAGAAAAATGTTGAATGTTGTGTGCAAGTTTGGATGGTACAAATGGTTCTCCAAGTGGATGTTATGCAGTCTTTCCAACTTCCGTTTGAGAATATCATGTGGCAAGTGGTTTTTCAATGATCTACAAGCGGTGCATGTTTGCTCCTCCACCGTGGGGTAGTAAGAAACAATGAATATCAGTTGTACATAATAAAAATAAAAATGTGCTTGCCAAAATTCATGTATATATGGGCTACTATCATTACAAATATTGTCCCTAAAGTGACCATGAAACCTAAAAATACTCTTGCTCTCTTGTGGAGAAATGCACGGTTCATATATGGTAAGAAGATACAAATACTCAATGGAGTAATCAACAAGTGCAGAAATGCATTTCTTACCATACATAAGGAGTAGGTTGAAAGTGAAGTACATGAATGAGTCCTCCCATGAGAACCTCCTCATAGAAATCTGCAAGAATAAGGGATACATACACTCCTTGGAACACTCCATCAATAAGAACATACTCCCATGTGAGAGCAATGTAGGCCTCAGTAATAAGGCTCCATGACTCCTCCCTTTGACATTCCATATGCCAAAGCCATCCACCATCATACTACTATGTGAGAATATCTTCTTCCTACATGGAAGCCTCTCATAATCCTCCAATGCTGAAGGGTAGCCTCCTTACACCTTGAATGTGCCTTCCTTCTCTCTGGAAATATCATGAAAAGTATGGGAAAATTTCTTCCAATACTCTCCAAAGTGTAACCACAGTAACAAAAACTCTTGTTGCTCCCTCATCTCTCCCTCATAGAAGCCATAGAGTAATATCATGATGGTTGTCTTGTATGATGCCCCATACAAACAAGTTTTTTGTTGTTCTATCATATGCGTGCCATGCCATGACTCCATCCACCACATACCTCTTGACAAAGGGTATGGTTCAAGATGGCCAAACTCTCTCAAGAGTAGCCAACGCATCTTTGCTTCTTTCCACCCTGTGTCATAGATCTACAAGTGGTTCACCAACCTCTTGCCCTCCATCCACCTCCATTCATCCAAATGTGGATGCCTCCAATCATTTTTCCCCTTGGTATCTTCCCAATGGAGACTACAAATCTCCCAAAGCAAATCTTCCTCCTTACACCTCATGGGAATTTGAGATGTAACCCCTTGGAGATATTTTAGAAATGACCTCTCATCAATGATCCTCTTGAATCCAATAGGATCCAAGTGTGTTGAAAGTAAAACATCATCAAAGAGTGGCACAACACTCATGAGGCCCTCCAAAATCTCACACCCCAACTCCTTATGCTGCATGAAACTAAATAAGGGTGAAATGGGATGAATGTTCATCCATTCTTTGTTTAAACCAAGGTCCCCCAGCACAGTGCAAGCTTGTTGCTCCACCCAGCAGTGGGTTTTGATCCTAGACCAAGTGAGGACAATTTCCCAAGGTTTTCCATAAGATTTTTTGAAATGATCAAAAATGGAAATACATGCATACCTTGGTGAGTCTTGGGAACATCTTGTATGGCTGCAAGAGTTCCTCTCATCAGTGTGTTGGCTGATCCAACTTCTGATATGGATGGTTGCTCCCTCATGAGTGTGATAGTGTTGGTACAAGGCTCCTCAGGTGGAGAAGAGAACTCCTCCTTCTCTGATCTTCTACTATCAAATATTCTAGTTACCTGATGAGTGAAATCAACAAAAGTAGATACTCTTGCATGAATTCCATGGCTGAACCACCAAGAGATTTCCTTGCCCTCCAAGTGCAACGCTGAGATCTCCACAGCCTCTTTTTCCACTACTGGATGTAGTAGGAAAAATGCTTCTAGTTTCATCACCCAAGTCTTTGTTGCACACTTGAGTGATCCATCAAATGTAGACAACAGGAATATGTTGCCTCTTATCATTATCTTACTGCATGGTCTTCTTCCTTCTCTCAGTTGGATAAACTGAGGAAAATCTAGGGTCTCTTTGAAAGCCCTAGGTTGGCACTTGTATTCTGCCAAATACCCACTCAAGATCTCATGTTCTAAGTGGTCTTCTTGCTCTCCACTTCCTCTATGAGAACAGGAAGTGCATGTATCTTCTTCTTCCTCTTGAAACCTTCTAGAGGTCTCACTACAACTTTCTCCTTCTTGAAACCCTCTAAGAGTTTCATTGCATCTTTCTTCTTTTCTCTTAGATCTGAAAATTGATGAGAGTAATCTCATCCTCTCCATCACCTTGTTCTCCTATTCTTATTCTTATCTTCTGATTGGATCTGAAATCCACAGGCTGAGCCAAGATGGCAACTCTGATACCACTGTAGTATCCCAAAATCAGGATTTTCTACAACAATTAGAATATCTTAAGATATTGTAAAGTTGGAGCTTCAGAAAATCATGAGCTTGGTAATTTAGATCAGCTAATTATATGTGAAATAACATCTTATCATCAAATTAGTGGATATCAACAAGAATACGGCCTACATACTCCTTCCCAAGTGGGGAAATACAACAATATAGGGCATAAAATGGTTGTCTTCAGAAAATAACGCTATTCCTATGAAAAATGGGACTTGGATCCCTTATAATATTCAATATAAAACTCACATCCAGAATTGGAGCAAAAAAAAATGCTTCTAGCCAAATTAAACAGATCTCCCCAAATCAGTATGACTCAAATAAGCCTAAACCCCATAGCTTACATCATGCAAAAAGCCCTGAAGCAAGTACTACATTATTTTAATGAGGTTTTATGTAGAAAATGATGATAAATAAGATATAAGAGATCACAATCATCCAAATGGCTGAGAAAATGGAGATTCCTTCCTTTTTATACAAAATAAGATAAACCTAGCAAGGGTTTTATGAGAGTACAATGTATAAAAATGTAGATCTGCAGATCTGGATCTAAAAAATGCAGTTATACTATAGAAATAAATAAATATGACTGAAATATACAAAGGACAGAAGAAGAATGAAGTACAAAGCTTTCTGGGAGAAGGGTTGGCCCTTTCTCCAAGGAACAAGCTCACAAGCAAGGGATTACACCCTGCTACTGCAGCACTCTAGAAAATGAAGAAGTTTATGAAGCTAACTGCATTGTATAAGATGGAAGGTTAATTGGCCACATGCCATGATGTAAAATAAGCTCTGGAATCTCCTGCACATATCTTGCAAATCAAGGGGAGCTCCCTCCTCTAAAAGATAAGCTCAGGAGCTGGTGTTGTGAGTCTCCCACTGAAACACCCTGCAACACAACGTCCCCTACTACACGAATAATGTTGTGGCTGAAGGATGATTCTTGGCCACAAGCCCAGATGTGGGAAATGAAGAACAAAACTCCTCCAAGAGATCACTCAATGAAGGATAAGGAATCCCTAAGCAATAATTCCTTGTGCTAAACAGCACTGCAACTCTGCTAAATAGTAGGAGGCTACAAATATTCTATGCAAACCAAAATCAATCATCCATAAGCTAACCTCAAAAATCTACTATCTTCCTCCTTATAAGTTTTGTGAGCCTCCTCACCTTGGGTCCCACCCATTAGGGTTTCCAACACCACATGGTTCCTTTCCCTCCAAAACTGCATTGTAGCTCTATCTAGGCTACTCATCCATACTGCATTGTTGACTTGGTCAACTTGACTGAATCAACATGAACCTCTCCCTATTCATACGTGGAAAGTAAAAAATCCAGCCACTAGAATGTCCCATTTTTCACACCAAGAGGGTTTTTATGCCAATACAAGTTAAATGTGGGTCCTTTTCCCCCATTTATTCATCTACTAGGTGCAAAGATCAAAATTTAATATTCCTATTAGCTGCATGTTAATTTTAGGAATATTACAATCCTATCCTCCCAAATTTTTCTTGTCCTCAAGAAACTGCAAGGATAGAACTGGAAAGTCTCCTCCCCTCCTCCTGTAGCATCCTCATATGATGAGCTCCCAAGGATAAGATGTTGTCTCAACAATGAAATCCCATAGTGCCTCTCCCAAGCAAACAAATTAGCATTTGGTGTACATCCAAAATGGCTATCATCATGCCAAAGTAACATACTCAAGGAGACAACTATGTGTTGTCTAGAGGTCCTCTCAAGGCATGGAGTTTGCAATGCATGGGAAATTCTCATTCCCAAGTGAAACCTCCACCCCCAAACAATCATCCATATGAAATGAGGTACCTTCCAACATGGAAAATCATGCACAATCCCCTCCACCTTTGGCTCCTGAAGTGTAGGTGGGTTGAATAAATGAACATGATAGGCAAGAAGGCCTATCCCACGCTGTCCTCCTCTCCACTTATGATAAGTGTATAGGGCATGCTGATCTTGGGCTGCAACATGATTGCCCTCCAATGGCAAGAAGAAGATTGAGTCTCCAAGGGCCCTTTCTCCAAAGTCATTAGCCATGCCAACCCAAACCATTTCATACAAGATGAATGGCACATCATCACCATATGGCATCCAAATCAGAAAAATTTTGAATGTTGTGTGCAAGTTTGGATGGTAAAAATGGTTCTCCAAGTGGATGTTGCGTAGTCTTCCCTACTGTCGTTTGAGAATATCATGTGGCAAGTGGTTTTTCAATGAGTTACAAGCTATGCATGTTTGCTCGTCCACCATGGGGTAGTAAGAAACAATGAATATCAGTTGTACATAATCAAAATAACAATGTACTTGCCCAAATTCATGTATAGATGGGCTACCATCATTACAAATATTGGCCCTAAAGTGACCATGAAACCCAAAAATACTCTTGCTCTCTTGTTGAGCAATGCACAATTCATATATGGTGAGAAGATAAAAATACTCAATGGAGTAATCAACAAGTGCAGAAAAGCATTTCTTACCATACATAAGGAGTAGGCTGAAAGTGAAGTCCATGAATGAGTCCTCCCATGAGAACCTCCTCATAAAAATCTGCAAGAAGAAGGGATACATACACTTTGTTAACCACCTATAAATTTTTGACATAGCAAACAGGTGGCTAAAAATGTTTTTGAGCCTTCAAGAGAGACATTTCCTTTGTAAATCTATCATTCTTGAAGCCTCCATGTGTTTTCCATCCTTCACTATAATCTTCACTGTTGTTTCCACTAAAAAACCCTGCTGTTTTGTGAAGAAACTGCTTTCAAAAGGCCTCCATCTGCTCCATTTTATTCCCTCAAAATTTCCATTTTTCATCCCTTTTCCCCTCACACTATTCCTCCAAAATCTCTTCATTAGCCCTCTAAATCATCAAATTCCCTTTTTAAACCTTATATCTCCCTTTATTCGGTTTAAGAATTCCCTTTTCTGCCTACCGATACCCTCCATTTGGCCTTAAAAAGCACTATTTTTGGCCTAAAATACCCTATTTTACATTATAATACCCCTAAGCCCCTGAGGGCTTATACCCGTTGGCTCTACTCCTCCATGTGACCCTAAGCCCGCAATCGGGCGCTAAAAGCCTTTATAAACCCTTCTCCGAAGCCTTTTCCCTTTTATTTTTTGTTTCCCGATGTTTAATGTTTAAATGAACGTCAACCGTCGATATTTACAGATCGATGGTTATCTGGCACCTTTCCATTTCATTTCCCAAATCTTTCTGCCTCCTCCGCTGATCCCAGCCGTTGATCATGTAGATCCAACAGTCGGGATCATCTTTACAAACCATATAACCTTTCGTCCCCTTTGAAACATTGTCGCGCCAGTTTCAAATCTCAACCATTCATCATATAGATCCTACGGCTGCAATTAAAACCGATGGTGTTGCCCTCCGCCCACGCACCTTCCCTCATCACACTATTTTTTCACACCATCAAATCTCCCCGCCCCACATCCAACGACCAGGAGGCATATTGCGTTTTTTTTATGTCCAACAGATAACGGTCCAAAATCGCGCGATAAGCGGTGTTGTTTTGCCACGTGGCACACAATGAGTGGAATTGCGTGAATTTCTTGAATACCATTTACCTCTCCTGATCCCACGCGAAAACTACTCTGGTTTTCTGCTTACCACCCTCCGCGAGATATCTCTAGGTTAATCATAGCCGTCTATCCGTTCCAATCTAATGGTCTAGATTAGATATCGCCTTCACTCATCCACCATTCGCCTTTTCTCCTCAGTGACCCCATCAATGAATCTCCGTCGTCCGTTAATTTGATCTAACGGCTCTAATATAACCCTGCCTTCATCCATTCTTTCATTCGTTCATCCTCCAAACAAAATTCACCTGCCGATATCCACCGTCGATTAAAATCATCCGACGACTCTAACATAATTTCACCTCCATTCATTATTCACCTATCCAACCGTCTAAACAACTTCATCAGTAAACTTCGACAGTTGATCTCTGATTTCTGATCTGATCGGACAGTCTAGAAACCGCCTCGCACCAAACCTCCATCAGATCATTTTTTCTCCATTCTTCCATGGTTTTAACTCGTTTTTTCACCTGCCTCAACCATTTTCCTCGCATGCGCCACCATCCCTTTGACCCTCCAGAGCAATCCTCCTTCACTCCCCTTGGATTTCATAACTTGTGTATTGTGTTTTGTAGGTTCCAAAGGTTGTAAATTCACTCTGTCACACAGGCACAGACAGGGTAATTTGGAACACAGAATATCAATTCCAGGGCCATAAGTAGCAGAGACATGCACCAGAGAGGCTTCGGAGCATGTTTTAATCAATAATCAACGTTATTAACCTTGATTAAAACCCTCCTACGCCTCCAAAACCTCTATATGCACCAAAACAAGTCAGAAGCAGCAGCAAAGTGTATCAGAGACAGATTAAAGGATTAACGCCTAATATTGAAGACTTTATGTTCATAATCCAATGTTATTAAGGATGAAGATATAGATTGAGGACCGTGAAGATGATTAAAGGCTTAATGAAGCCTAAAACACATGAAACAAGCCATATCTTGGTTTTAATATCAGCAGAACACTTTTTCTCCAGAAGGACTATCCACCTGATTTCCTCCATCTTCAATCGAACAACAGAACAGTTACTACACTGACAGAAGTTTCTAGAGCTTCCAGGTCAGTAGTTATGGAAGTATGGAAGACCTGAAAGACTTTCAGTCACCTTACTTATATCAGAAGATAGAACAGAGTACCTAAAGTCAGAAAGTACTTCAAAGCACATACCTGAAGAGATTGTCAACCTGACAAAGACTTCCAGACCAGCCTAAAGAGTACAAAACATGTTAAATGCAGAGCCATTATGCAGAGTGGGCATCGAATATTTCCTCCCCTCTGTCTTAATGAATCAATTAAGTTTACAACTACTACTCCTCTCCATTCACCTATAAATATTCATTGAAAATACGTTGTAAAGGTTGTTGGTTGTTGGGATTCTATTAGTTGATAGAACTGTTATTGAGGGGAAGTAGCTAAGTAGTCTGTAATATAGTAGGCTGGGAAGAGAAGTCTGGATTGTAAAAGGCCATAGAGCTCAAAGTATGTGACTATTTTTGCACATCAATTAAACAAGCAGATTCACAAGATCCTGGTCTATATTATTGGTGATGTATTCTTACTGTAATTTTTGCCTTTCAGGTTTATCATACTATCCATTATTCTCAGATAAATAACAACAAGCATAGATTAGGATATACTGCTAGAAGTACCCTAAGTCTCATTGTAATCTTTATCTATATTTTTTCTGCTATTGTGTATCTAAGAGCAGATTCATCATGATTTAACCAGTATAGAAGTTGGCCTGTCCATGCTTAATGATGTATGAATCTAGAGTTGTTTTCTTATATGTTCTTGATTGGTTTCAGCTGAAAGAATTTGGAAACTGGGATATTAGAGCTATCCCCGTCTCAGTAGGTGCCTCTTCCAACAATTAGCCTTTCTAAGATCCCTTTGAGTTAGTGTCAAAAGCATTGAAGGTTAAAAGTCTTTCTCTAATCTTAGGCCTTACTCTGTGTTTAATCTTAAATGTTTTCTACCATTCTGAAAGTAGTTATGAGGACTGCTGGATTATTTTTCTTCAGAGTATGCTGAAAGCAGTTCTGGATTTAAATGACATTTGACCTAATCTTAAGCTACCCTTTGTGTCTTTTATGAGAGTTTCCTTTGCAGTATGTCAAAAGCAGGCCTGGATTTAAATGACATCTAACCTGATCTTAGGCTGCACTTTGGTTTCTTTCTTTCACCCATTATTAATGTTCCATTCCACCATATATCTAAAAATAACCTTTGGTATAGATGACTTTCCCTATAAAAACCCTTGGATAGTTTTTATGCAAGTAATACCCTTTCATGACTCCATAGCCCAATGGATTAACCTTTCTTTTGACCTGTCTTCCCATGCTGAAACATCCTTCGATTTAGTTCCTTCCTTACTTCCTTAACCTTCTCATTTAATGATCTCCAACCAAACAAACCAAATCAAAAACCCTTGTGCTTCATACCTAGCCTAATACCTCAATTTGAGTTTCAAAGATATATCATTCTTTTATTTATAGAGAGATCCATCTCTGGATCCAGGAGGGCTAGATCCTAGGATCCCAAAGTGGTTCGATGTTGTCATATCTTTTGGTCTTGCCAATCTGGCCAAAACATAGAAACCACAACATAATGGCGACTCCGTTGGGGAAATCTGAGTGAACTTTATCTTATGCATCCTTAGAACCTCAGAAGACCCAAAATCTCTGGTTAGAATGGTATTTACTTGCTGATGGTGGACAGAAACCCTCATTTAAGAATTGAGAATCCTCCACCTGGCGACTCCACAATTCCAAATAGACCTAAAAACTCCACTGGAGGAAGAACCTGAAATATGGCCAGACCTCATAGAAGGATAGAACATTTAGGCTGGATTTGGTTTAAAGAATTCATTGTTTTTATCTACCACTACATTCTATCCTACTTTAAGCCTGATCAAGTGTACAAATATGATATCCAAATTGATTATGGGAAAGATCTCAAGCCTCAGTCTTCATACCATGAGCAGACTGTTGGCAATATGATGCAGAGTGTTGTCCTTGATGGCAACCTACTTGATAAATTTGATGGCAACCTACTTGATGAAGTTGTCCTTGATGGAAACTGAATTGTCCTATTTGTTAATGATGTAAATCTGATGTATCTACAGAGCAGTTCAGATATAATGGAGAAAGGAATTCCGATAAGGGCCAGAGCAATGATTAAAATGGTATGTCACAAAGAATACGTGGGTTTGTAAAGGCAAAGTAGCGTATGTACGCGGAAAAGTACGTACCAAGTAGTGTATGCCTATTTGCGCTCTAAATTTATAAAACCAGGGGACATTACCATGGTATTGGCCCATAGTATTGAGCGCTGGATTATATATTTGATCCCATCCAGGAATACCATCGGAAGTTGTGTGGTTTTGGCTCATGGTATTGACAAAGGCTAAATTTATATAAGAAAAAGAAGATCATAGTGCAAGTGCGTGCATAAGTCTGGGTTTTAATGAATACTTCACTTTGAAGTATATCTGCATGGAAGGGTAACAGATTATTGATTGATCTGAATTGATAATGCACCTATGAAGAAAATGATGAAGAGGGATCTCTAGATCTGAAATGACTATGTATTTTCTAGATCTGTTTATGGAATGTTTAGATCTGAGATGAGGCGAATATTTTCTGAAGTGAAGGGTAAGATCTGAGCTATTTATCTGTTCTGAAGAGTTGCGAAACCCTACAAAGTTTGAAGATATATACGCAGGTTCGCTTCATAAAAATCACGTGCATACGCAGGTTGGCTTCAGCAAAAGCGCATATGGAATGTGAGGTTGGTTCTGGAATATGTGCAGAAGTATACGCAGGTTTGTCTCTATGAAATCGCGTATATACGCAGGTTCAGTAAAGTAAAAGCGCGTATGGAATCTAGGGTTTTGCTGAAGTATGTGGAATGAAATGTCTGATCTGTTCTGTTGGTTTACTCTTATCTGTCAATAATATATTCATACAGATCTGGGTTGTTTGAATGTTGAATATGCTGATGATTATGTTAATTGAAGATCAAGTTGTTGGTTGATTGGTTGATGATTCAATGAATGAATTGATGGGGTTATAAGTTTCATTTTGATGTATGTTGAGCTTAAATGTGTGGAGTGGGTCCAGTCTGAAAATCTGATGAAAAGTGACCTATAAGGTGTGTTTTATGGAAGCTGTTGGATCCAGTATGAAAATTGATGAAACATGATCCGCAATGGTGTTGAGGGTTAAAGCCTTCAGTGAGGGGGTTGTAGCTCCCTTCCAGTAGTAGCTGGTAAACGAGAGCAGGGGGTAGTAGCTCCCTTCTAGGAGAGGCTAGTAAATGAGAGCAGGGGGTTGTAGCTCCCTTCCAGGAGAGGCTAGTAAACGAGAGCAGGGGGTTGTAGCTCCCTTCCAGAAGAGGCTGGTAAATGAGAGAAGGTTGTAGCCTTCTGCGGGTGGGTGCCTGCGTGTTGGTATGAGTCTGCGCCAGTACATGGTTGTAAGATGTTTTCTTTATAATAAATGTTGAAGACAAAGACGACGACAGCGGTGGTTTTCTCCCGAATTGGGTTTCCACCTTAAATCCTGGTGTTCATGTGTGTTGCTTATGTGTGATGGTTTATTCTATTATTACTTCACATGCTTACTACTAACTAAACATCTGATGAATGAATGATGCAAAGATCTAAGTAAAGAATTAAATGCATAATAAGATCTCTGGTCATACGCATGTTTTATTAAGGATATCCACGTGTATAAGTGACTTGGGTTCATTAAAGTAGCGTATGGGTTTTAGAGAAAGAAAAAGTAAAAAGTTTTCAGTCTGCACTAAATACTGATTCACCCCCCCCTCTCAGTATTTTTCCCAACAATTGGTATCAGAGCAGGTCCTTCTGAAGAAGCTTGATCGCTTGAAGGAGATCCGTCACAATGGGAAGGAAGCAAAAGAAGAAGGCTACTCAAAAGGAGATATCTCAGAAAACATGTGCAGCAGAAAATGAAGAAGAGGAAACAGGTATTGATTGTTGTTCTTGTGATTCACGTTCTTGTGCATGCAATGGTGAAGATAGTGAAAGTAATGTTATGGATCTAGAAGAAGCTCTCAAGATTAAAGTTGAAGATCAACAAAGATCATTTAATGAGAGAGAATCTATCTACAAAGAGATGATCTCTAGAATGAAAGAACAGATAGAAATGTATCAAAAACTGCAGGATAAAGCAACCTATCAAAGTAGAAGACTTGAAGCAGAAATCATCTTTTTCAAATCAAATCTGGAAAAATCAAATAATAAGAATGAAGAACTTTCTCAAACTTGTAAAGAACAAGAAAATGGGTTGAAAGAAGAGATCTTAAAATTGAATTATCAAGTAGAAGAAGGAAGAAGTGTCGAAGAAAGCATGAAGAAGCAATGCCAAAGATTGGAGGTTGAGGTAAATATTTTGAAAGGTAAATTAGAAGAAAAAGATAAACTCTTGAGGTTTCAAGATAGTACTAAGATTCTGGACAATATTCTTAGTAGTCAAAGGTCTCCTTTTGTTAAATTTGGTCTTGGTTTTCATGAAACTGTTAAAGGAGAATCTAGGTCACAAGGAAGTGCTAAAGATTCAAAGGATATCAATGCAAAATCTAAAGTGTTGGAAGAAACAAAAAGTCAACCGACAATCATGAACTCTCAAAAGAAATCATTCCCTCCTTTGATCAATAATGTTGAATGCTTTAAATTTCACAATTATGGGCATGTTGAAGCCAATTCTAGAAGCCGATTGTTTCAGTCACAAACAAACAGATTCTACACAGAAAGGTACTCAGGTTTCTTTAAGGGATATTGTTTTTCATGCAGCAAGTATGGTCATAAAGCAGCTGATTGCAATAGAAGAAAGAATAGAAAAACACATTATGATCCCTATGCTTACTTTTATGGTCACACAAGATGTTATGCTTGTAACAAGTATGTACATGTAGAAAAAGAATGCAAGATGAATAGATCTGAGAAATTGGACAATTTCCAGCACACTATAAGAAATTTCAAGCAAAGTTGGAAAAAGAAGGAGGACCGGTCAGAAACGTAGGAAATATTGACCCTACTGCAGTCATCCGCTTCTAAAGCTTACTTCTAATAATGACTGTAGGAGTAATGTGAGATACATTATAGGGATTAGTAATGTATCATCACAGGGGGAGCAATATATGGTGATTCTCATGGTTGGTTTGGTAATTTTGGTTATGTTTATTTCTAACAGTGCATCTGATTTGAAGAAGACAGGTACAAGTGGTACAAGTTCAGGGGGAGATGGAGCTGTGAAATTTTTAGTATTTCACTTTCCATACGCGGGTTTCATGAACTAACGCTGCGTATACACGCAAGTTCCGCTGGAGACAGAAGCGTATGATTTTCTGTTAAGGAAAACAGTGAGATGGCTCAAGAACAGGAGCACATGTTCAAGGGGAGCACCAGTCTAACTACTAATGATTGCATTGCTGGAATTGTATCTGATTATTCCTTAGTTCTCATAATATTCATGCTCAAATAATGATGACATGATACATGGTTTCTGATTGTTTTTTGATGAAGAGTATCTTTTGTTTTCACACATGGATGAGATGGAAGTCTTATGATTCAGAGATAAGATCACATGGATGATTACTTGACACATATTGTCTATTGAAGAAGTTGTTTTGATACGATAATTCCTCTTGGGAAGAATATGTTGATGCTGCAAAGAGTCTGAAAGCTTGGTTACTGATGTTCTTATGCTACAACTGTTGGATGACACTTGAAAAAACAGCTACATTGTCATACCTTTCTTCTCTCATATATTCCAGGGAAGCATTTGAATATCTCAGACAGAAGCTGGGAGTAGTCTCTGCCATACAGAAGATCATATCCACTTAAAATCAAAAGATTAAATTGGATACGTGGATTTCATGAAGGACAGTCGTGTATATACGTGAGTTTATACACAGAAAACCGCGCATGTGTGGTTGCTGACAAATTTTTTCTAGGTCAGCAGTTTTCAGCACAGCTGTGGTGTTGTTGGGAATCTCTGGTGATGTTCCAGCTCTCATATTTCTATTTTATTCTCTGTTGATGAAGATGCCTTGATGATTTTATATTGAAATTGTTCAGGATGCATAAGCTAAGGGGGAGCATTGGTCATATGGAAAAGATGCATTGTTGGCATTATGATGGTTCTGAAATATGATCTCTCTCTTGAGGTCTTTTTGGTATTCGTTACAAAGGTCATATTTGTAATTTGATGAAAAGGTCATGTTGAGACCTATGATGTAAAATTGTAATATTCAGTCATGTAAGGACTTGATCAAATTTGTAAACCCACTTGGTTGGGTAGTTGAGTCAAAATGTGTAAACCCACTTGGTTGGGTACTTGAGTCACATATGTAAATCCACTTGGTTGGATCATTGTTGTAATTGTGATTCCTTAGTGATAGGAAAGGTCATAGAGTCATGTACTTCATTGAAAAATATGTTTGAAGATTCAGCATGAACTTAGGGGGAGCATGGCAACTTCAGTGCACATCAGATCTACAGAGCTCTTCTTTCTACAAGAGAAGAAAAACCTTGTTTTGGTTTTATCCACCCTTTGCCCTTGATATCAAAGGAGGAGAGTAACATGTTGTTTGAATAGGGGGAGAGTATCATAGTGTTTGCATAATGGTTATATTCAATGTATCTATCTGTTGAGGTGATCAAACACCATCATGGTTGCCATCAAGTCCAAAGGGGGAGATTGTTGGCAATATGATGCAGAGTGTTGTCCTTGATGGCAACCTACTTGATAAAGTTGATGGCAACCTACTTGATGAAGTTGTCCTTGATGGAAACTAAATTGTCCTATTTGTTAATTATGTAAATATGATGTATCTATAGATCAGTTCAGATATAATGGAGAAAGGAATTCCTGTAAGGGCCAGAGCAATGATTAAAATGGTATGTCACAAAGAATATGTGGGTTTGTAAAGGCGAAGTAGTGTATGTACGCGGAAAATTATGTACCAAGTAGCGTATGCCTATTTGCGCTCTAAATTTATAAAACCAGGGGACATTACCATGGTATTGGCCCATAGTATTGAGCGCTGGATTATATATTTGATCCCATCCAGGAATACCATCGGAAGTTGTGTGATTTTGGCTCATGGTATTGACAAAGGCTAAATATATATAAGGAGAAGAAGATCATAATGCAAGTGCGTGCATAAGTCTTGGTTTTAATGAATACTTCACTTTGAAGTATATCTGCATGGAAGGGTAACAGTTTATTGATTGAACTAAATTAATAATGCACCTATGAAGAAAATGATGAAGAGGGATCTCTAGATCTGAAATGACTATGTATTTTCTAGATCTGTTTATGGAATGTTTAGATCTAAGATGAGGCGAATATTTTCTGAAGTGAAGGGTAAGATCTGAGCTATTTATCTGTTCTGAAGATTTGCACAGCCCTACAAAGTTTAAAGATCTATACGCAGGTTCACTTCATAAAAAGCGCGTGCATACGCAGGTTGGCTTCAGCAAAAGCGCATATGGAATGTGAGGTTGGTTCTGGAATATGTGCAGAAGTATACGCAGGTTTGTCTCTATGAAAGCGCGTATATACGCAGGTTCAGTAAAGTAAAAGCGCGTATGGAATCTAGGGTTTTGCTGAAGTATGTGGAATGAAATGTCTGATATGTTCTGCTAGTTTACTTTTATCTATCAATAATGTATTCATACAGATCTGGGTTGTTTGAATGTTGAATATGTTGATGATTATGTTAATTGAAGATCAAGTTGTTGGTTGATTGGTTGATGATTCAATGAATGAATTGATGGGGTTATAAGTTTCAGTTTGATGTATGTTGAGCTTAAATGTGTGGAGTGGGTCCAGTCTGAAAATCTGATGAAAAGTGGCCTACAAGGTGTGTTGTATGGAAGCTATTGGATCCAGTATGAAAATTGATGAAACGTGGTCCGCAATGGTGCTGAGGGTCGAAGCCTTCAGTGAGGGGGTTGTAGCTCCCTTCCAGTAGTAGCTGGTAAACGAGAGCAAGGGGTAGGAGCTCCCTTCCAGGAGAGGCTGGAAAACGAGAGCAGGGGGTTGTAACTCCCTTTCAATAGAGGCTAGTAAACGAGAGCAGGGGGTTGTAGCTCCCTTCCAGGAGAGGCTGGTAAATGAGAGAAGGTTGTAGCCTTCTGCAGGTGGGTGCCTGCGTGCTGGTATGAGTCTGCGCCAGTACATGGTTGTAAGAGGTTTTCTTTATAATAAATATTGAGGACAGAGACGACAGCAGTGGTGGTTTTCTCCCGAATTGGGTTTCCACCTTAAATCTTGGTGTTCATGTGTGTTGCTTATGTGTGATGGTTTATTCTATTATTACTGCACATGCTTACTACTAACTAAACATCTGATGAATGAATGATGCAAAGATCTAAGTAAAGAATTAAATGCATAATAATATCTCTGGTCATACGCATGTTTTATTAAGGATATCCGCGTGTATACACGACTTGGGTTCATTAAAGTAGCGTATGGGTTTTAGAGAAATAAAAAGAAAAAAAGTTTTCAGTTTGCACTAAATACTTATTCACGCCCCCCTCTCAGTATTTTTCCCAACACAGACACATACACCTGTGAAAAACCTAGTGGAATAAGAGCCTCATGCTGTATCTCTTACCCCTAATGAAAATTTAAGCAGTCATAGTTCTCTTGTTGCACTACCTACACCCACAAAGGTCATAGAAATATATAAGCCTCTGGTTTTGCCTCTTATCTTCTAACCCCTTCCTGCAGGACTTACAAATAAGCTGCCCATGTTTGATCTAGAGAATACAAAGATCACTGTTGAGCAACATGTTCAAAAGCTTGAGGATTTACTTGACTTGCATGAAATATAAGAAGATGATGTGCGTATTAGAATGTTTTCCTTGTCATTACAAGGAAATGTTAAGAGTTGGTTTAAAAACCTTCCAACTACAAGCATTTTTAGCTTTTATCAATTTGCTCAAGTTTTCCTTGATAGATGGATAGTCCCGGGAAATTTTTTCCTCATCCTAGAAGAATACCAAAACTTGAAAAGGCAACCAGGAGAGACAGTACAAGGCTTTTCAGCCAAGTTCAATAAGGTATACAATGCAATACCTACTAATATAAAACCACCCTTGGGATGGGCTTTATTGCACTATCCAAGTTCTTTTGACCCTGAGGTGGAATTCCATATTAGAGAAAGAGAGCCTTCGAGCCTGGAAGAAATGCAGAACATAGCAATTACTGTCGAATACAACATAAGGTGCAGGGAGGAAAAATTAAGTGCAATAAAGAAGGACCAAGCATAGCAAAGAAGGTTGATCTCTGCAGAAACAAAGTTGGAAAGATTGATCGAGATAGCCAACAGCTTGATAAACATAAAAGAGGAAGAATATGAGGCTGAAACTAGAGATGCTTATCCAAAGGGACTCATACCTTGTCCTCAAGAAAAACAAACCAGATCACTGCAAGACATAAGCAACATGCAAAGAATGTATGATGAACAAGATTTCAGATCAAAAGATGAACTTGCAAATTATTTTGAAGAAAGACTTGTTGAGAATCCAGAAGGTTTTATTGGTGACATTTATTATAATTATGATTCTTCTAGTTTTGATCTATCTGATGATGATTTTCTCCAAATAGAAGCTAATCCTGTAGGACCATCATTAGTAGATTTGTGGGAAGAAGATCATGTGCATCAACTTCGAGAAAGAAATGAGCCAAGTCAGGCTATTTATGATACTGATGAAGAAGGGTATGAAATTCTAGTAGCAGGTGAAGATTCATTGAATCTTCACTCTGCTTTATATCACATTATCAGTAATAATTTCCATGAAGATGGAAGTCAGCAACCTTTCAGCGCAAAGGATGAGGAAGAAAACAATGAAGAAACTCTTGAGAAAGTTGAATATCCTGAAACTTCTCCTGAAAGGGTTGAGGTAATCAAAGAAACCCCTGCTCAACAATATGTCAGTCTTTTCATTGAGCTCAACCCACCAGATCAGAATGTCTCAGAGCTACAAAAGGACAACATTGCCATATATGATGATTCCTCCAGTTCAAAAGGTGATGAAGATGAGGAAGATTTTCTTTCTCAAAAAGATCTTATTTTTGGTCCAATGGAAGAGGAAGCAGTCATGGTTGAAAAGTACTTATCAAATACTCACAACCAGGTATCATTTCAAGATCCTTATGCTCATTTCCTGCAAACATTTGAAGAAGGATCAAAGGTCATCAAGAGCATCTTGTTGCAGGCAACAAGAAAAATTTTAAAAGTTGTTGTTAAAAAACAAAGAGAATGGGAGTGGCCCTGCCTATCCAGCATACTCAAAGAGAGTAGAAAGGACCAGCCATGGGATCATTTGATTGACTGGATGTATTGGAAAAGAGAGTTTTTCAGCTAGACATGTAAATATTTCCAGTTAGAGTAGGGTAGGTATGAAGTCTCAATAAAGATCAGCCTGTGAGCATTTAGTTATTTGTTTTAAATTTCCACAAAGTTTAGTCCATGTGCAGCAAATCAGACAGTCTGATCTTGGTTTTCCTTTGTTTCAATTTCTATTTCAGAATGTAGAGAAAGAAATCTGCTAGACAGTTTAATCCTAGCAGATATTAGTTTAGGTAGAGAAGCTGTGAGGTCAATTGTTTAATCTGGTCTCATGGAGAAATAAGGGTAGCAATAGATAGGTTTATTTTCCTGTTTGAAAAAAATTGATGACGTAAAAGGTCTGCAAGTCTAAATGCACCTTGAAGAAAAAATTCTAGGAAAATAGGATGGGTAGGTAGTTGTTTGGAGAGATGTTTTCTGCTGATTTAATATCCACCATATTTTTGGTAGCTGATCAAAGAAAAGAAAGATGTGTCAATTACCAGGCATATGGCCTACTTCCAAAGATTATTTTCTGAGATTCTTGACACCTTCAAGAAGATGCCATCCCCTTGTGGAGCCACTATTAACCACCTATAAATTTTTGACATAGCAAACAGGTGGCTAAAAATTTTTCTGAGCCTTCAAGAGAGACATTTCCTTTGTAAATCTATCATTCTTGAAGCCTCCATGTGTTTTCCATCCTTCAATATAATCTTCACTGTTGTTTCCACTGAAAAACCCTGCTGTTTTGTGAAGAAACTGATTTCAAAAGGCCTCCATCTGCTCCATGTTATTCCCTCAAAATTCCCATTTTTCATCCCTTTTCCCCTCACACAATTCCTCAAAAATCTCTTCATTATCCCTCTAAATCATCAAATTCCATTTTTAAAGCTTGTAGCTCCCTTTATTTGGTTTAAGAATTCCCTTTTCTGCCTACCAGAACCCCCCATTTGGCCTTAAAAAGCACTATTTTTGGCCTAAAATACCCTATTTTACATTATAATACCCCTAAGCCCCCAAAGGCTTATACTCGTTGGCTCTACTCCTCCATGTGACCCTAAGCCCGCAATCGGGCACTAAAATCCTTTATAAACCCTTCTCCAAAGCCTTTTCCCTTTTATTTTTTGTTTCCTGGCATTCAATGTTAAAATGAACGTCAACCGTCAATGTTTACAGATCAACGGTTATCTGGCACCTTTCCATTTCATAACCCACTCATTTCATTTCCCAAAGCTTTCCGCCTCCTCTGCTAATCTCAGCCGTTCATCATGTAGATCCAACAGTCGAGATCATCTCTGCAAACCATATAACCTTTCTCTCCCTTTGAAACACTGTCGCGCCAGTTTCAAATCTCAACCGTTCATCGTATAGATCCTACGGCTGCAATTAAACCCGATGGTTCCCCCCTCCTCCTGCGCACCTTCCTTCATCGCGTTGTTTTTAACACCGTCAGATCTCCCTGCCCCACATCCAACGACAAGGAGGCATATCACGTTTTTTTATGTCCAACAGATAATAGTCCGAAATTGCGCAATATAAGTGGTTTTGTTTTGCCACGTGGCGCGTGACGAGTGGAATCGCGTGAATTTCTTGAATACCATTTATTGCTCCCGATCCCGCACGAAAACTACTTTGGTTTTCCACTTACCACCCTCCACGATATATCTCGGAGTTAATCATAGTCGTCTATCCGTTCCAATCTAATGGTCCAAATTAGATATCGCCTTCACTCATCCACTATTCGCCTTTTCTCCTCAATGGCACCATCAATGAATCTTCGCCATCCATTAATCTAATCCAACGAGTCTAATATAACCCTGCCTTCATCCATTCTTTCATTCGTTCATCCTCCAAACAGAATTCACCCGCCGATATCCACTGTCGATCACAATCATCCGACGGCTCTAACATAATTTCACCTCCATTCATTATTCACCTATCCAACCGTCTAAACAACTTCATCGGTAAACCTCAACCATTGATCTCCCATGTTTGATCCGATCGGACGGTCCAGAAACCGCCTCACACCAAACCTCCATCAGATCGTTTTTCTCCATTCTGCCATGGTTTTCACTCATTTTTTCGCCTGCCTCCACCATTTTCATTGCCTGCACCACCATCCCTTCGGCCCTCCAGATCAATCCTCCTTCACTCCCCTTGGATTTCATAACTTGTGTATTGTGTTTTGCAGGTGCCAAAGGTCGTAAATTCACTCTGTCACACAGGCACAGACAGGGTAATATGGAACACAAAATATCAGTTCCAGGGCCAGAAGTAGCAGAGACAGACACCAGAGAGGCTTTGAAGCATGTTTTAATCAATAATCAACATTATTAACCCTGATTAAAACCCTCTTGCACCTCCAAAACCTGTATATGCACCAAAACAAGTCAGAACCAGCAGCAAAGTGTATCAGAGACAGATTAAAGGATTAACGCCTAATATTGAAGACTTTATGTTCATAATCCAATGTTCTTAAGGATGAAGATACAGATTGAGGACCATGAAGATGATTAAAAGGCTTAATGAAGCCTAAAACACATGAAACAAGCCATATCTTGGTTTTAATATCAGCGGAACACTTTTTCTCTAGAAGGAATATCTACCTGATTTCCTCCATCTTCCATCGAAAACCAGAACAGTTAATACACTGACAGAAGTTTCTAGAGCTGTCAGGTCAGTAGTTATGGAAGTATGGAAGACCTAAAATACTTTCAGTCACCTTACTTATATTAGAAGACAGCACAGAGTACCTGTAGTCAGAAAGTACTTCAAAGCACATACCTGAAGATATTGTCAACCTGACAGAGACTTCCAAACTAGCCTAAAGAGTACAAAACATGTTAAATGCAGAGGCATTATGCAGAGTGGGTATCGAATACTTCCTCCCCTCTGTCTTAATGAATCAATTAAGTTTACAACTACTACTCCTCCTCTCCATTCACCTATAAATATTCATTGAAAATACGTTGTAAAGGTTGTTGGTTGTTGGGATTCTATTAGTTGATAGAACTGTTATTGAGGGGAAGTAGCTAAGTAGTCTGTAATATAGTAGGCTGGGAAGAGAAGTCTGGATTGTAAAAGGCCATTGAGCTCAATGTATGTGACTGGTTTTTCACATCAATTAAACAAGCAGATTCACAGGATCCTGGTCTATATTATTGGTGATGTATTCTTAGTGTAATTGTTGCCTTTCAAGTTTATCATACTGTCCATTATTCTCAGATAAAGAACAGCAAGCATAGATTAGGATATACTGTTGGAAGTACCCTAAGTCTCACTGTAATCTTTATCTATATTTTTTCTGCTATTTTGTATCTAAGAGCATATTCATCATTATTTAACCAGTATATAAGTTGGCCTGTCCATGCTCACTGATGTATGAATCTAGAGTTGTTTTCTTAGATGTTCTTGTTTGGTTTCAGCTGAAAGAATTTGGAAACTGGGAGATTAGAGCTAGCCCTGTCACAGTAGGTGCCTCTTCCAACAATTATCCTTTCTAAGATCCCTTTGAGTTAGTGTCAAAAGCATTGAAGGTTAAAATTATTTCTCTGATCTTAGGCCTTACTCTGTGTTTAATCTTAAATGTTTTCTACCATTCTGAAAGTAGTTATGAGGATTGTTGGATTGTTTTCCTTCAGAGTATGTTGAATGTAGGTCTAGATTTAAATCACTTCTGACCTGATCTTAAGCTACCCTTTGTGTCTTTTATGAGAGTTTCCTTTGTAGTGTGCCAAAATTAGGCCTAGATTTAAATGACATCTGACCTGATCTTAGGCTGCATTTTGGTTTCTTTCTTTCACCCATTCTTAATGTTCCATTCCACCATCTATCTAAAAATACCCTTTGGTATAGATGACTTGCCCTATGAAAACCCTTGGATAGTTGTTATGCAAGTAATCCCCTTTCATGACTCCATAGCAAAATGAATTAACCTTTATTTTGACCTGTCTTCCCATGCTAAAACATCCTTCTATTCAGTTCCTTCCTTACTTCCTTAACCTTCTCAGTTAATGATCTCCAACCAAACAAACCAAATCAAAAACCCTTGTGCTTCATACCTAGCCTAATACCTCAATTTTATTTTCAAAGATATATCATTATTTGCTTTATATAAAGATCCCTCTCTGGATCCAGGAGGGCTAGATCCTAGGATCCCAAAGTTGTTCGATGTTGTCTTATCTTTTGGTCTTGCCAATCTGGCCAAAACGTAGGAACCACAAAAAACTCCTTGGAACACTCCATCAATAAGAACATACTCCCATGTGGTAGCATTGTATGCCTCATTAATAAGGCTCCATGACTCCTCCCTTTGACATTCCATATGCCAAAGCCATCCACCATCATACTGCTATGTGAGAAGATCTTCTTACTACATGGAAGCCTCTCATAATCCTCCAATGCTAAAGGGTAGCCTCCTTGCAGCTTGAATGTGCCTTCCTTCTCCCTAGAAATATCATGAAAAGTATGGGAAAATTTCTACCCATACTCTCCCAAGTGTAACCACAGGAACAACGAATCTTGTTGCTCCCTCATCTCTCCCTCATACAAGCCATAGAGTAAGATCATGATGGTTTTCTTGTATGATGCCCCATACAAACAAGTTTTTTTTTGTTCTATCATATGGGTGCCATGCCATGCCTCCATCCACCACATACCTTTTGACAAAGGGTATGGTTCAAGATGGCCAAACTCTCTCAAGAGTAGACAGCGCAACTTTTCTTCTTGCTACCCTGTGTCATAGATTTGCAAGTGGCTCACCAATTTCTTGCCCTCCATCCACCTCCATTCATCCAAATGTGGATGCCTCCAATCATTTTTCCCTTTGGTATCTTACCAATGGAGACTACCAATCTCCAAAAGCAAATCTTCCTCCTTACACCTCATGGTAATTTGAGATGTAACCCCTTGGAGATCTTTTAGAAAAGACCTCTCATCAATGATTCTCTTGAATCCAATATGATCCAAGTGTGTTGAAAGTAAAACATCATCAAAGAGTGGCACAATACTCATGAGGCCCTCAAAATCTCACACCCCAAATCCTTATGTTGCATTCAACTCAATAAGGGTGCAATGGGATGAATGTTCATCCCTTCTTTGTTTAAACCAAGGTCACCCAGCGCAGTGCAAGCTTTTTGCTCCACCCCAACAGTGTGTTTTGATCCTAGACCAAGTGAGGACAATTTCCAAGGTTTTCCATAAGATTTTTTGAAATTATCAAAATGGAAATACATGCATACCTTGTTGAGTCTTGGGAACATCTTTTATGGATGCAATAGTTCCTCTCTTTAGTGTGTTGGTTGATCCAACTGCTGATATGGATGGCTGCTCCCTCATGAATGTGACAGCATTAGTACAAGGCTCCTCAGGTGGAGAAGAGGACTCCTCCTTCTCTGATCTTCTACTGTCAAATATTCCGATTACCTGATGAGTGAAATCAGAAAAAGTAGATACTCTTTCATGACTTCCATGGCTGAACCACCAAGAGCTTGCCTTGCCCTCCAAGTGCAGCGCTGAGATCTCCACGGCCTCTTTTTCCACTACTAGATGTAGTAGGAAAAATGCTTCTAGTTTCATCACCCAAGTCTTTGCTGCACACTTGAGTGATCCATAAAATGTAGACAACAGAAATATGTTGCCTCTTATCATTCTCTTACTGCATGCTCTTCTTCCTTCTCTCAGTTGGATAAACTGAGGAAAATCTAGGGTCTCTTTGAAAGCCCTAGGTTGGCACTTGTATTCTGCCAAATACCCACTCAGGATCTCATGTTCTAAGTGGTATTCTTTCTCTCCACTTCCTCTATGTGAACAGGAAGTGCATGGATCTTCTTCTTCCTCTTGAAACCTTCTGGAGGTCTCACTGCAGCTTTCTCCTTCTTGAAACCCTCTAAGATTTTCATTACATATTTCTTATTTTCTCTTAGATCTGAAAATTGAAGAGAGTAATCTCATCCTCTCCATCATATTGTTCACCTATTATTCTTCTTATCTTATGATTGGATCTGAAATCCATAGACTTAGGCAAGATCGAAACTTTGTACCACTGTAGTATCCCAAAATCGGGATTTTCTACAACAATTAGAATATCTTAAGATATTCTAAAGTTGGAGCTTCAGAAAATCATGAGCTTGGAAATTTAGATCAGCTCATTATATGTGAAATAACATCTCATCATCAAATGAGTGGATATCAGCAATAATATGGCCTACATACTCCTTCCTAAGTGGGGAAATGCAGCAATATAAGGCATAAAATGGTTGTCTTTAGAAAATAACACTATTCCTATGAGAAATGGGACTTGGATCTGTTATAATATTCAATATACAACTCACATCCAAAATTGGAGCAAAAATAAATGCTTCTAGCCAACTTAAACAGATCTCCCCAAATCAGTATGACTCAAATAAGCCCAAACCCCATAGCTTACATCATGCAGAAAGTGTTGAAGCAAGTACTGCATTATTTTACTGAGGGTTTATGTAGAAAATGATGAGAAATAAGAGATCAAGAGTGCACAATCATCCAATGGCTGAGAAAATGGAGATTCATTCCTTTTTATATAAAATAAGTGTTGGGTGCAGGAATTACACTTAAGCAAACTCCTCAACACTTAATTTGTCAACCCGAGGGATTCGTAAACTTAGAGATGAAGCACAAGAAATTCCAGGGATGGTATGAATCTTCCTAATGTAAATCCCTACTTTCTTTGAAGAAATGATTGCAGAATCAAATCAAAAGAAAAAAAGGCAACTTGAACCATCAAAAATAATCTAAGACTGGAACGAGAAAGTATGCATTTGCAAGAGAGAATTAAAGATAAAAGGAAGTCACTCCAACTAATGGTTGTTTAATCTATTGAGTGTGTGTTTTCCTCTAGCAGAGACACTTTAGCAGTTTCATTAGATGGGCCCTTATACCTGCTTCTTTAGAGATTCCCTTCTTGCATTAATTTGTCCTGCACTAGTGCAAGATCATAGACTTATGTAGAAGGTATAAATAGTGTCTTTACTTAAGGCTTTTTACTTCATGCAAGGGATCGAACTTTTCAAGGTTCAGAGCACTCATAGCTTGTGGCAAGAAACTGGTTCTTGCATCGGATCAAAGCTTCCTACACCTAGCTTTTAATCCTTAAAATGAGTGTTCAATTATTGCAAGTGATAGTTTACTATCGAATCAAATTGCACACATAAAATTGAATTTTTCTGATCTTAACAAAATGCAGAAATCAAGAAACAATCATTTATATTTCCATAAGCATTTAAAGAAAGAAAGAAGATTGCGGAAAGTAGACTAAGAAAGCTTGTTGCATCACACCAACATGCACTGGTGCAAGTTCATTTCTCCTACTTGGACTAGGCGGAAAAACCAATTAAACAAAATTGTAGGAAAAGTAAATATCACACCAACGTGCACTAGTGCAGGTTCGTTTCTCCTGCTTGTACCAGGCGGAGGAAACCTAATCTAAAATCAAGTGATGGAAAGTAAATTTCAAGGAAAGAAAATATATCTACTTCATACAACAAATCCATTTTCACTCAGACAAGAATACATGTGCTGAAAGTTAAATCACACTTTGACAATATAAACACACATTATAGGAAACCGAAAATAGGGTAAACATGTTGGGTTGGCTGGGCCCTAGCCAACTAGCACGTTTCCCTTTTAAGTTAAAACGATGCTCAGTAAACTAGTCAATTCATCAGCTTAAAGACAAAAACACAATTTCTAAAACATGAGGTGGAAAAACCTTTTATTACTTCATTGAGGCAAATAAATGTGTTGATACAATGTCCAGCCCAGATTCGGGCGATAACAAAACAACCTGTTACCGCCTATCAAACTTTGCTCTAAAAACTCTGCTCAAAAACTCTCCTCCCTAGGTCCTATTTACACTTTACATTATATAGATCTGTTGGCCGAAGGCCAAAACAAATCGTTCAACTAATTCATAACAAAATGCAGAATTTAGCATTCGGCCTTCAAAATTAGGCAGCTAACAAAACCAGCCGTACCTAATCTCCAGTCTTTTCGCCTTTCACGGATTTGGTCTTGGTTGCCTTTGGATCAATCATGTTGTCGTGGCTGAATACAAGGTGGTGATCAAGGAGGTTCGGATCTGCCGCAAAGATCTGTTGTGCTGGCAATGGTGCAAGATCCGATCCTGCACTAAGATCAACGGTCACGGTAAGCACTCTAACTGTCAAATAACCATTGGAGATATTGATAAGTTACAAAAGTGATTTAAAAGTAATAAATCATGTAATAAATATTTAATTAATTCTAAATTAAATTAAAACATGAATAATAAAGGTTTATACGAAATATGTCACCATGCTTGGACTAGTGCAAGATGAGGGTGCATAAAAGAGGTGAAACAGAGGTAAATGGTTATGATTTAGGAAGGGGAAAATGGTAAAAAGAGAGAAAATTAGGGGGCTAACATTCTCCCATCCATAAGTTGTTGTGTGTCCTCACACAACTCTTTACCTCTAAAAAAAACCTTCAAAACTTTGAGCATTCCAGATCACTCCTGCTCTGTCATACTAGCATCAGCGTGCAATGTTTCAGACTTCTTCTTTTTTATTTTCTTCAGTTTCTTTGTCACTTTTCTAAGTCATTTGAAACACTGCACAGCTTGGTATTTCCACACTCTGACTTCTCCTTTCTCTATCTAGATCTCCATTGTTAATTCTTCTTTATACTATTCTTTTTCCTCCTGCGCTTTAGCTATGAGCTGCTCTAAGTTATGCACTTGAAGCTCTAGCTCGACTATCCAAGCAGCAGGAGCTACCAAGTCTTCTTCCTCTTTTGTCCTGACAGGCGCTATATCTTATTTAGGGACCTCAGTATCCCTCAAGGTTTCATTAAACTCTTCTTCTTCTTCTTCTTCTTTTTCTTCTAGTTCTTCTTCTTCTTCTTCTTCTTCTTCTTCTTCTTCTCCTTCTTGCTCTTTTGGTTCTTCATCTTCTTCTTCTTCTTCCAACTCTTCTTCTTCTTGCACTTCTTCCTCTTACACTAGTGGAGGAGGGGATTCAACGTTTTGTAGGGATTGTGGTTCTACACCAAGTTCTTCATTCTTTTTCCGAGCCGTTTTAATGAAATCGACCAACTTGGTGTCATCCGCGACCTCTACGGATTTTTCTATGTATGCAAGGACTGACATCAAATCATCTTCTTCGAGGTTTTGTTCATGTACTGGTGGCATTAGAGGAGTTTCTTCAACAGGTGTACCTATTGTCTTCTTTTTCTTTGGAGATGTGCCCTTTTCTTCTATTGATTTCTCGAGTCGTTTCCTTCTTGCACTGGTGTAAGAAGGACTTCCCTTTCCACTCGAGCCCTTGCTTGTGCTAGTGGTGGTCTCTGTCTTCTTTCCAGTAGCTATCTTCTTATGCAGTTGATTTAATAGCGCCTCCCAGATCATACCTTTAATTTCCAACTGCTTCTGAACCAAGATTTTTATCAGGCCGTGGTGATATAATTTCTTGTCAGCTTAATCCGCCCGTGCGCCTGCACACTCTTGGCCCTATTTTCCAAACTCTTGATCAAAAAATAAGTTAAATGCATCCTCCAACAGATGTTTCGACCGGGTTCGAAGTGTTGCAGTATCCTGAAATGATACACAAAGGTGAGGGAGTACCTTCCCTCGCAAGTCACGAACTTCTGGAGGATAAAAAGGAGGTCTCGCCACTATCCCAGCAGGGCGCTGCGCAGAACTCCTTTCTTCCAATCCACCTTCATATTCTTATCAACGACAAAATGCTGCCAGTGCTTCCTCTTGAGCTTTTGATTTTTGAAGTACTACACACCAGTATTTTGCAAGCCCATCGCTACTGCTATCGATTCTTCCGTGACCTTAAATTTCAGGGGCCCAATTTTTACACGGCCATTTTTAAAACTCTTTGCAAACTGTAAGGCCACTTCACTATTGTGCCCATCAAATTTCTGTAAAAAATGAAGAAATCCTGAGTCTTGCAATAGTGCAAGACTATTGCAAAACTCAGCAGTCTGATCTACCTCACTTAGAGACGAAGGTTCACATCGAACAGGTGGTATCGCTGCTTAACAGTTATGAACTGTTCAAAAATTGCATGCAATACCAGAAAATTTGGCTCTTTTTAAATAGGGATCCAACCGTCCACCATCCCTTCTGTCTTATCACCGATCCATTACACCAAAATAGCCTTGGATGCGCGACATGTTTGAAATCGTGCAGGATTGGTACTTGCAACGGCGTTTTTTAACAGCTATGTGAGGTAATCATTATAAGTGAAGGATGTTTAGAATCATGGCGGAAAGGGTAATTATATCCAAGCAATGGTTAAACATTTCCGCATTCCTTCATAATTCAAAAAAAGAACTTTAGCATTTATTAAAAAATGATCATGATTCTTAACTAAAAACACCTTGTAATTTAAATAATTTTCTCCTAGTTAATATGATAGCACAAGTAATCATCAAATAAGTGAAAAGGCTTCTTGTAAACTTTTATGCTAACCACTTCCTATGACATATGCTCATGAAAAGAAAAAATTGTACTCTGTTTCTGTCAAGGTGCATGCTTGCACCGATCTGTTTACACCGCTTACTATGTTGTTCTGTTGGTACCATTCTGCTTGTATTATTATATAGGGCGATATGCTTGCACTAGTGCAAGCATATTGTCTAAAAAAAGAACAGGGAATTTAAGTAAAATATAGGCTGGACTTCTAACATGGCTTCCACAACTGATACTGGAAATTTTCTTCGCCCTTTCTTGATGCTTCAGAGCATATTTTTTCTCTTTGTGTATGAGATCCTGCAATGAATTCATGAGGGAACAAAGAAGTGGGAAAGGGGAAAATTTTAGAATGGGAAGGAATTTTATTATAGGGATTCCAGGAATAGTACCGCAAGAGGAGATAAACAGAAGTGGGATAGGGAAAAAATTCAAGGGTAAAGTGGGATTTTTACAAAGCGGGTAGGTTAAATTCAGAAGAATGTGGGAAGGTTAATAATTCTGGGATTTAAAGAAGAAAACTGAGGGAATATTACGAAATGGGATATGAAGAAAGGCAGAAAATGTTCTGGAAGGTCTGCCTACACTGTTGTAAGAAAAAATAACTGCAGCGAGAATTAAGTGTTACTTGAATAAAAATATCCATGCTAATTACCCCAATGTATAAAGGTTGGTCCTACTGAACCTGCTTTTACTTGGTGGTCACTAGCATATCTAAATATTAAGCAACATTCTCTTTTTATTAGAAAATTTTGATCTTTCTTCCATCAAGCTGGTTTTCGGGTTGACCCTTCTGCAATCATGTCAGCGAACTGATTTTCACAATTACAGGAAAATATTTTTTTCTTTACTTTTTTATTTAAAAAAAAAGTTGTATTTTTAAATTTTTTTCAAGAGAAAGAAGGATTCATGTCTTCAAAAGGTTGGTATTACCATTCACCACTACCGTCCCGAATTTCTATTGGACTTTCTGTGTAAAATATTTCTTGGCAAGTGGCTAAAAATACTTCTTTAATCTATGTCCATTTACCAAGAATACTGAATTTTTTCCATCAATGGTTTTAACTTCTACTGCTCCATTCTCGAATACTCGGATCATTTCATAAGGTCCCATCCAACATGTATGGAACTTCCTTTTAAAAATTTTAAATCTAGAATCATAAAGTAGTACCCATTCACCTGGTTGGAATTGCTTTTTCTGAATAGATTTGTCATGCCACCTCTTGCGTTGTTGTTGAATTAGTATGTTCTGTTGAACAGCATCTCTACAAAATTCATCTAATTCACTTAATTGGTGAAGACATTGTTGTTATGTCTCAGAGAGATCTAGTCCTAACATAAACTATTTTCCATATACCAGCTCATATGGTGTATGTCCTGTGCTATTTCTCCAAGTGGTTCTGTATGCCCACAAAGCTTCTGGTAATCTTTAAGCCCAATCTTTCCAATGCATATTCGTTGTCTTTGTAAGAATGGACTCGATCACTTTGTTTGTAGATTCCACCTAGCCATTTTCTTGCGGGTGATACGACGTGGATTTCCTATGCCGGATCTTGTATTGCTCCATCAAACCCTGTACCAGATTAGAAATAAACTGTGGACCATTGTCAAAAAAAATTTCTCTAGGCACACCAAATCTAGTAAATATTTCAATAAAAATAAAATCAACAACTTTTTCTGTAGCAAAAGAAACAACTTTAGCTTCTACCCATTTTGTAACGAAATCTGTACAAACCAAAATATGTTTTTTACTTAATGATGTTGGATTTATTGGCCCTATAAAATCAACAGCCTATTTTTCAAATGGCTCAATCATAACTTGGGGAAATAAAGGCATTTCATTGGTTTGATTAGGTTGGCCCATTCGTTGACAGCTATCACATCACCTAACATATTGTTTGGCATCCTTAAACAAGGAATGCCAAAAGTAACTAGCACGTAATACTTTATATGCAATCCACTTATCAGCGAAGTGACCTCCACAAGGTTCATCATGAGAATATTTCAATATTTCAAACACTTCCTCCTCTCTTACACATCTACAGATAATCAATTCTTGACCAGTGTAGAAGAGATCTCCTTGAATCTAGGAATATGCAACACTTTTCTGAACAATATTCTGCTTTTCACGAGCGAACAAGTGAGGTGGTGTTTTTCCAGTGACCAAATAATTAGCAATGTTAGAAAACCACAGAGAATCTATAGACATAGAAAAAAGAGATTCATCTGGAAAATCATCATTAACAGGAGTTGCTTCACCAGGATTATCTAATCTAGAAAGAAAGTATGCTACAACATTAGATTTCCCTGGTCTATCAACAATAGTAACATTAAACTCCTGCAAAAATAGCAACCACCTAGTCACTCTACCGCTTGTCAATGGTTTTTTCATCAAATATTTAATTGCGGAATGATCAGTATGTAAAAATACTTCATATCCTGTAATATAGTGCCTGAACTTATTAATTGAAAAAATTACAGCTAAAAACTCTTTCTCTGTAATTGTACAATTCAATTCAGCAGAAGACAAATTCTTACTAATATGATAAATAGCATAGGATTTCTTATTTTCCTCTTGTCCTAAATTTGTGCCAATAGCCAAATCTGAAGCATCAGAGGAAATGTGAAAATGCAGGGACCAGTTTGGACCTCGCAAAACTGGTGCCTGTACCAACTTTTCCTTCAATGTTTCAAAAGACCGTTCACAAGTTGTGGAGCAAGAAAATTCACTATCCTTAGCTAGAAGTCGAAAAAGAGGAGCAACTATCTTCAAAAAAAATTCAATGAATCTTCTATAGTAACCATCATGTCCTAAAAAACCTCTTACTTCCCTTTGAGTTTTGGGTGCAGGAAGATGCAGAATAATTTCAATATTTGTCAGATCAACCTGGATGCCTTTATCGGAAATAAAATGGCCAAGTACCACTCCCACTTTGCACATTAATCTAAATTTATTGTCACTCAAAGCGAGATGGGCTTCTTGACAACGAAGAAGTACTTTCTCCGGATTTTTGAGAGCTTCCTAAAAAGAATCACCAAACACAGAAAAGTCATCCATATAAATTTCTACAAATTCCAGATCAGAAAAAATGGCCAGGACTGCCCTTTGAAAGGTGTCCGGGGCATTACATAAACCAAAGGGGAGCACTTTATAAGCAAAGGTACTTGATGAACATGTAAAATTAATTTTATCCTTATCTTCGGGTGCAATCTGTATCTGGTTATAACCACTGGAGCCATCCAAAAAGGAAAAATATTTATTTCCTGCAAGGGTATCAAGCACCTGGTCAATGAAAGGGAGAGGGAAGTAATATTTAAGAGTGGCTTTATTCAATTCTTGATAATCAATACAAATACTCCATCTTCCATCTTTCTTAGGTACAAGCACTAATGGAGAGACCCACTGACTGTCGGAAATAGGATAGATAAAACCAGCATCCAAGAGTTTCTATACTTCTTCCTTCACAATATCTCTTAGAGCTGGATTCATTTGCCTTTGGGGTTGTCGGACAGGTCGGGTTCCTTCCTGAATATAAATATTATGTGTACAAGTTTCAGGAGGGATACCCTTCATATCTTCATAGCCCCAAGCAAAGGCACTAAGATGGTTTTGCAACAAATTCACAAGCTGCTCTTGCTGAGATGAGTCCAAATATGAACTAATATGCAAGGACTTACCAGGGCTAATCTCAGCAAGAGTGGTATCAGGCTCAGGAGTACTCAAGGGAGTGGTAAAATGCAGCGGTACAGAAGAATGAGAATCATGATTATCTTGAAAATCTAGGCTGAAAATCTGGCTCAATGGCTCATAATTAGGCATAGTGTCTAGATTATTCAGGAAATATTGAATCTCATCTTCTGGTGAAGACCCAGTATAATGATGGATAAGAGAAATGGACTGAGTCTCCTCATCACTGCTTTGATCCAAACATAAATTATCTCTGTCTTGAATGGATCTGGCAGGGGGGTATAAGGTAACTTTCTTCCTAGAATCTCCATGTGAAATATACATATCACAAGAAATGACATCCAATATATGCATCGGTCGTAGCAAGCCATGGTCAACCCAAGATCAAAGGATTTCCTCCTACTAGGTTCTTTGGCTGAAGCACACTGAAATCAGCAGGATATTCCCAAGAATCTAATGAGATAATCACATCGTCCAATACTCCTTCTGGCTTAATTTTAGATCTATCTACTAATTTAAGCACAGTTGGAGTAGGGCGAAGATGAGATAACCAAATTGAATCCATGGTTTGCTTAGTCATGACATTAATGGCTGCCCCCAAGTCTATAAGAACATTAGAGACAAGGACATTACCAATCTGAACTGAGACAACAGGGTTTCCAGGATCAGTATATTTTTCCATAGACACACATCTTGTCATCAACTCTATTGCCCTACCAACAAATTGAATGGTTTGGGGTTCCAATCGCTTCCTCCTGGGTTTCTTGAGATAGATTTCCTTAATAATATTGGTACAAATGGGTATCTATTTAATGGCTTGAAGCAAAGGTATCTTAATGAAAATATTCTGAAGCTCAGATGCCAAACTAGTCTTAGAAATAGGCTCACTTCTTTCCATTACTAGCCTCTCTAGGAAGGGGGGCTAGTTGGAAGAATATGGTAAGGATTCAGAGGGTAAGGGCTGCTTAGTGACAGCTTTCAGAGAGTTGTTAATAGTTTCCTCTTTTCCTTTCTCTTCAACGATCACCATAGGTTGCTTCTGATTTTCTGATGTTACAGTCCTTCCCGATCTCAAATGAATATCATGAACCCCAACTAGAATAGACTGGTACTCGAATGATAAAGGTGGGTTTGTTACATAGATCATTTTCACTGCTTTATTATTATTAGGATTGGGCATAGGTTGAGCTGGAAACTGAGGAGGTCGAAAGGGTGGAGGTAAAGGCAACGGTGGAACCTCGGAAGTTGAGGCATTGAATAAGGTGTATGTGTAGATGGATATGACTACATAGGTGGCTAGTAGGAATATGGAGAATGAGTTAGCCCTCTCCAACCTTGTTGCCATGGTTGAGAAGGTTGCCCATGCTGATATTGATTCCCATACTGCCATTGTTGATGAGAGTTAGGATAATAATATGCATGTGAATTATAACCAAAATAGTGTGGAGAAAATTCAGAAGCCATACCTGTACCTACTTGAGGCCAATTCCTTCTTGCTCCCATAGCATTCAAGTATTTAGCTTCAGGTTGTCCCCCTGTAAATACAGATTTAAGTCCTAGTATAGAGGGACATTTTTCTGTGATATGGTCTTCTGCACAAATAGCACAATTATTAGTTTCTTTCAAATTAAGAGGACACTCTTTAGGAGGATGCTTGTCTCTACATTTAAGACAGAAAATACATAGTGACTATTGTTCCTTCATAAGTTTATGCTAAAATTTTAAAGAGCCTAACTATTTGGTAACAGTTTTCATTATATCAATTTTCATGTTTTCCATTTTATTTTCTAGTCCAATAACCATATCATCAGTAGATTCAGTTTTTCTATTTCTATTTCGAGTTCCTCTACCGGATCTATACTAGTTTCGTGAAAATTTCCTGCATAATTCACATATTTGATCAAAATTTTGCTGAGAAATATCACCTTGTACTAATAGATTCAAATTATTTCTAGCATTATCAGTAAGTCCTCTTAAGAACAAGGTTCTAATAATGTTGGGATCAAGCTTAAGTTTTGACATTTATAAAATATACAAAAATCTTTCCAGCTAATCTTCAAGAATTTCATCATCATCTTGTATGATTATAAAAATTTCATCCTGCATGTCCTGAGTTTTGTAATATTCTTGATATTTAGAAAAAAACACTCTCTTCATCTAATCCCAAGAGGTTATAGTATTTCCTCCTAACCCCATAAACCAGCGTAGAGCTGAGTCTTTGAGAGTAATAGGAAATAGTCTTAACTTCTGAGTATCATTTGCATAATCATAACTTCTACACAGAATATCAAACTCAAATAGAAAATATTCAGGATATTCATGAACTTTACCATGGAAATGAGGGAGAGCTGATGATGGAATATTCTTCATTTGCGCCAGAGTATGAGGATCCACAATTGGAAACACAAAAGTGGATTGTTCTTCACTTACCTGGTTGTCACCAGTCCCTTCCAAATGATCTTCTTGGTCCACCATTGTTCCCCTTTTACTTGTACTTCTCTCAACAGGTTGATCCACACCTGAGTTGTTATCACCAGAGTCCAAATGGATTGTTCCTACCTGATGGGTTTCAATTGGATTGGGCTTCCTTCTTACAGAAGGAGACCCAATATGAAAAAAAAAATTCAGAATTCTTTCAGCCCTTAGTGGGCTTCGAACCCTTACCTTTCCTAGGCATTCATTTCAAAAGGAAAGAAAAAATAAAAATAACAAAAAACTTCTTAAAAATGTTGTCAGAAATCAATTAACACCAGTAAAATTCCTTCAAAGAAACAACACTACAAAAAGAAAAATTACCTCTATTGTATAGTCAAAAAATTCTTACCAAATCAAATCGCCTCCCGACAATGGCACCAAAATTTTGGGTGCAGGAATTACACTTAAGCAGACTCCTCAACACTTAATTTTTCAACCCAGGGGATTCGTAAACTTAGAGATGAAGCACAGGCAATGCCAAAGATGGTATGAATCTTCCTAATGTAAATCCCTACTTTGTTTAAAGAAAAGATTGCATAATCAAATCAAAAGAAAAAAAGGCAACTTGAACCATCAAAAATAATCTAAGACTGGAACGAGAAAGTATGCATTTGCAAGAGAGAATTAAAGATAAAAGGAAATCACTCCAAATAATGGTTGTTTAATCTATTGAGTGTGTGTTTTCCTCTAGCAGAGACACTTTAGCAGTTTCATTAGATGGGCCCTTATACCTGCTTCTTTAGAGATTCCCTTCTTGCATTAATATGTCCTTCACTAGTGCAGGATCATAGACTTATGTAGAAGGTATAAATAGTGTCTTTACTTAAGGTTTTTTACTTCATGCAAGGGCTCGAACTTTTCAAGGTTCAGAGCACTCAGATCTTGTGGCAAGAAACTGGTTCTTGCATCGGATCAGAGCTTCCTGCACTTAGCTTTTAATCCTTAAAATGAGTGTTCAATTATTGCAAGTGATAGTTTACTATCGAATCAAATTGCACACATAAAATTGAATGTTTCTGATCTTAACAAAATGCAGAAATAAAGAAACAATCATTCATATTTCCATAAGCATTTAAAGAAAGAAAAAATATTGCGGAAAGTAGACTAAGAAAGCTTGCTGCATCACACCAACGTGCACTGGTGCAGGTTCATTTCTTCTGCTTGGACCAGGCAAAAAAACCAATTAAACAGAATTACAGGAAAAGAAAATATCACACCAACGTGCACTGGTGCAGGTTCGTTTCTCCTGCTTGTACCAGGCGGAGGAAACCCACTCTGAAATCAAGTGCAGGAAAGTAAATTGCAGGGAAAGAAAATATATCTACTTCACACAACGGATCCGTTTTCACTCAGAAAGGAATACATGTGCTGAAAGTTAAATCACACTTTGACAATATAAACACACATTACAGGAAATCGAAAATAGGGTAAACATGTTGGGTTGGTTGGGCCCTAGCCAACCAGCGCGTTTCCTTTTTAAGTTTAAATGTTGCTTAATAAACTAGTCAATTCATCAGCCTAAAAACAGAAACACAATTTCTGAAACATGAGGTGGAAAAACCTTTTATTCATTCATTGAGGCGAATACATGCGTTGATACAATGTCCATCCTAGATTCAGGCGATAACAAAACAACCTGTTACTTCCTATCAAACTTTGCTCTAAAAAATTTGCTCAAAAAATCTCCTCCCTAGGTCCTATTTACACTTTACATTATATAGATCTGTTGGCCAAAGGCCAAAACAGATCGTTCAACTGATTGATAACAAAATGCAAAGTTTAGCATTCGGACTTCAAAATTAGGTAGATAACAAAACCCGTTGTAGCTAATCTCCAGTCTTTTATCCTTTCATGGATTTGGTCTTCACTACCTTTGGATCAATCATGATGTCGTGGCTAAAGACAAGGCGACGATGAAGGAGGTTCGAATCTGCCACGAAGATCTATTGTGCTAGCAATGGTGCAAGATCTGATCCTGCACCAAGATCAATGGTCACGGTAAGCACTCTAACTATAAAATAACGATTGGAGATATTGATAAGTTACAAAAGTGATTTAAAAGTAAGAAATCATGTAAGAAATATTTAATTAATGCTAAATTAAATTAAAACATGAAGAGTAAATTTTTATACGAAATATGTCACCGTGCTTGGACTGGTGCAAGATGATGGTGCATAAAAGAGGTGAAATGGAGGTAAACAGTTATGATTTAGGAAGGGTAAAATGGTAAAAAGAGAGCAAATTAGGGGGCTAACAATAAGATCAACCCAGCAAGGGTTTCATGAGAGTAAAATGTATAAAAATTTGGATCTGCAGATCTGGATCTGAAAAATGCAGTTATACTGTAGCACTGAATAAATATGACTGAAATATACAAAGGACAGAAGAAGAATCAAGTACAGAGCTTTCCGGGAGAAGGGTTGGCCCTTTCTCCAATGAACAAGCTCACAAGCAGAGATTACACCCTGCTACTGCAGCACCCTAGAAAATGACGCAGTTTCTAAAGCTAACTACATTGTAGAAGATGGAAGGTGAATTGGCCAATGCCATGATGTAAAATAAGCTCTGGAATCTCCTACACAGATCTTGCAAAGCAAGGGGAGCTCCCTCCTCTGAAAGATAAGCTCAAGAGATGGTGTTATGAGTCTCCCACTGCAACACCTTGCAACACAACATCCCCTGCTACAGGAATAACATTGTGGCTGAAGGAGGATGCTTAGCCACAAGCCTGAATGTGGGAAATGAAGAACAGAACTCCTCCAAGAGATCACTCAATGAAGGAGAAGGAATCCCTAAGCAGGAATGCCTTGTGTTGAACAACACTGCAACTCTGCTAAATAGCAGGAGGCTGAAAATAGTCTAAGCATACCAAAATCAATAATCCATAAGCTAACCTCAAAATTCTACTATCTTCCTCCTTATAAAGTTTGTGAGCCTCCTCACCTTGGGTCCCACCCATTAGGGTTTCCAACACCACATGGTTCCTTTCCCTCCAAAACTGCATTGTAGCTCTATCTAGGCTACTCATCGATACTGCGTTGTTGACTTGGTCAACTTGACTGAATCAACATGAACCTCTCCCTATTCATACATGGAAAGTGCAAAATCCAGCCACTAGAATGTCCCCTTTTTCACACCAAGAGGGTTTTTATGCCAATACAAGTTAAATGTGGGTCCTTTTCCCCCATTTATTCATCTACTAGGTGCAAAGATCAAAATTTAATATTCCTATTAGTTGCATGCTAATTTTAGGAATATTACATAATGTTTGATTACTCAGAATTCGTGCTTCTCATGCTCTGACTTCCTTCAAGCATTAAACTATTGTATATCTTTCTCAATATCTTGCTTTCAATATCTTAATATTCATTACTCAGAATTCATGCTTCTCATGCTTTGATTTCCTTTGAACAATTACCTATTGAGTAAATTCTGTGTGTGTTTTCCTTTCATTTAAATATCTACATGCCTCAGCTTCAACAAGGAGATCCATTGTCATTGAGTTCCCTAGCACTAACTCCATAAGCCCAATGGTAGAAATTCCTTTACATTTTCAACCTGCAATCAATCACAATCAATTTACTGTCATATAGTTAGCCATCGAATAGAACTTTCTTTGCAAATCCTTTGATAAGTTGAGAGATCCCTCTCAGGCTAAAGAGGCTAATCTTCCGTCAAAAGCTGGTTTAAAATAGTTACTCCAAGTTGACCATTGCAGCGACCCAATAGGACTCAATTTGGTGATAATAGATAAAATATTCAGCCCTTACAACAATCGATCCATGCAATCCACATTCATATAAAATGGTAAACACGTTCACACATAGATAATATTCTTGATGCAGTAAATGGAAATAATACACAAAAACATATCATAAAGCAAAACACAGATGCATTTTATACTCAAAATTGTCCAAAACAACCCTTTATTCATCCATAGTTCGTAACATCCTTACAATAATTCAATTCTACCTACACACACAGCCAGCGGAGTCCTTCTATACCCTGACAGAAAACACAGAATTATCTCAGAGAACTATCATTTATGAAACTTCATCAAAAACTTATCCTACCCAACTCAATCTATACTTCTATTTATGCTTTAGCCTGCGCTCATACTAAGGTCCACAAACCATAGTTTGAGACTCCTAGATCTACCATTTTTCCCATTACAGCTCATGAAGGGGATTTGACCCACCCCAAATCCCCTTAACCTATGCAATGCTTAGTGCGCACAACCCAAAACTACAAAAATACTATATTTTTATCCAAATTGCGGTCCTAAGGGACCCCGCTTCAACAAGATTTATTAAGACTACTTGGAATTCCCAAGAGCATTGTTTCAGACCAAGATACTAAATCCTTGGGAAATTTTTGGGGAAAATTATGGAATAAATTTGGCATAGAATTATAGTACAACTCATCATATCACCTGCAGACCGATGGTTAGATTGAACTTGTGAACGGAATTCTTAGAAACATTCTGCGTTTTTTGACTAGATATCACCCTAAGTAGTGGGATGAGATTCTAGCATAGGCCGAGCATGCTTACCATGACACTCCAAAAAAAAAGTACTGGACAAATCCCTTTCCATATTTTGTATGGGATGAACTCGAGGGGAGTACATGAACTTAGAAATTTGGGAAGAATGGAGCAAAGGAGTGCAAAAGGAGAATATTTTGTTACAACAATACAATAAATCCATAACCAGGTCATGCAAAAATTGTATGACAATAGTATGAAATATAAAAGCAGAGCAGATCTAGTAGAAGGGAGCATAATTTTGAAGTTGGAGATATATTACTTGCACATCTGAGGAAAGAGAGATTCCCTAAGGGCAAGTATAGCAAATTGAAGTTTAAAAAGATAGGACCCAACCAAAAAAAAAAAAAAACAAACAAACAAACAAACAAAACAAAACAAAACAAAAATTCGCCAATGCTTATGAACTTGAAGTACCACCTGGAGTTGGAATTTCATCTATTTCTAATATATAAGATCTATATAACTACAATTAACCTGATATAGAAAAAATAACCAGTGATCAGAAGCAGAAACCAGTACAATGGGAGAAACATTTGCCAGTAACTAGAACCTTGCAACCAGAGAATATCTTTAACAAAATATTGATCAAGAAGACCAGGGGCAAAGAGTACTTTTATTACTTGGTTAAATGGAATAACCTACCAATGACAGATGCATCCTGGTTTATATCGACACTTATATAGAAAAGTGGCAAATATATTGAATAACTCATGGACAGGTGTTAGTATGAATCTTAATCGCAAGTGTACAAAAAAGGCTCACTTTAGTTGTGCATAAAAAACAGCCCTAACAGCAAAGATGGCTACCAATATATTTATATCTACAATTAGTTGACCAAGATGAATGCTACAAAAATCTAGATATATGCATTAAATTACATTAAGCAGTAAATGAAAACAAGAGTTGCTCCATGCATCCAATAGACAAGACAATAATATGTTGAATGAATTTTGTATTAATGGCACCTGGGAGGAAAACATATAAGGATGTTAATAGTTCTACTCAACGGGATGGGTTTTTGTAAGTCCTCGGCACTTCAGATCTAAAATTCCTCTCTCTTGATGGTGTAGAAAACCGAGACAAAAATGGAACTCAAAGGGAGCTCACAAGCAAAAAGATAGAAAAATGTGACAATGATGGTGGATCAAAGTCAGACCAAAAGTATAGATCCAGAGTGATCTTTAGGCAACAAAAGGTAGTGAATGAATGGAAAAACCCTTCTATTTATAACAAAATATTGAGTTAGTCTAGATATTGGTGCATAATTAAAATATTATTAACCAAAACAAGATCCAACTTTTATGGAATATTTTATTATATTTCTTGGAGGGGAAAATAATTTGACTTAGGTCAAATCCCTTTATTTGTAAATAATAAATGATTTATTTACTATTTTAAGGATGTGGTTGAGTAATAATCAAATAAATAATGATTTATTTAATTATTTATGAGTGATTTAGTCAAATTTAACAAGGAATATTATTTAAATGAGGTTTAAATAATTATTCCTAGAAAATAATAAGATAAATAATAATTTATCTAATTAATTTTCCTGTTTTGGGTTAAATATGACCAAGAATATTAATTAAACTATTTTTTAACCAATTATTCCCTGAGGAAAATCAAACAAATGTAGATTTATTTAATATTTCCTCATGGGGTTTCCTGTTTAGACCATAAACAACTTAATAAAGGTGATTTACTAAGTTATTTTTCATAGTGAAAGCAATTTTAATTAGGGTAAAATTGGTCTTACATGGTGTACTTAGGTCCATCTAATAGTAACAAGTTAGATGACCAAAAATGGTGTAACAACAAGATCCCACGAAATCTTTTTTCCTTAGGAGTATGATGCAGGGGAATCTATAATTCTCTTTGACCGAGAGGTCAAAAAAAAAATTACCAGAGGAGTTGGTTCCTTAATGTGTGGTTTGTTAGGCTAGGATTTTATTTAATTGAGCATGTAATCAATTAAATTAGACAATTTGTTACAGTAACTGTAGTTTTAATTCAATTTTCCCCAAATGGGTATTTAGATCCTATATTCAAGGATCTGTAGAAATTATATACAATATGCATGTATATATATGGACTCTCCTGATCTAACAATATTTATCTTCTTGCTAAATACAGAATCCTTCCACTATAATTCTTGCGGAAATTTAATCAACAATTGCAAACACATGAAGCAATAAAAACACACATAACACAGTTGTTTAATGGGAAAGCCTGAATCTGAAAACCCCAACTATCATATTATGTACCATGGAGATCATATGACAATCTCATACAAGCATACAAAGCTTATCACAAGCTCTCAGTACAGTACAATCGTCATACACTAATCAGGAACAATCTTGCAAATCCATGCACCGATCTTTGCCTCCTGCTAGTCTGCCTCCACTTCGCAATCCAAGCTGATTACAAAGACAAATTCTATGGTATCCCACTCTCATTGACTGCGTTATTATCATTGGAAACTCCAATGTATATATAGATGCAATTCATGCATCACTAGTAGTCACAACAGATAGTCTATCTTGCCTTTTCACCTATCTCTCCACTGGTCTCCACTGAAACTGTCCATGCACTGAAGTTAACTGATGTATTCTTTAGTTGATTAATGAATTTATAATTATTGAATTAATTAATAATTAATTCACACCACTCTCACTAGTGTATCAATCAGTTAGACTAGATACAACTAGCTCAACTATGTTTAGATTAGTTAAACTAAACACAACTCCATTAACTTCCTCAATCAACTCCACCAACTCTGTCACATGAGTTCTAACTGAAGCATCCATGAAATAGCTCCACTTAACCCTCGGGAATAGCGTAATTCCTTCTGTCAGCTCCTGTGCCACATCTGTGCACTTAACTAAAGTGCTCCAAGAGAATAAGATAATGTTTAGAGTCCAAATATTATTAAGAGCTAATAATATTTGACATATCTATTTTTAGACTGGCAGTCTAAAAGTAGACTCTGCCCAATATGTCTAAAAATGGAAGTCCATATATTTTTCCAACTTGACCAACCATCCACAAATAACATCCTGCAACTTATAGAATATGATCGACATGTCTAAAAATAGACTTTGCACCAAAAATCACCTATGTGGGCCCCACCTAGTTTAGGTGATCATTTTCCAACTAGGATCAGGAATGATGTTTCAGGATGCCTCCTTCACTGTTTCTTGTTGCAATATTCAATAGGATCTGAACCAAATAATGTAATTATTATATATTTCCTTTGATTAATAAAAGGGTGGGGGGTAGCGGAGAGGATTTTTTTTATGCATGAAAATTTTGGCTAGAGAGCTTCGAGCTCACTTAACCATTATTTATGTAATATGTGTTGATTTCACACAATTTTGTAAGTTTTTATTTTAATTAAATGAGAGAGAGAGAGAGAGAGAGAGAGAGAGAGAGAGATCAATTATAGGAGGAACAGTGAAGAGCGAGAGCCTAAGTGAGGAGTAAAGTCGAAGGAGGAAGCTGAGGAGAGAGGTCAAAAGAGAATAGAGGACAAAAAGAAGTCAGAGAATTGAATCCAATAGGAAGCCAAGAGAATCCAACACTTGGCCATTTTTCTTTTTAGATAATTTATCAGGTGTCGAAACCAAGATCATCTATTGGAGAATCTCATAACAGAAAACTGAAACTCGAACATTGGAATTTTAGAACTTCATAACATTACAATTCTTTGAAAGTCTTGAGATCTAAACTATCAAGTGACTGCAACATAAAATATTTATGTTCCTCGAGCCCGTCAAGTATTGTGGCATGATTCCTTATAACACTGATTAGGGCCATATCAGAGGTTGATACTTCGGGAAATATATTTAATTGAATTCCACTAAACTACCAAAACCCAAGATTTCAAAGACCTAAGGTCTCGAGATTACGAGAAAGTTGAGGTTCTTCGATCCGTAAAAGCTGAGGACCTAAAACCCAAAGGGAGTAAAGATCTGAAACCCCAAGATCCGAGAAGCGCCAACTATGTTTTTTCCCTATTTTATGTGAATTTTTCCACTGCACTAAAGTTTACTATCACGATTTAAACAAGGATTTTGATTAGGGAATTTAAGGGAGCACCTAATAATGGGAAACAACTCAGAGAGGGGTCGATTTTAAGCAAATATTAGTTAGATTTGCATCAGCATATATGTGCAATAGTTAATATATTATACTTTTGCTGATGAGATGCAACTGAAGAGAAGTCAAAATGCACAAAGACCACTATGCTATAGGAAATTCTTAGAAAACTAGTGAACATAAAATATTCCTAATCTATCCTATAGGAAAGGAATCATCATAGGTAAACCCCAATCTCATTGAAAAGAATTAAATGACAGTAAGTAACCCTACTCTATTTTTCATAAATTATATCTATGTTACTATAGGAAAGTAAATGATTGAGGTAAACCTATGTTATTACAAGAAAGAAAATAAAATCACTTGAAGAATACTGGAGGCAAATCAAACCTACTCTATGGTGTATGATGAATAAACTTGCAACTGAAGAAGACATACAAAAAAATATACCCTAATTGTTGAAAGAAAGCTACAACTACTAGGGTAAAGTCTTAAGGGGTCTATGAACCACTAAACTCCATCACCAAGGTCTAATGGGCATTGAAAAATGTACAAGAATGATAGACAATATTTTGGTGCAATTTTGGAGGTGTTATAAGGAAATATTTGTATTACTACAAGATGGCCACATTTTTCTACATGAAATATATAAGAGAAAATTTATGAGGTTTGAATGCAGTCTAAAGAGTGGGAAAGGTGGAGGAAGGCTTTGGAAGGGAAAATATGTCATTTCCAATCTTAGGTGCATCCAATGAATTAGTTCAAGTGTGATATAGTAAAATCTGGGGGTTTCCTATAGCTCGTCTAGGATCAATTCAACTTACTCGCAAATTGAAAAAATATGTGATATTGGGTGAAAATATGATTATGTAAGTGAATTAAATGCATAAAAACAACACTAATTATGCGTATGAAGTAACACTACTCAACTGAAAGCAAAATGCATAGTTAACTAGTAAAAAAAATGTATAAATGATTAATAAATTACTAATTGCATGAAATAAAGCCACAATGGAAAGAAAGAGTTGAATTTTAAATAAATACTACTATTGCATGAAAGAAGCTATTTTTGTGTTCATCAGAGAAAAACACATAAACAAGCTCATAAATAAGCTTATTCATAAGCCTTGCAAAGACAAAATACTTTTTTTAGAGATGAGATTTTCAGAAAAACATAACTAAGCTAAGTGCACGGAAGGTAAATGTATAAGAAGGGGGCTTGAGCACCTAAGTTGGGCCCTAACCCAAGGAGACCCGGATCCCTTAGAGGAAAATCATATTGAGAACAAAATAGTGCTCTTCATTAACAATAAAAAAGTCTCACACATGAAACATGACAAACTTAAATAATAGGCAACAAGCCTTTCTCCAATATTGATTATCTTCCTCTAGATTTTTGAATCATTTTTTCCTTGTTAAGGCCCATTATTTATACAAAAATTACTTGAGGGGAAACCTCCTTTAAGGGAGGATTGCTTACCTCCAAAATACCTAAAAATATGGATCTAGTTTCCGGGTGTCCTCACAGCCACAGGGAGGTAGTAAATGTCCTTGAGCTAGCTGAGTTGTGATTAGCCTTCAACAAAGAGCAAGCCCCATATTATTCTCTTATTGGACTCCTACTTACTCTACATAAGATATCCTCAATATCTTACACATTTAATGCATTAGGCACACAAGATATATAAATTATCTCTTAACCCTCCAAAGAACATAATAAATTTGAAAAATACATTATCAAGTGTAGAAGGAAAGGTTAGATATGCCAAAGGATCATCATATGGGCCTTAAAATTATAACATTTTGGGAGGCACATCATAACCCCTACTAAAAATACCTCTCATCCTTTGAGAAGCCTAGTCATCTTGTTTCATCTCATTCATTACCCTAATGACTTGCCTGGTGTTGTAGCTCCTAGAGACAGCCTTGAGTTGCAAAAGAAAAATGCTTAGGACATCTTAAAATTAGAGGTTAAGTGTGGAAAATTGCATAAATTCCTCAGATATAATATGGGTCAAGAGAATAATGGTTTTGGTGGTTCAATAAAGGAGAAGACCATTTGAGCCTGATTCATGTGAATTCCCAAAACTGTGAGAGGGCTCGGGAGGTTGTGAGGCTAGATGGATTTTAAATGGGCCAAGTATAAAATAATGAGCAGATATCTTAAAAATATGCAGAGGCATTGAGAGAGAATGGAGAAGGAACCCACGAGAGATAGGCTTAAATGATTCAAGAATCTGTCTACTATGAACTCTGAGGAAATGGATATAAATGAGATATGGACAAAAAAATAGGTTCGTAGAGCATGAATTAAGGGAGTGCAGCAATCTTAATACATGAGAGTTAACACCTGAGCGTTATGCAGACATGAATTCATGAATAAAATTGCAGACCATCGGCAGCTACATTATACGAACCATCAAAGCAGAATTGCATGAAAGATGATTACACATAAAGAGGAGATTACTGATAACAGAAGGGAACATATACATACTACTCATTGCTCCATCTAGAATCCAAATATCAGCTCTGTATTCATATTTAGTTTAAACAACTATCCGAAATATGTGTCTCGGGTCACAAGGAGTACAATCACACAAAACTACAGCAAAATTCTTCAAAATTCTTGAACCATTCTTTCATCTTAGAACTCGCCACATATAGATTTATCCTTGAGGGTTTATGATCAAATATTCTGTCATGATCGACCCACCCAGGTGAAACCAGAATATCCTAACAAACTATTGGAGTGTGCATCAAGCAATCACTCCTGCAACAGAAAAATAATAATAGAATTAGGTAAAATCAGGATTTTACCAACAAAACATCATTATATTAATAGTAAAAAGAAACAAAACAGTTAGCCAAGGAGGCCAAATCCCAAAATCTTCAGAGGAGTGGTGATAAGTTTCTAAGAACCGATGAGCGATTCGAACTTCAGCATGTAATTCCATCTGTTGTTCAGCATCCTCCACTCCCTAACTCTCATGATTTTAACTTCCCATTTCAGAACGGTCAGTTGTGTTGTGTGTTGGGGTTCCCATGTTTTGGCCAGATTGGCAAGACCAAAAGATGAGACAACATCAGAACCACTTTCAGACCTCAGGATCTAGCCCTCCTGGGTCCAGAGAGGGATCTCTCTATATAAGAAAATATTTTATGTCTTTGAAGCTCTATGTTTGAGATATTAGGCTATTTATAGGCACAGGGATTATTTGTTTGGTTTTTGTTTGGTTGTTGGGAATCAGGAAAGAAAGGTTCATTATAAGACAAGGCTGAGCAAGAAGGGTTTTAGGCAAAGGAGAGATAATTTAGGGAACATCAAGACCATTGGGAAATGGAGTCAGAAAATGGTTTACTTATTATTCAATATGCAGGCTTTCAGTTGGGCTAGTCATCTAAAGCATTGGATCTTAAAGATGATAGTGTGGCATGAAATGGTAAGAGAGAAGGTGAAAGTAAGGAAACATCCAAAGTGACCTTTCAGGAATCAGTTCCAGGGACAGGACATGCCATTGTACAACCTGTGATCCAAGACCTAAAATATTAACTCTTCAGACAAGGAAACATTAAAGATTTAGAACACAAAGTTGAAAACCTGAGATCAGAGAGAGACTTTGAACTCTCAATGCTTTGGCATCTAGCTTAAGGGAACTTAGGAAGGTTAAATTAATTGAAGCTGATCCTAGTAAGGTAGAGACAAAGTTCCAGACTCCCAGTATCCCAATTCATTCAATTACAACCTACCAAGCACATCTAAGAATAGCTTCATTAATTCATACATCAGCTAGCAGTATATCTGACCACTACACTGGTTAAATTAGCTTGAAATCAATCCTCAGATAACACATACAGCAGAAAACATTGAAGCAGGGAGAGAAAAAAAATAGGGTACCTAACAAGGGTAAATCCTATGCCAGATTTCTGATGCGTGCCAGAAGAAATGAAATGTGATGAACTGAAAAATGAAAACATAAACAAAGACAGAAAAACATCACCGCTACTTTAAATCAGGATCCAAAGAAATGTGCTTGTCATATTAAAGAGAAACACCAGTCAAGTACAACATTACCAATAGATTTATATTCAGTCTAAAAACATCTTCCTCGGCCTATCTTACAACTTTACACAGAGAACATGTCTCAAGAGAAACAACTTGCGATTCACAGATAGTCGATCAACAACCTTTACAATGAGTTTCTTCATGAATTTTATAGTTGAAAAGAGGCTGAGGAGGTAGGTGGAAAAATAAATGTAGCATTAAAACTCAGAAGAAGGAAGAGGGCCAAGACCCCATTCTTTTTTAAATTCTAGACATTTATCTTCAGTACTCTTTGGATGAAGAGTGGCCTTCATCAGGCTGCGATTTACTCCGGGTATGTCTTTGATGTACTTGTTGTAGCACTCTGCAGTACTTTGGTGAACTGAACATAATGCAGATCGAGGGTTCAGGTCTGACATATTGTGTCACAAATGCTTCTGATAGCCTAGGACTGTTGTCAGGGTAGAAATCTCTTCAGGAACATGGTATTGAATGGAAACAGTATGGGCACTTCGTCCTTTCACAGGTAGGAACATTTTGTTGATGGTGACACTGATACATATTGTTTTCGGCGCCCTAATCCATTCTCTGATCTTTCACTGATACTCTTTGTTGTTCCATTACTGTCTCTGACTATGAAAACTTCAAGTTTTAATGTGCTGGGGAGGTTTGATAGTGTCGTGCATTGTACAATGATGAAATCTTTCCTGTTAAATCCCTCCCAAACATTTTTCTGCAATATCAGGCTCATACAATGGCCTTCTCTGTGCTCTATGTCACTGGAACAGTAACTGTGAACAGTGGAGTTTTTCACCACCTGAAACCCTGCAAAACATGAACACACGTCAAGAAAATCCATGCATGGGGTGGGAAAACGTAATGGAGAACTGGAGACAGATGGCGGAATTGTGGAGATGCATTTGGAAGACGGCGGGAGAGGGAGTTTTAAGGTAAAACATTAAAAATTGACCTTCGGATGAAATATATAGGAAATGGATGAAAATGTGATGAAAACACGTGGAATGGTGGCGTGGCGGGACCAGGTCAATGGCAGGGTGAAAATTAAATCCGGACCACTCGATCTCAGGAGGAGATCGACAGTGGAAAACTCATCGGAGGGCGACGAATTATGGGCCAGGGGTCACTTTTCCTTGAGCTAACTCCCGAGCATCTTTGTGGCGCGATCACCATTGGATGGACAGCTTCAGATCGGACGGTGTACGCGCATATCGCGTCGGGTCCACAGTCGAACTATAATGCACAATGAGGGCGGTTTCCCAACAGTGCATGCAGCCACATGTCAGCCGCTGAATGGAATCGATGCCAAACGAAAAATACAACCCGCCCACCAAAAGCGGTGCGATAGAAACCGGCGGTTTGCAATAGTGCTTTGGCACGGGGACCACCGAGCAGATGAGATGTGGACCGTCGATCTACGGACCATAGCGATGGTGGATATACGATCGGAGGAGCAAATGGGGGGGGTGGGGGGGCGCGGGTACGATGTGACTTCGCGATAACCATTGGATTATGGGAAGTCGATGGTGGATGGCGCTCCCGATATCCAATCGCACTAAGCGCTTTTTGGGCTAGCACCTGGTTCTAGCGCTAGGTCGTGTGGGGGGAGGATCGGTTCTGGGGCTGAGCCGATAGGGGCTAAACCTAAAATGTGAAGAAAATGGGTTTTTTGGCCCACTTTTAATGAAATTTGAGGCCAGAAAGAGGTAACGGTAGAGGAAAAATGGGACCCTTGAACCAAACCAAGGGTATTTGAAGGTTTTAAGAGGGGAATGAAGGTGATTTAGAAGGTTTAGGAGGGGTTTTGAGGGGTTAACATGAATATTTTAACACAGGGGGAAAAGGTTAAAATGGGACATTCTGTAGGGATGTAAGGGGCAAATCAAGGCCTCCTTGAGCACAATTTTTTACAATCAGTGAGGCTTTTTGGCCTAGAAACAGCAGTGGAAATTATCAAAGGGCAGAGGGCATGAAGAGGCTTTCAAGGATGATGTGTTTACAGGGGAAATTCATTCCTTGAAGGCTCATAAAACAAATTAGCCCCCTGTTTGCTTGTCAAAAATTTATAGGGGGCTAACATTGTGCATGTTGAATTATTTAGTGAGAAGCTCTTGGAGGGACTGAATAAATCGTAACCATGTGCTCTGCCAAAAAATCTTGCTGTATTTGAAAACCGGAAACTGAATTTCAGAGGGGGCCTTAAGTGGTAAGCAGTATCGGAGAAGGGGGGTGTGAAATGATGAGAGGAAGACACATGGAGGAATGAGTGGTAATGAATACCACCTATTTCGGACCCCCGCCCCCCCCCATGGTTAAAGTTCGAAGGCTGGGGGGGGTTCGAAATGTGTTAAGGACCGTCAAATGTATTGGGGTGAAGTGGAGGTGATGAAGAGATGCAGAGGCCTTAACGGTGATGGGATCTGCGAAGACCAGATGGAAATGGCGGAAGGTATGGTGGGACAAAACCGCATCTCAAGTTGCAAGCTTTAAGTTTTTTTTATAAGCGCGGAGGAGATAAACACCAAAAAAAGTGAAGTTCAAAGCGCGGGGGGGAGGTAAGTGATGTGGAGGGAAGATAAGACCCACCCATATCGTAAATCACAAAATTTAACATGGAGTAGAGATAAACTCTAAACGGTGTGAAGTGAAAAGCGCGGGAAGGAGGGAAGTGATGTGGAGGGGAAGTGGGACCCAAACGCAACCTGAAGATTGAAAAATTTAAGTTTTAGTTTATAACCATGGAGGTAAGCTCTTAAATCCGTGAAGTGCGAAGTGCGGGGAGAAAGGAGGTGGCGTGAAGGGTGGATCCCACTGCATGGACAAAGTTATAATGAGGTGAATGGTTATGCGGTAAGTGTATGAGGTTTCATATTATATGACACGTATTTCAAGCAGCTAGAAGTGGGGGGCGGAGCTTCTATGGTGGGGCCAACCGCATCACAACTTACACAAAATACTTTTCGGCCACTTAAGCAGTAAGTTATAAATTGTGCAAAATGCGATATGCGACGCACTAAACACTACAAAGTGTGAAGAGGAAAAAGGTAAGGAAAATGCGGAATACAAGGGTTTTCCTGTGTATTTGGGTGATGTATAAAGGTTGGATGGGTCCCTCTTCATCGCATCGGCGAAAAAAATGTTTGGCGTAAGTATTAAGAGGTAGAGTTAAAAACTTGTGGGCTGCAAAATGTGGGAAACAAGAAAGCTTATATGTGTGCCATGGGTGAACGAGTCCCACCTCATTGCAAATCGGATTTCGCTCATTTTAACATTTACCCTTGCGCTCATCCTGAAAAACTTGTGATCTGTGATTGCGATTTGAATCTCCATTGTTTATCGTTGGTTAGATCCAACAGTCCTCACCACTCCCCTGTTGTGGTTTGTCGACCTTGTCTCTTTGGGTGTGCCCGGTCATTTCTTATTTGTTCGTGGAATACTTGCGCCGCGTTCACAATTTGACCTGCTTTAGCGTTCACGACTCAACCTGAACATGTGCACGAATTGACCCAATCTCATTCAGGACTCTACCCTTGCTATTTTTCTATCTTAATTGTTTCTATGTTTGATCAGGTGATCAAGTCCAAAGTTTAAAAAATGCTCAAAATGGAATTTCTCAGAATTGTTTGCAACATGAATGACCGGATAGGCCTCGTCGCTGCGATTCTAGCGCCATGAACGACACTCAAATCCGACGTCGTATGTGAAAGTTATGCAGGTTTGAAGTTTTCAGTATCCTTCAAAAATTCAGTTGACCAAAGTTGACTTTGACTTTGGAATTATTTAAAAAATAATATTCTAAAGAATATTCCCTAGAATATTCCATCTGGGCGAATGAGGCTTCGACATTTGGCACATCCTTATTGCTTGTTTGGTTGAGTGTAAATAGGCTTGGAGGCCGCCACGTGGCCCCAAGCCGAGGTGAATTTGTGGTTATGTAAAATTTTTGGCGACCACCAGAATTGAACCATGGTCTTCCACCTACCAGCACCAATGCTCTACCAGCCCACCTACGTAATGTTTCTTAACATGGTTAGGTGGTGGATTTTATTTATTGTGTAAACATAAATCCGGTGGAAAAAAATTAAAGGACTAGCCCTCAGGGCTAGTCCTGGACAGCATATGACCAGGCCTCGGTGACCTTGGCCTTAATGCCTGTTAGTCATCCATAATTTTGACTTTATCCAAAGATGACTAAGTTTACAATCTCATATTTCTAGAAACAATATTTACAGAGAAATTGTGAGTTCTAGAAATCTCACAGCCTTCATTATCCTAAGTCTATCAATTCACTGAATATCTTCACTTAAATCCTCCAAGTAATCCTGTTGTTTCCAAAGAAAAACTGTTTTCTAAGGCCCTATACCCATCATTTCATTTCCCCATATCATCTTCACAAATGCCCCCATTTCACCCATTTTTTCCTATTTTTATCTCCATCTCCTTTGCCAATTTTCACTCATTTACTCCTATCCCAACAGTCATTTTCCCCTTCAAAAGGACCTCTTTCTTTTTATAAAAAACTTCATTTCCTCTGAAAATCCCCTCTTTCCCCTTCTCATTTACCCTTCATTTCCCTAAAAATCCTTCTAAAAACCCTTTTTAAACCATAAAAACTCCTTTTTTGTTTAAAAATGTCCCTATTTTTACCTATCGAAAGCCTTTAAAAAAAGCTTTAAAAGCCTTCTTTAGGCCTTTTTCCACTCATATTAAACACATAAGGCTTTAAGCCCCTTTGTTTGGTTTAAGCCCCAACCCCTCTTCTCCACATGACCCAAGGGTATAACTGCCCGCTAAAAACCCTCGGCCCCTTTTCCTGACATTCACCCCCGGTCCTCCTTTTCCCCACAGGACCCTTTCCCAAGCCTATCTTTCTAGCCCCCTTTTACTTTTTCTTTTTCCCCACTCCATTTTTTTTATTGGGGCATTCCCCACCGTGGATCTTCGAGATCCAATGGCCATCTTGCATCTCTGCCTTCCCTTTCCACTCCCTAATCATCCGATGTCCCTAAGCTCCTCTCATCCCAGCCCTGGTCCTTTTCCCCCCCACAGGACCGCATCTCCCTGCCTATTTTCCTAGCCCCCTCCCCTTTTTTCCCTTAACCCGCTTCACCTTTTCCTCGAACGATATTCACCATTGATCAAAGGCCCTAGGCCTAGATCAAACGACGATCGTTCGTCCCCCCTTATCCTCCATCCACTCGACTGTAATCTATTCATTCACCCTCCAAACAAATCCCAACCATGGATCACCTCGGATCCAACGGTCCACGTGAATCCCTCTAATAACACCCCCACTGGCCCACCTTCCACTTTCTTCCCGTCATCCAATCCATTCCTGCCACCTGTTCTCCACCTTTGCCTTCCGCCAAGCACATTTCCACCATTGCGCTCCACTGTAGCCATATATCTACCACCCCTATATCTGATGGCTCAAATTCATTTTTGCGCGGACTTTGGTGTCAGGGTTTAATGACCCAAATCAACACGAAAACGGTGGTTTCATGAGGGACACATGGTGATAAATGTATGGTAGCGCGTTCGTTCAGGCGAATACCACTAACCGCCTGAACGTTGCGCGAAAACCATTAGTGGTATTCTTGAAACCACCTATCCCCATTTCACGCCATAAATCCATTTTCAAAATTGGTTTTTTCACATTTCCACCATGAAACCTTTCCACGCATTCTCCTTCCACCTCACTGCTCATTATGCCTCCTTTAAACCTCTACAAAATAGTTATACCCTAAATTCGCAGGATTTTATAATGTTTTATGTTTTATATGTAGGTTTGATGGCACCCCAAGCCCAAGGGGCCATCCCACAGTCGAGGTAAAGATTGAGGCCTCAGGATGACGAACCGAGAGCCTGAAACAAAAAGGGATGGGGTTTTTAATTCAAAGGTTTTAATCAATGTTTCATAACCATTGATTGAAACACAAAACCCTCCAGCGCACCAAAGGGAAACCCTGCACAAAGAAACAGAAAATAATCAGTAAATTTGAAGACCAAAAGAGGCAGACAGAAGATTAAAAGCTTAATTGGCATATTAAAGAAGAAAACACAGTTAAAGACAGATGAATCAAAGGTTTGAAGAAATCTGAAAGTGGCAAAAGTCAGCAAAAGATGATTATAAAGGCTTAAGAAAAAATCAGAGCCTTAAAACAGAGGATTAAATCCTGATCAAGGTTTTAAAGGCATAAAGGATTAACGAATAAAACGGTTGTTAAATGGAAACAGAGATAAAGGCTTAAAACAAAGATTAAGGATAAAAGCAAAGGATAAGGTCAAAAGATAAATAAATATAACAAATTTTTTAAACAGTGACAAAGCATAGATAGCAAGGAAGATTAATTAAAGAACAGATCAATGCTAAAGGGCCTAAAGAGCAGTTTCATAATTAAATCAAGAAGACTTAGGCTAAAGTAGCCTCGAATACATCAAAAAGGAGCAGTTATCCCCTTAATATATCAAACTGACACCTTTGGTCTACTTTCTGTCCCAAAGGGCAAATTGGCAGTTATTACACTAAAGAAGATATTTTAAACTGTCAAGACAGTTATTGTAAAAGATAATGATAAAGCCTTAAAGTCAATATTTTCACCTGTTTTATCCTTAGAAAGTAAAGACAGAGCTATTAAAAAAGAGAGGTATCTACAGATGTTCCTACATTATGCCTTGCATGGTTATCAAGGTCAGGAACGTATTTAATCTTTCATAAATGACATTTGAACCCTAAAAAATAGTTCCACCTCCTCATTTGCAGTATAAATACTGCACTAAAACTCATTGTAAATGTTGTATTTTGATGACTGATGCTAAAATAATACATAGTCCTTTGAAGCTCTTGAAGAGAAATTGATGTCTTGGAACTCATGCATGATCTGATTTGCTTGTTGATGGAGAAGGATTGTTTACAGGATCCATAGGCTTTGGTTGATGGTGAAGTTTTCTTTTTTTATGTTTTCTAGTTTTCCATTATATTTTCCATCTTGCTATTTTGCAGTAGGACAAAGAATTTAGATTAATAAATGTTTCTAATGGCACCTTAAATATGTTTTTCCTTCACTGCCTTAATGTTTTCTTCTGCTTAGATACATTAGAGAAATCATTTATTGCTCTCTAACAAGTTCTTAGCTCATCCATTCCTTGAACAATTTAGATCAGTCAGCATCAATTATGATTTATGGTTAGCCCTCTATATTGTTGCCATTGAAATATTTTGTTCTTGGAATCATCTCTTTAAAGCAGCTTTGTCTAGGTTTGTCAAAGAAGTCCGTTTAAAATCATGCTCTTTGCCTCTACTTAGCTGAAATTGTTTCAAGAAAACCTTATAGAAGTAATCTTGGATGTTAGAGTTTTCTCTCCTTCTATGGTTATAGTTACTTGTATATCTTAAATGTTTTTCTGCTCTAGATGATAAAAGCCCTGGAAGTTGGATAAGTTTCTTACTTTTCTGTGTTTTATCTGAATGTTTGTCTTGGTTAATTATCTGTTTTCAGTCTGAAATCAAATATATTAGGTTCTGCTTATGCCTTTGATTCTCTTGCTATTCTTATCAATTTTCTAACTCCCTCATTTTAAAAGTATATAAAGGATTATGTTTTAGCCCTTTATTAGTTTGTTGTTCTCAAATATTTATGTCCATTTCATAAATCCATCATAACCTTAAAAGATCCACCAACCAAGTAAACTTGCCCTGCATATGCTCTTAAAATCATTGATGAACTCATCTGGACCTTGTTAGAATCCATTTCCCAATGACTTAACAATCTTCCATGTTTCCCATCTAAAATCTATCAAAGTAGCATGCCCAACAAAACCCAAAAAAACAAACTTGCACTTAATAACTAGCCTAAAATCAACCTCTTAAAAGCATCAAGCTATATCCTTACAAACATATTGAGAGATCCCTCTCTGAGACTAGGAGGGCTAGATCCTAGAGCTCTAAAGCTTGGTTTGATGTTACCCTTGTCAATTTGTATCTCAATCAATCTAGCAAACTACAAGGAGCTAACATAGTGGCGATCACGGTGGGACCCTTGAGTTCATAGTAGCCTGACAAACTCTTACAGACTCATATACATCCCTAGTTTGACTTAAAAACCAACCCATAGCTAGAGTAGAAACTAATTACTTCATCATCCTAGCAAGATAATAACTTAGTTAGGGGATACTCATTGACCTTAATGCTGCATAAAGAAACTAAAAACCCAAAATTACTCCCGAGATTGATTTTTTATCAAGAATTTGGTGGTCGACCATAAAACATTTACCTTTAGAAAAGCTAAAAATTTCCACCTGGCGACTCCACTAGCCTCCAGTAGGCCTTCCTCATTCCACTAGTTCCATAGGTTGTTCTAGGATTGTGTAAAATCAGTCCAAAACAGTTTTTAAGGCCTAGTTATACCTTGTGAGAAGAAAGAGATCTGGCTCCACAAAGGACCTATACTAGATCACACCCAGACACAAATCCTCCTGAGATAGTTGATAATCCAGAAAGTATCCTTAGGATATCTCCTAAATCCAAGACTTCAACAGTTTTCAGACCAATTCATAGAGCTAATTTTGTCCCTAAAAATCTCTCAGCTCTGCAAGATACACAAGTTGACTTACCATTCATAAGAAACCCATCCAGAACTAAGTCACTTAGTGATATAGATCAGATATACTTTGAGCCTCCACACTCACCCCAACATAGTGATGAACATACTAATAACAGAGAAACCACCCCACCTGATTTGCATCTCATTCATAACTTTGGTTTCTCTCATCCTAGATCTGCTCAACAGTCTCTTGCTGGTCCAAGTACTTCTATTATCCATACACCCGCTTTTCAAACTACTCCATTCCATCCTCCCCCTCCTTTCATAAACCCTCCACTTGTAAACCTCCCATTTTTTCCACAACCTCCTATCATGGCAACATGGTATGCTCCTCTAGTCCTTCCTTTACCTTTAGCAAATTTGCCACAGGACTATCAGTCCAAGATTCCATTATATGATGCTAATAGTTCTACTACTGCTTTACAACATGTGGACAAGATGAATGACTATTTTGATAGAAATGAGATAGATGATGAAACCATTAAACTCAGATTGTTTGCTCAAAGTTTCGAGGGAGAAGCAAGAAAATGGTTCGAGAACTTAACTCCTAATAGTATAAATGATCTCCCTTATTTACTTCAAACATTCATAAACAAATGGGAAATTACGAAGAACCCTCTCCAAATACTTTCACATTACAACAACCTCAAGAGAAACACTGGGGAAAGTGTTCAAAATTATTGCACTAGATTTAATAGTGTTTATAACACACTACCCCCAGATTTGAAACCTCCACAAGGCTCAACTTTGACCAAATTCCCTGAAGGATTTGATCCTGAAATGGCCTATCAGCTAAGAGAAAGGGACCCCTTAACTTTAGAATACATGTAGAAAGGAGCTCTTAGTGTAGAATAAAATTTGATTGAGAAGAGAGCTAGAATGAAGACTGAGAAGAGGGTATCATTTAGGGATGAAGCTGCACCTTCCACATCTAACTCAAAAATGGAAAGGATGATGGAGGAGATGATGAAGAGGATGAGCATATATGAAAGAGCTCAATCTATAGAAAACCTAACACCTCATCAAAATAGAAACCAATCCCAAAATCAAAATCAGAACTTCAGGAGAAATCAACCTCAAATCAAACAAATAGAGAGTGACCAACAAATAAGACCCCCTTTCCAGGAAAACTATGTAGATGAAGAAGAAAGAGAGCCTGAGCAGTTGGAAGAAGACCATGTAAATGTCATAGGTTCGGATGTGTTGTACTATACAACAACCCTCCCTTTTTCTTAATTTTAGAATAAAATTCATTTAGAAATAGGGTCCCTTTTTTTTCTTTTTATAGAAATAAAGATTCATTGTTTTGAAAAAGCTCATCTTTGTTTGTATACAAACCAAATACAACATTCAAAACTTCCGACCCGATCAAATATAAAAACCTTATCATAAAAAACAAGTCAAGTGTAAAAGTCCAATGAATAATAATCGAAAATCGTAGATCGGAGAAAACCCTTAGAGGAAAAATTTGACATAGAAACCCAAATCCTCCGATGCGATTAGTTCGATCGCAAAGCTTCAATCGCAAAGAGTTTAAGTTATCCATTTACATACTTTCGATGCGATGCGACCAATCGCAATCGCATGATCGGAACACTTTTTAATAAATTCTTTGCGATCAATTTCAAATTCTCCGATCCGACGCGCATTATTATAAAAAACACTTTTTAAAAGGAAAACAAACATTAGTTTGTTTAAATGGGAAAAAATTTTATATGGTAGACCCCACCATCGGAAATCGGAGAAAGCCATTAACAATTCTTTTCGATTCAATCTCTCTGATTGCGATCTAAAACCATCTAATCGAAAATCGGAAAAATTTGCAATAGCAATCGGCCAATCGAGAAATCTGTATTATGATATTTATGTACCATTTGAAAACTTTCGATGCGATTGATACATGATATTTATTATGTTCGAAGAATTCAAGATAGGTAAATATTATAATATTTCACAAGGCGTCAAATCTCCAATTGTACGTTGGTATTCAATAGCAAATCCAATGAATATTGGTTGATGATTCGGTTTTAAATACATGAGTGTGACCCCAAAGAGAACATTTATGCGCTATACGAGACCAATAAATAATGCATCATGCGTTCATAATCGTTCCTTTCAATTTGCTTGTTTGTCACGACTGAAAGTCTATTGTCTTGCAGAATCAAGGAACGTTGAACCCTTTCGTTCACAAACAAAGGGAAATAGTATCAAACACAGAATGGGAACATCAGATAATGAAAGCCGAGAGAGAAATATCAAGAGCTAGGAGCATGATGAGTAATACAACGCAATTTATCAATGACAGCCTGTATTCAATTAATCTCATTTCAGATTGTGTTCCTGCCAGTTTGCCTAAAGTGAAAGAAACCAAAAATAGATGGAAAGAAGAAATGATGAATAAAGATCAACAAATCAAAAAACTTCAAGCAATATCTTGGGAAAATATGTGGACTTATTTAATTAAGCCAAACAATCAACAAATGGCTATTAAATTCCTTTCAAATGCTGTTGATTGTTTAATTCCAGAATTTTTCGATGCCACATACGCTGGACAGTTACATTCCGAGATGAGTCATCCACCGAGGCTCCAAGATATGCTGAAAATTTGCAACTTGGCTAGATCAAGAGAGAAAGAAAAGCAATGAATCAGTTTCATTTTAAGATAGTATTTATGTTTTTAATTTGATAGATTGTAGCAGTAGTAGTAGGATTCTGTTTTTATGTAATTTCTTATTTAAATCCCTCTCATGCATTTAGAGAAGGGATCCAGAGTTGTAATATTTTTGACTTGGAGCTTACATTTCTGTACTCCATTGCCTCTTATATTTTATAAAGGATCACATCTGGTGATTTTGTGCTGAAATTATCTTTGAAGTGTTGCATTTCTGTGCCTTTGGATTTGATTTTACATCAGAGTTACTGGATTAGAGTATCAGATTTCATTTGAAAGTCTTCAAGATGAATGAGGTATTTCTATCTGTTCACTGTTGATTTCCTTTGTCATATGATATTCGCTTTAAAATTTTCTATCATTTATATATATTTGGTTTTCATAACGTTTCTTTTTATATATCATTTCTGAGTATAATTGAAATGTTATCTTTCATAAGCATATATAGATGGTATACAATGATGAATGCAATATGCTAATACAACTCTGTTTAAATTCTTAAACAGAGTTATCTTTATTTTGTTTCTGCACATTTCAATTTAAATAATAATACATTTTCATGGTTATTGTTAAATTGGCACAATCTTAAGTTGTATTCACATATAATTACCCGAGTTAGTGTTAGAATTTCTTTATCAGTATTTAGTTTAAATTAAATAGTTTTATTTCATTCAATTTAGTCCCATTTCCACTCATCCAAATCAACCCATCACCAACCCATTTAGTTATAAGGAAACTGGTCCTTTAAATCCAGTCGGAGCCACCATACCAAACGGAAAAGGAGCTATCCTAAGGTCCCGACCGGGTGGTTTTCCCCAATGTTTGAAGCAGAGATTTTCTAGGCTTCAACATTTTTGGCGCTAGAAGGAGGGCATGAGCTATGAATGGCAAGTAAATCTTTATCCACAGGCCATTCTGAGAGAAAAACACCCTCATTAACTTCTTCAATTTCTTCTGAAATTCAAAATCCTAGAGAAGAAATTGCGAAGAATATTCATACACCCACTACCAAAATCTCAAAACATTCAGACAAGCAATCTCCTGAGTCTCCTGAAGTACAAGATTTAATCCATAAATTGAAAGGATTCTCATTATCTCTTGAAGAGTCTAAAATATCTGAAGGTAGTGTAAGCTCAAAATTTGTTCCTTCAAAACCTCTTACTAGGATGCAAAGTGAAAAACTTGGTATTCCTCCGAAAGAATTTCCTTTACCTAGTAAGGGCAAGACAAAAAGAATTCAATCGGAATCAGAAAGTGATACAAGTTCATCATCTCATATTCAATCACCTGTTTCCAAAACCACAACTCAACAAAGTGCAGTTGTTTCCACATCATCTCCTCAAACATCTTTCCCTCAATCATCATTACTCTCAACATCATCTATTCCAACAACTTCTATTCAAACACCACCAGTTTCTACTACCCCTCCAATAGTTGTTCCAATAATGGCTAGACCATGGGCTACTCCAGGGGTAGTCAACATGGCTGCACCTTTACACGATTTACCAGACAATCCTGGAAAATGGCTTCCGAAATTTAGTCCAGATCTTAACATTCAAGCTGAAGAACATATCAATAACTTTATGCTGGCTGTAAATTTGAACGGAGTCACACATGAAGATGTTGTAGTCAGACTATTCCCTTATACTCTTCAAGGAGAAGCAGGATCATGGTACTTTTCATTACCTTCGGGATTCATAACAAGTTGGGCCATTTTTTCAGATCATTTTTTAACCAAATTTGGAGATGACCGATCAATAGCTACTTTACTCAATGACCTCTCAAATTTGAAGATAGAACCCAAAGAGCTCATTAAAGATTTCAACGCTAGATTCAACAAACTCTTGAACAAAATCCACACAGATTCACAGCCTAGTGAACAAGTCAGAAGTGAATGGTATATAACTTCCTTACCCTCAAACATAAAAAAATTTGTAGATAGAGCTGCAAAACCTACATTAGCCGAGAATATGAAAGAGGCTATTGTAGTAGAAAAACGAATTATTTCTCTAGAAAATAAAAATGCTATTGAGGAAAGGAAATCAAAGAAAGTCAGCTTCAAAGATGATTCCAAGAAAAAGGACAAAGATCCATATGACATGGAGGGTTTACAAAAAGTTCTTAAAACCATGTCAAATGAAATGGTTGAAATTAAAAAACAAGTAGCTGAAACTTCTACTAAAAAACCATTCCGAAATTTCAGAAGAAATCAAGTTGAATCTAAACCTCCTAATGCAATCTCTAATGCAGAATCAGAGGAAGAAGAAGAAGAAGAAGATACATCTTTAGTATCAGATGAGAAAGATGAGAATGAAGAAATAGCTTAATTACATGGAATGTGGGATTTTATTCTCCCTAACTCTGATAGTGAGGTAGAACAAGAAGCTATGCCTGTAAGTACTAGGAGTAAATCTACAGCAGAGCCTTTACAAACAGCTCCTAAAAAGAAAATCACAACTCCAAGTACCAAAGACAAATCCCTTGCAAAGAAAGCTTCTCCATTACCTACTCAAAATCAGCCATCTTCTTCTAATCCTCCCACATCGACAACAAAGACTTTAGTGGTGTCAGATCCTATGGAGTATAACATTGTTGAAGACATGAAAAAGATCAAAGCCAATATTTCCTTACATGAACTCAGCAAACTAAAACACCAGCAGAAGTTTCTATTGAAAGAATTAAACGCTACACCAATTGCTCCTTTACCTAGTGCTGTAGTTGCAAAAGCAGCTAGGGGAGCTGGTAAACCACCAGATAAGGTAGATGCTACTGATACCGTGCTCATTGGAGAAAAGTCAAATTCTCAAACTCCTCCTTTTCTTCTGACTTATGAAATGTACAATAAGAATCTGCATAATTGTTTGATTGATTATGGAGCTTCCTCTAATATAATGCCTACTTTTGTTTGTGCCAAATTGAATATCGAACCACAGAAATCGGCAGTTCATATTGTTCAATTGGATCGCTCTAAAGTTCAAGTTGTAGGAGAAATCAATTCAGTTACTATCAGATTAGCTTCCGATCCTAGAATTGTCCAAATAATTGATATTTTGATTGTTGATATTCCTGAATTCTATGGATTAATTTTAAGCAGGGACTGGTCTACGAAACTTAATGGTTATATCTCGACTGATTATTCACATATGTGGCTTCCCTACAAAGGGAAACCAAATCAAATCAAAATTGAACGAGAAAAACATATGACCCACACTGTCACTAAATTTGAACAACCTAATGAACCTGTGGCATTCAACAACAATATTCTTGGAGGTTATTCCGCTGAATCATTTCTTGGAAACTTCGAAGCACCCAAATCACCTTTTTCTGTAAATACTTTTGTTTCTCAAATAGAAAATTTTTCACAATCCGATTCTTCCAGAATTGTAAATACTTCTGATGTAATTGTAGATAAGTCAATAGATAAATCTTTATTTTGGTCATTATATTTTGATGGATCAAAGTCTAGTGATGGAGCTGGAGCGGGATGAATTTTAATTGATCCAGATGGAGAGAAAACCATGCTGTCATGTAGGCTAGAATTTGAGTGTACTAATAATACTGCAGAATATGAAGCCTTGGTTCAAGGACTTTATAAAGCTATAGGGTTAGATGTTAAATACTTGAAAGTCTTTGGTGATTCCGAAATTGTCATAAAACAAGTTAGGAATACTATTCATTTCCTTTCAGGACATCTTAAACACTATCAAACCCTAATACAAGATCTCACCACTCATTTTTTAGCATTTAATATTTCTCCTATTCCTAGGAATCAGAATACATCAGCTGACTTGTTAGCTAATGTTGCATCTAAACTCCTACCTGCTGAAGATTGCAGTCCTGATAGGTTTTCTGTAGAATTGATTTTTCGTCCATCTGTCCCAGACAATGTTACAAATTGGAGAGTTTTCTATCATGATCAAGATATTTTAAATTTCATGACTTCAGAGAAATCATATGATGAGAAAATTATTGATGAAAGTGATCATGATTTATAAATTGCTTCAAAAGGTAATGAAAATCCCATTCCAAAATCTATGGTTAAATTGGAGGACTTATATGATATTAAATACAGATTCAAGAAAGTCACTAATGCCAAACTTCAAAGTTCCACTTTGAAGTTTGAATTAGTGAATCTTGGTTCTAATTCCAAACCTCAAAACTTTAATTTAGGACTCAATTTAACACCAGAGGAAAGGAATTCTTTCATTAAACTCTTGAACAAATATAAAAATGTTTTCGCTTGGAATTATGATGATTTAAAAACGTATGATACTTCGGTTATTCAACACACAATTCCAATGCTTCCTGATATTAAACTTGTTCAACAAAAGCTAAGGAAGGTTCATCCAAATCTCGAAGGACAAATAAAACCAGAACTTAATAAACTTTTAAAATCCAAAATCATTTTTCCTGTCAGGCACTCCAATTGGGTTTCCAATATGGTACCTGTAAGGAAGAAGAATGGTGATATAAGAATCTGTATTGTTTTCAGAAATTTAAACAAGGCATGTTTAAAAGACAATTTCCCATTTCCAACCATGGAACAGATACTTCAAAAGGTAGCTGGTTCTGAACTCATGTCCTTTCTTGATGGATTTTCAAGCTATAATCAAGTCTTAGTTCACCCAGATGACAGATTGAAAACAACTTTCAGAACAAAATGGGGAACTTATGCTTATCAAAAAATGTCTTTCGGTCTAATAAATGCAGGAGCAAATTTCCAAAGAGCCATGGAAATAGCGTTTAAAGGTCTGATCAATAAGTCAGTTGTTGTTTATCTTGATGACATAACAGTATTTTCAAAAAAGAGAACCAATCATCTACATGATCTAAAGCAAATATTTGAAAGATGTAGAAGGTTTGGTATTTCATTAAATCCAAAGAAATCTTTATTCGCTTTGGATGAAGGAAAACTCTTAGGATTTGTTGTGTCAAAAGATGGTATATACACTGATCCAGATAGAGTAAAAGAAATTTCTGATATTTCTTTACCTCATAACAAAAAATCCATGCAATCATTTCTTGGACAGATCAATTTTGTAAAAAGATTCATTCCTGATTTTTCTTTAATTGTTTTACCTATGCAAAATATGATCAAGAAGAATTCGGTATTCAAATGGGGGCATAAAGAGAAAGAAGCCTTTGAGGCAATCAAACAAGCGATCATTAATGCACCAGCATTGAATACCCCAGATTTTTCTAAAGATTTTATTTTGTATACGTTAGTCACCGAGACATCCTATGCAGCTGTTTTAACACAGCTCAATGATCAGAAAATTGAAGCACCAATTTCTTTCTTTAGCTCAAATCTGCAAGGAGCTGAGCTGAATTATTCCGATGTTGAAAAACAAGCCTTCACTGTGTTTAAATCAATCAAGCATTTCAGACCTTTTCTCTTGAAAACTCATACAAAAATCATTGTCCCATTCTCTGCAGTGAGGCAATTATTAATTCAGAGAGAAGTAGGAGAAAAACGAGCTAACTGGGTAACATCTTTGCAAGAATATGATGTTGATATTAAACCAGCTAAGATTGTTAGAGGACAAGGTTTTTGCAGATTATTAGCAGGAGCTCATAACATACCAGAAAATCAAGATTCAAATCAAGATATTCAAGTAAGTCAGATAAGTGTTACAGATTCTGAATCTCAGTATGTTGATCTCATCTATTACTTGAAAAATGGGTATGCTCCTTCTAATCTCAGCTATAAGAGAAAACGTGCTTTAAGGTTAAAGGCTGTTAAATATGAGATCATTGATAATGTGTTATTTAGGAAAAATTATGATTCAATTTTATTAAGATGTCTTGAAAAGACTGAAGCTGAAAAGGTTTTGCAGGAATTACATGATGGACCAGCAGGAGGTCATTTTGGAGGTGATACCATGGCTCACAAAATAATTCGTGCTGGTTATTACTGGCCTACCCTTTTTAAAGATACGCATGATTACGTAAGGAAGTGCCAAATTTGTCAAACTGCAAGTGGAAGACAAAGGAAACCAACTTTTCCTTTGCAACCAGTAACTATTGAACAACCATTTGAACAATGGGGGCTTGAAATTATTGGTGAGATAGTACCTCATTCTTCCAAACAGCACAAGTACATCCTTACTGCAACTGATTACTTTACAAAATGGGTAGAGGCAATTCCGTTGAAGGTAGCCAATTCTGATGCAATTATTGATTTCATAGATCAATTCATCATAACCAGGTTTGGTGTACCTCAAGCTCTTATCTTTGATAATGCATCTTATTTTTCCAGAAATAGTTTAATAGAATTTGCAGTCAAAAGAGGTTTTAAACTGAAATATTCAGCAAATTATTATCCACAAGGTAATGGTTTGGCTGAATCCACTAACAAAAATCTCATCAAAATCATTAAAAGGAATATTGATCAAAATCAAAAGAATTGGCACAAGTCTTTAATCTTTGCATTATGGGCTGATCGTATCACTGAAAAAGCTTCAATAGGAACTTCACCTTTTAATTTAGTTTATGGAAAAGAAGCTATGATACCATCAAATTTAACTCTTCCATCATTAGCCCTAGTGCAATTTATTGAAGAAAATCCTTCTTCATCCATTCAATTGAGATATGATCAAATCCTTAAATTAGAAGAAGATAGAGATAAAGCTAAAATTGTTCATGAAAAACATCAACAGCTTGTAAAATCTTCTTTTGATGCAAGTTCTACTGGCTCAAAAATTTTGTCAATTGGTGATCTTGTTCTGAAATGGGATAAAGCTCATGAAGAAAAAGGTAAGCATACCAAGTTTCAGAAAATGTGGCTTGGACCATTTCAGATCGTTGAAAAGATAGGCTCAAATACATTCATACTCCAAGATCTAACAGGTAAGAGAAAATATCTTCCTGTAAATGGGCTTATCTTGAAGAAATTCTTTTCATAAGGAGGTAACCCCTTCTTAAACTGTACATATTCCTTTCTGCAAAGTTTTTAATTGTTTTTGCAAATAAAGGTTGTTAATGAGTCTCTAATTGATTGTTTACTTGTTAGAAAAAATTCTTAGGAAGAATATTATAAATATTTATTTTGTGTAAATATGAATTTTTAAAAGAAATGATCATAGTCTTTTGATAGTTTTAAATAAGATGTTAAACTTTGAAAGATTATTCCAATTATTTGCATGATATTTTGAAAACTTGAGGGAAATGTAAATCATTATAAGTTTATTAAGCAGAGAAAGGTTATCTATAAAAGTAAAGATTATTCAAGTCTTGGTACTCAAAAAACTCTGAAAATTGTCATCCATTGATTCTTAAGGATAAAACTATTTCACCCCATCCATTTAGGTTGTGATTTTTTAGAATGTAATTCTAAGAAATTATAAAAAAAAAAAAAAAAATTTAAGAGATAAGAGGTCTCATCATGAGCCGACTTACCATATTTATAAGAAGTAATGAAACTGACATTACCAATACTGCACATCAAAACAGGGTAATGGCTTATAAATATAAGACAAGGGGTCTCATCACGAGCCAGCTTGTTCAGTTTAATTACAACTATTGAATGGCATTGTTATTAATTGGCTACCAAACCAGAACAATGGCTCTTAAAAATAAAAAATAAATAAAAGACAAAAAACATGAGATAATATGTCTTATGAATTTATCTTTTAAAAAGTCATAATCTTAGTTGGATGGGACAATGAATAGTTAATGGTTAAAAGGTAACCCTGTCGAAACTATGAATGTTTGCGGGCAGCAGAGGAAATACCTATGACAATAGAGTATATTATAAAACCAAACTTGGAGAAATTCACTTACTTCATTATTAATACCAATCAAAGCTTGAGATAACCCAAAAATGTTTTTATTCTCAAGAAACTAGAAAGAAATTGTAAATAATTTTTATTCTTTTTCATAAGTTAGATTTTATTTTTGATTATCCTAGGATAGTTTTCATTATCTTTAAAAATATTTACTTACTAAAAATATAGTATTCATTTTATTTTTTCATAGATAACTGGTTCTTTCAGTGAATCGCCAATTGTTGTACTATACAACAACCCTCCCTTTTTCTTAATTTTAGAATAAAATTCATTTAGAAATAGGGTCCATTTTTTTCTTTTTATAGAAATAAAATAATTAGAAATAAAGATTCATTGCTTTGAAAAATCTCATCTTCGTTTGTATACAAACCAAATACAACATTCAAAACTTCCGACCCGATCAAATATAAAAACCTTATCATAAAAAACAAGTCAAGTGTAAAAGTCCAATGAATAATAATCGGAAATCAGAGATCGGAGAAAACCCTTAGAGGAAAAATTTGACATAGAAACCCAAATCCTCCGATGCGATTAGTTCGATCGCAAAGCTTCAATCGTAAAGAGTTTAAGTTATCCATTTACATACTTCCGATGCAATGCGACCAATCGCAATCGCATGATCGGAACACTTTTTAATAAATTCTTTGCGGTCAATTTCAAATTCTCCGATCCGACGCGCATTATTATAAAAAACACTTTTTAAAAGGAAAACAAACATTAGTTTGTTTAAATGGGAAAAAATTTTATATGGTAGACCCCACCATCGGAAATCGGAGAAAGCCATTAACAATTCTTTTCGATTGAATCTCTCTGATTGCGATCTAAAACCATCTAATCGGAAATCAGAAAAATTTGCAATCGCAATTGGCCAATCGAGAAATCTGTATTATGATATTTATGTACCATTTGAAAACTTTCGATGCGATTGATACATGATATTTATTACGTTCGAAGAATTCAAGATAGGTAAATATTATAATATTTCACAAGGCGTCAAATCTCCAATTGTACGTTGGTATTCAATAGCAAATCAAATGAATATTGGTTGATGAATCGGTTTTAAATACATGAGTGTGACCCCAAAGAGAACATTTACGCGCTATATGAGACCAATAAATAATGCATCATGCGTTCATAATCGTTCCTTTCAAGTTGCTTGTTTGTCACGACTGAAAGTCTATTGTCTTGCAGAATCAAGGAACCCTGAACCCTTTCGTTCACAGACAAAGGGAAATAGTATCAAACACAGAATGGGAACATCAGATAATGAAAGCAGAGAGAGCAATATCAAGAGATAGGAGCATGATGAGTAATATAACGCAATTTATCAATGACAGCCTGTATTCAATTAATCTCATTTCAGATTGTGTTCCTGGCAGTTTGCCTAAAGTGAAAGAAACCAAAAACAGATGGAAAGAAGAAATGATGAATAAAGGTCAACAAATCAACTAACTTCAAGCAATATCTTGGGAAAATATGTGGACTTATTTAATTAAGCCAAACAATCAACAAATGGCTATTAAATTCCTTTCAAATGCTGTTGATTGTTTAATTCCAGAATTTTCCGATGCCACATACGCTGGACAGCTACATTCCGAGATGAGTCATCCACCAAGGCTCCAAGATATGCTGAAAATTTGCAACTTGGCTACATCAAGCGAGAAAGAAAAGCAATGAATCAATTTCATTTAAGATAGCATTTCTGTTTTTAATTTGATAGATTGTAGTAGTAGTAGTAGGATTCTGTTTTTATGTAATTTCTTATTTAAATCCCTCTCATGCATTTAGAGAAGGGATCCGGAATTGTAATATTTTTGGACTTGGAGCTTACATTTATGTACTCCATTGCCTCTTATATTTTATAAAGGATCACATCTGGTGATTTGTGCTGAAATTATCTTTGAAGTGTTGCATTTCTGTACCTTTGGATTTGATTTTACATCAGAATTACTGGATTAGAGTATCAGATTTCATTTGAAAGTCTTCAAGATGAATGAGGTCTTTCTATCTGTTCACTGTTGATTTCCTTTGTCATATGATATTTGCTTTAAAATTTGCTATCATTTATATATATATATTTGGTTTTCATAACGTTTTCTTTTATATATCATTTCTGAGTATAATTGAAATGTTATCTTTCATAAGCATATATAGATGGTATACAATGATGAATGAAATATGCTAATATAACTCTGTTTAATTTCTTAAACAAAGATATCTTTACTTATTTCTGCACATTTCAATTTAAATAATAATACATTTTCATGGTTATTGCTAAATTGGAACAATCTTAAGTTGCATTCACATATAATTACCCGGGTTAGTGTTAGGATTTCTTTATCAGCATTTAGTTTAATTAGATAGTTTTATTTCAGTCAATTTAGTCCCACTTCCACTCATCCAAATCAATCCATCACCAACCCATTTAGTTATAAGGAAACTGGTCCTTTAAATCCAGTCGGAGCCACCATACCAAACGAAAAAGGAGTTGTCCTAAGGTCCCAACCAGGTGGTTTTCCCCAATGTTTGAAGCAGAGATTTTCTAGGCTTCAACAGGATGATGAGGATAACACATTCCTTACTAAAGAAGAACAAAGGATGTTTTCTTCAAAACCAAATGAGAAATCATATGAATATTCTGAAGACTATAGATTAGGATTTGATAATGCCATAATGGAAGTCCATAGGCAGTATAACCTCAGGAGCAAGAGGATTCAAGATGTTCCTAAAATAGATCAGCCAAAAAATACTATTAGAAAAACTTCTGAACCTATCCCTAAAAAGACAGCAAAAAACACAAATACTATGGCTAAGAAAACTGAACTAAACAAGAAAAAGACTAGCCAGCCTAGTAATGATTCAAACTTCCCTAGTACTTCAAATAGTGGCCCTGAAAAAACCTTACTATCCAAACCATCCAATCAGAATCAGCAAATTAAAAAATGTAGAAAAGTTCATGGCTGATAAAACTGATGTGAATGCAATAAAGACACCTGAGCCTTTCAGTTTTGAGGGGGAGATTGCCAAAATCAAGATCATTATACCCCTCACTAAATTGGTAACCCAAGAGGTATATAGATCCCAGATTTTTAAAGCGTTAAACATAGGCAAGGATATTGATACCTTAAACTTAACTATTGATAAACCAGAACTATTGTTTGGTCCTGAAGTAGAAGGAATATATCAAGAAAGAGCAGTCCCTCCTTTTTATGTTAGTCTTAACATACATGACAAAATTCTACATAATTCTATGCTAGACTCTGGTGCCTCACACAATCTCATGCCAAAGGTTGTGATGGATATATTGGGCCTATAAATCACAACGCCCTACAAATACTTGTATTCTTTCAATTCCAGTAAGGTTAAGTGTCTGGGCCTAATCAAGGATCTGTGTGTCAATCTGGCACAAATCCCCACTAAGAGTCTAGTCATGGATAAAGTTGTGGCTGACATCCCCCCAAAGTATGGCATGCTTTTATCTAGATCATGGGGGGCAAAACTCCAGGGCAGCCTTCAAATGTACATGACCTATGCCACCATCCCAGTCTTCAATCAAAAAATAATATTGTACCGGGAATCCCACATGAAATACATGGTGAGTAACATAGATAGACCAAATAACACACCATTTTATTCCATTCACTCATGCCTCGACTCCTTCATCCTATACAATGAAAATGACATAAGTGAACAAGTGAATGACAATGAGAGAGAACTAAGTCCCCCAGAACAATCAAACCATCTCTCTAATCAAGAAAATGACTCCCAAAACTCTAGCAGCCCCGAAGTACAGAACATTGACAAAACTGAAATTGACACCCTTTGGAAAATAAGCTTTGATGGTTCTTATGGTAAGGTTGGATCAGGGGCTGGTGTTTGGATCCACAACACAAGTGAAGGCCATTCCTATAGGTTAAATTTTTGATGTACCAATAATGTTGCAGAGTATTAGGCTCTCCTTATTGGTCTATACTTACTTAAAAATATCAAAGCCAAGAAAATCTTGATCCAAGGAGATTCTGAACTAATCATAAATCAAATTAAGGGAGAATATTCAGCCAAGAACCCTAGGTTAAGGTAATATATAAATGCTGCCCTAGACCTTCTCAAAACCTTTGAGAAATATGAGCTTACTTTCATCCCTAGGGCCCAAAATTTGCTTGCCAATGAGCTTTCCTTTGCTGCCAGCAATTTCTCTTTACCTTATGAAAATAATCAATGCCTTATCAAAATAAAGAATAGGCCTACTGTACCAAACAAATTGAACCATTGGTAAGTGTTTGAAAATGATGAACAAATAGATGATTTTCTGCAATTCAGAAATGACTTTGCAAGCACAAAACAGAGTTTGAGATTTGAAAGAAATAATTCTGATGAAAAAGAAACTCCCAAAACAGAGCTGCCCTTTGATGATAATATAAACCACCTTCAAAAAACTTGTGTTGCAGAAGTATTTGATAAATCAAATCAAAGAGAACTTGAAATTCTGGAATACAAAGATGACACCTTGCCAAGAGGCCTTACACCACTAGAAGAGTTGGTTGATTTTAATGATGTAGCTAAAAAGCCCAAGATGGAACCCACAAAAACAAATGTAGAAGAGTGTAACATTGGAGGGATTAAAGAGCCCAAAATAATCAAGCTATCTAAAACTCTCCCATATCACACAAAACATAAATACATTGAGTTGTTTAGAGAATTTAAAGATGTGTTTGCTTGGGGGTATGAAGACTTGAAATCGTATGACCCCAAAATCATCCAACATAAAATTCCTCTCAAAGAAAATCAAAAACCATTTAAACAAAATTTGAGAAGAATAAACCCCTTCTTATTACCCTTAGTTAAGAAAGAAATCAAAAAGAAGTATGATGCCAGGATCATAGTCCCTGTTTGATACTCAGAATGGGTGTCCAACCTTGTGTCAATTAGGATGAATACTGGGGAAATTAGGCTTTGTATTGACTTCAGAAATTTGAACAAAGCCTCCTTGAAAGACAATTACCCCTTGCCTAAAATGGATCACATACTCCAAAAGGTAGTTGGTTCACAAAGAATCTCATTACTAGATGGCTTCTCAGGTTATAACCAAGTACTAGTATTTCTAAGTGACCAACTTAAAACTGCTTTCACTACACCTTGGGGTATGTTCATGTATGTTAAAATTCCATTTGGTTTAATGAATGCAGGGGCTACTTTCCAAAGGGAAATGGACATAGCTTTTTCAGAAGACATAGGTTACTTCATAGTCATATACCTTGATGACATCACTGTCTACTCTAAGACTGATGAGGAGCACTTAGTCCACTTGAGAAAAGTCTTAGAAAAATGTAGAAAGTATGGCTTGTCTCTAAATCCTAAGAAAACTTTGTTTGGCCTTGAGGAAGGAAAACTCTTAGGTCACATCATCTCTGAGGAAGGAATCAAGATAGATCCCAAAAGAATAGAAGGTATCTTACAAATTAGCCATCCTAGGAACATTAAAGAGCTGCAATATTTCATTGGAAATATTAACTTCCTAAGAATATTCATCCCTAACCTTGCTGAGCTCCTAAGAAATATCACGAATATGTTGAAAAAGGAAGTAGGAGTGAAGTGGAATATGGAAGAAAAACAATCTTTTGAGCTAGTAAAACAAGCACTCACACAAACACCAGTCTTAATCAACCCTGACTTCACCAAATACTTTTACATTTTCTCCTTTGCCTCTGAACATACTGTGGCAACAGAATTGTTGCAAAAGAACATCATGGGGAAAGAGCAGCCCATAGCTTTTTTCAACAAAGCCTTAAGAGATGCCCCTCTGAAGTATAACATTATGGAGAAACAAGCCTTTGCCTTAATCAAAGCTTTGAAGGATTTTAGAGTTTATATTTTGCATTCACATATCATAGCCTTTGTCCCAAACACGATTGTCAAAGATATACTTAATCAAGACCCTGATGGTAAAAGGGGCAAGTGGATTGCTACCATTTTAGAATATGATTTGGAAATCAGACCCACTAAATTGATTAAAGGACAAGGACTTGCAAAACTCATGGCTGAGTCAAACTTCCAAGCTTTAGATATGAACATGGTTGATATTTGGGAAGAGATAGAAGAATGCACAGCACCATTCACTAAAAAAACATTCATGAACTCTCCTTGGTATGCTGACATCATATATGTGTTGCTTTATCTGAATGCTCCTCCTTCTTCTTTTTTAAAAAAAGCTATATTTTTCAAACATAAGGCTTTAAATTATTGTATATTAGATGGAGTTTTGTATTGGAAAAATGTTGTGGGGGTTTTAATTAAATGTTTACTTGAGGTTGATGCAGAAAAAATCATGCATGAGCTACATGAGGGAGAATGTGGAGTACATATTAACTGGAAGACCACAGCAAACAAGATCCTCAGGTCTGGATATTATTGGCCCACCCTCTTCCCAGATACCCATAAGTTAGTCATGTCCTACCACAAGTGCCAAATATTTGATGGCAGGAGAAAACTCTTACCACTACCTTTGCAGCCTATTAGTGTTGAGGCTCCCTTTCAACAATGGGGTTTGGACTTCATTGGGGAAATTCACCCATCATCCTCAACCCAACACAAATGGATCCTCACGACCACTGATTATTTTACCAAATGGATAGAGGCCATAACCACTAGGAATTATACTGACTCTGTCATCATCAAATTCCTTGAAACCAACATACTATCCAGATTTGGTTGTCCTAGAAAAATAATCACAGACAACGTTGTTGCCCTCAAGTCAAAGAGGATGGTAGATTTCTGTTATAAATATCATATCACATTGGGTCATTCTACTGCCTACTATCCCCAAGGGAATGGATTATTTGAATCCTCCAACAAAATCCTTGTCAATATTATCAAAAAAATGTTGGAGCAGAATCAAAAATCATGGCATAGTAAGTTTATTCATGCTTTATGGGCTGATAGATTAACCACCAAAAAGTCAATAAATATGTTTCCCTATCAGCTATTTTATGGTATGGATGCAGTTTTCCCAACATCCTTAGGAGTTCCATTCATGAAACTTCTTCAAGAAGTACAAGCTGAAGAAAATGATATGCAGAGAAGGATCAATCAAACCATTCATTTACAGCAGTTAAGAGAGGAAGTGTACAAAAGAACACAAATAGTCCAAGAGCACATCAAGAAACTATTTGACAAAAGGACTAAAGAAAATGATTTCCAAGTTGGAAGTATAGTTCTAAAGTGGAATTCTAGAAGGGAAGAGACAGGAAAGCATGGTAAGTTTGAAAATCTGTGGAAAGGCCCCTATATCATTGATTCAGTGAGAGGCAACAATGCTTTCTTTTTGAAGGAACTTGATGGAATTGAAATTTTTGGAGGTCCTATCAATGGCAGGATGCTCAAACACTATTTCTGCCAAGAATCTTAGTTTCAAAACTTTTCATTGTATATAACACTAATTTTTAAATTTGAAAAAGAAAAATACAAAAACAATAGAAAAAGAGAAAAGGAGGGCAGATTTAAAAGAGGTACAACCCCATACCCAAAAAAGAGAATTTTCTGAAAGTGAGCAAATCTAAGTGCCACTGCAGATTAAAAAAATGATATATTGTTCAGTCATCTAGCCTAATCATGGCTGAACATACTTTAAATTTATGTTGATAAGTTAGTAGAAGCACTGATTGATAAGATTATTTCATACTTGACTTATCAGTAGAATAGATTAGGATAGAAAAGAAATGGTTCTAACAAGCTCAAAATTTGAACCAAGAAAAGGAAAAATATAGCTCTAAATAGATCAAAACCAGAGCTGGAAAAAGAATAGAAGGATGCTTATAATTTTCAGATCTTAAGCCTTCACAGTTTTGTTTTAAATTTTCTGCAAATAAAGTCTATGTGCAGCTTGTACATACAGCCATAGACACCATAGCAAATCAGACAATCTAATCCTGATTTGACTGTGTTTAAATTTTTTGTCTTAGAAATAGAGAATAAAATTTGTCAGACAGCCTAATCTTGATAGATAGATAGTTAGGTAGAGAAATAAAGAGTTCAACAGTTTAATCTGAACTCTTGGAAGAAATAAAGATAGGATTAGATAGTTTATTTTTGTTTTCAAAAATAAAATGTCAAAGAGTTTGCTAGTTCAAATGCACTCAAAGGGAGAAGAAAAAATTCTAAGACAAGTAATATTGGGTAGGAAGAGGTGTTGTTTGAAGAGATTATATATTGCAGACTGTCAAAAAATTGTCTTTTTCAAAAGAAAGATCAGCAAGAAAACAAAGAAATCATGCCCAATGGATAAGGCACTAGTCTGCTGAAACTCAAAGATTATTTTCTGAGGTTCTAGACGCCTAAAAGGACAGTTGTCCTCCCCAAGTGGAGCCACTGTTAATCATCCATAATTTTGACTTTATCTAAAGATGACTAAGTTTACAATCTCAGAATTCTAGAAACAATATTTGCAGAGAAATTGTGAGTTCTAGAAATCTCACAGCCTTCATTATCCTAAGTTTATCAATTCACTGAATATATTCACTTAAATCCTCCAATTAATCCTGTTGATTCCAAAGAAAAAATATTTTCTAAAGCCCTATTCCCATCATTTCATTTCCACATCTCATCTTCACAACTGCCCCCATTTCACCCATTTTTTCCTATTTTTATCTCCATCTCCTCTACCAATTTTCACTCATTTACTCCTATCCCAACAGCCATTTTCCCCTTCAAAAGGACCTCTTTATTTTTATAAAAAACTAAATTTCCTCTAAAAATACCCTCTTTCCCCTTCTCATTTACCCTTCATTTCCCTAAAAAACCTTCTAAAAACCCTTTTTAAACCATAAAAACTCATTTTTTGTTTAAAAATATCCCTTTTTTAACCTATTGGAAGCCTTTAAAAAAAGCTTAAAAAGCCTTCTTTAGGCCTTTTTCCGCTCATATTAAACACATAAGGCTTTAAGCCCCAGCGCCTCTTCTCCACATGACCCAAGGGTATAACCGCCCGCTAAAAATCCTCGACCCCTTTTTCCAACATTCACCCCCGGTCCTCCTTTTCCCCATAGGACCCTTTCCTAGGCCTATATTTCTAGCCCCATTTTCCTTTTTCTTTTTCCCCGCTCTGTTTTTTTTATTGGGGCATTCCTCACCATGGATCTTCGATATCCAACGGCCATCTTGCATCTTTGCCTTCCCTTTTTGCTCCCCAACCATCCGTTGTCCCTAAGCTCCTCTCATCCCAGCCCTGGTCCTTTTCCCCCCCATAGGACCGCATCTCCCCACCTATTTTCCTAGCCCCCTCCCCTTTTTTCCCTTACCCGGCTTCACCTTTTCCTCAAACAATATTCACCATTGATCAAAGGCCCTAGGCCTAGATCCAACAACAGTCGTTTGTCCCCCCTTATCCTCCATCCACTCGATCGTAATCCATTCATTCACCCTCCAAACAAATCCCAACCATGGATCACCTCGGATCCAACGGTCCACGTGAATCCCTATGATAACACCCCCACTGGCCCACCTTCCACTTTCTTCCTGTCATTTAATCCATTCCTGCCACCTGTCCTCCACCTTTGCCTTCTTCCAAGAACCTTTCCACCATCACGCTCCCCTGTATCTGTAGATATACCACCCCTAGATCTGACGGCACAAATTCATTTTCGCGCAGACTTTGGTGTCAGGGTTTAACGACCCAAGTCAACGAAAAAACAGTGGTTTCATGAGGGACACGTGGCGATAAATTTATGGTATCGCATTCGTTTGGGAAAATACCACTAACCGCCTGAATGTTGTGCAAAAACCATTAGTGGTATTCCCAAAACCACCTATCCCCATTTCGTGCCATAAATCCATTTTCAAAACCGGTTTCTTCACTGTTCCACCATGAAACCTTTCCATGCATTCTCCTTCCTCCTCACTGCTCCTTCTACCTCCTTTAAACCTCTACAAAACATTTATACCCTAAATTCGCAAGATTTTATAACGTTTTATGTTTTATATGCAGGTTTGATGGCGCCCCAAGCCCAAGGGGCCATCCCACAGTCGAGGTAAATATTGAGGCCTCGGGATGACGATCCGAGAGCCTGAAACAAAAAGGGATGGGGTTTTTAATTCAAAGGTTTTAATCAGTGTTTCATAACCACTGATTGAAACAAAACCCTCCAGCGCACCACAGGGAAACCCTACACAAAGAAACAGAAAAGAATCAGTAAAGTCAAAGACCAAAGGAGGAAGACCGAAGATTAAAATATTAATTGGCAGATTAAAGAAGAAAACACAGTTAAATACAGATGAATCAAAGGTTTGAATAAATCCGAAAGTGGCAAAAGTCAGCAAAAGATGATTATAAAGGCCTAAGGTGAAATCAGAGCCTTAAAACAGAGGATTAAAGCCTGATCAAGGTTTTAAAGGCATTAAGGATTAATGAATAAAACAGTTGTTAAATGGAAACAGAGATAAAGGCTTAAAACAAAGATTAAGGATAAAAGCCAAGGATAAGGTCAAAAGATAAATAAATATAACAAATTGTTTAAACAGTGACAAAGCATAGATAGCAAGGAAGATAGATTAAAGAACAGATCAAGGCTAAAGGGCCTAAAGAGAAATTTCAAAATTAAATCAAGAAGACTTAGGCTAAAGTAGCCTCAGATACATCAAAAAGGAGCAGTTATTCCCTTAATATATCAAACTGACACCTTTGGCCTACTTTCTGTCCCAAAGGGAAAATTGGAAGTTATTACACTAAAGAAGATATTTTAAACTGTCAGGACAGTTATTGTAAAAGATAATTAGAAAGCCTTAAAGTCAATCTTTTCACCTATTTTATCCTTAGAAATTAAAGACAGAGTTATTAAAATAGAGAGGTATCTACAGATGTTCCTGGCTTATGACTTGCATGGTTATCAAGGTCAGGAACGTATTTACTCTATCATAAATGATATTTGAACCCTAAAAAATAGTTCCACCTCCTCATTTGCAGTATAAATACTACATTGGAACTCATTGTAAATGTTGGATTTTGATGACTGATGCTGGAATAATACATAGTCCTTTGAAGCTCTTGAAGAGAAATTGATGTCTTGGAACTCATGCATGATCTGATTTGCTTGTTGATGGAGAAGGATTGTTTGTTGGATCCATAGGCTTTGGTTGATGGTGAAGTTTTATTTTGTTTATGTTTTCTAGTTTTCCATTATGTTTTCCATCTTGCTATGTTGTAGTAGAACAAAGAATTTAGATTAAGAAATGTTTCTAATGGCACCTTAAATCTGTTTGTCCTTCATTGCCTTAATGTTTTCTTCTGCTTAGATACATTAGATAAATCATTTATTTCTCTCTAACAAGTTCTTATCTCGTCCATTCCTTGAACAATTTAGATCAGTCAGCATCAATTATGATTTATGGTTAGCCCTCTATATTGTTGCCATTGAAATATTTTGTTCTTGGAATCATCTCTTTAAAGCAGCTTTGTCTAGTTTTGTCAAAGAAGTCTATTTAAAATCATGCTCTTTGCCTCTACTTAGCCAAAATTGTTTCAAGAAAACCTTATAGTTGTAATCTTGGATGTTAGAGTTTTCTCTCCTTCTATGGTTATAGTTACTTGTATATCTTAAATTTTTTTCTGCTGTAGATGATAAAAGCCCTGGAAGTTGGATAAGTTTCTTACTTTTCTGTGTTTTATCTGAATGTTTGTCTTGGTTAATTATTTGTTTTCAGTCTAAAATCAAATATATTAGGTTATGCTTATGCCTTTTATTCTCTTGTTGTTCTTATCAATTTTCTAACTCCCTCAGTTTACAAGTATATAAAGGATTCTGTTTCAACCCTTTATTAGTTTGTTGTTCTCAAATCTTTATGTCCATTTCATAAATCCATCATAACCTTAAAAGATCCACCAACCAAGTAAACTTTCCCTGCATATGCTCTTAAAACCATTGATGAACTCATATGGACCTTGTTAGACTCCATTGCCCAATGACTTAACAATATTCCATGTTTCCTATCTAAAATCTATCAAAGTATCATGCCCAACCAAACTCAAACAAACAAACTTGCACTTAATAACTAGCCTAAAATCAACCTCTTAAAAGCATCAAGCTATATCCTTACAAACATATTGAGAGATCCCTCTCTGAGACTAAGAGGGATAGATCCTAGAGCTCTAAAGCTTGGTTTGATGTTACCCTTGCCAATTTGTATCTCAATCAATCTAGCAAATTACAAGGAGCTAACAAGGCCCAAAACCCATGGAGCAAATAGTTAGCAATTTGTTCATTGTAAATGTGACTGCTCTGAATATTTATGCCACGGTTAAATAAACGTGGTTTGTTAAACGTATTCACTGGTGTTTAAGTTGGAGGGGTCATGTGACCACCAGTAACGTTTAATGCCAACCCCAAATGATTCTGCCCAAATTGGTGCCAGTTCCACCAAATCCGGATAGTTTCAATTTTTAGCGGGATTACCTGGAGTTAGCCCACATTTAGTGGGGTTTTCAATTGACATTGGGCAGAATCTTGTTTTCATCATAACTTCTCCAATATTCGACCAATTTGGACGAAATTTTCGTCAATTTTTGGTATTCTGAGCATTATGGAGATTTTGGGAGTTCTTTAGCTATTTTTTCTTCAGGGAATCTTGGAGAGACATTAAGGCCATGAGGGAAAAGGAGCTGCATTGGGCTATACTTCACTGTTTGAGGTGAAATAAAAGCCATTCTTAGCTTATTTCTGTCTTCTGAATTCAATTTCACAACTGGTTTTTCCTGTTTAGGTATTTTTCTCACTGTAATAACAATTCAAGAAACTTAATAGAGCAAGGACATACCCATTGGGAGCATTGGACCCGGTAGATGTAGCCTAGGAGGGGTGAACTACCTCATCATTTTGATGTGTTGTTATGGTGAAGCTTTGTTGTGGTGTATTTCTGATTTAAGATGTTAAACTGTAATTTTAATTAACATTCCATCACACATAAACTCAGAAACAGTTACCAAAAACACTTTGTTTAAATTGCAAGACATGATGAACACTTTTCACACTTAATTAAATGGAAATGGATACTTTGCACAGCATTACAAATAGTTCCATTTTCATATCAATGTTGCCTTTGTCTTTGCTAATAGTAACTGCTTCTCTGCCTCTACCCTGTTTTTTTTCCTTATAGAAACCACTTCTCCAAGTTATGTGAGGTCATAGGCCAACACCTGGCATTGCAAGTTGTTTTATATGTTGTGGCCTCCTCCAAATTAGACCCTGCATTCTCCTCAATTTATGTCCACGCCCTGTTTTCCCCCACCTGATCCTTATTCTCATGTTGGTTCAATATTATAGGGGGATTGAACTTGAGTCCAATACAATGGACTCCAAGCCTCTAGATGATTCTTTTGTATAGAGGTGTTCTGGCCAATGCATTTCTCAACCTCTCTAGTCAATCTTATTCTCTTATTCTCAAAATATGTGGCAAGGTATGCCACCTTCTTTAGTATGCTTGCAAGCTTTCACCTCCCAATAATCTAAAGGTAACTTCAAAGTGAATAATTTTTTGTCCTTTATTTTATTTTTAGGCTATTTTTATCTTAGGATTTTCTGTTATGAGTATGTAGTTAGCAATTATGAGATGATGGGATAGTAGTTCTTCCCTAACCCAAATTGGCTCTACTACCTCTCTGGCCAGTATCATGATGATCTCATCTGCCCTGGATTCCTCATGGTTCATCCATGGAACTAAATCCATTAATTCACATCACCCAATTGAGAATTTGGGTCCCAATATTAATGTCAGACAATACTAGATTATGCATATAAAATTCTACAATTCTAACCCTATCCTCAATGCTAAATTTGATACAAAAATCAGTGAATTTTCTTACATATTGAAAATTGTTACACAATAATTTGTCACCATTCTCACTTCCCATCCTATATCCTAAAATTCCCCATGAAAAACCTTGTGCAATGTTTCCACCATGGAAATTATGTAAATACATCCCTTGAAGACTCAAAAAAAAATGCCTTGGAATATTACTAAAGGAACTTGGTCCAAACCCTAGTTTTCTGGGTCAGTGCATTTTCTAGTGGCCTTCCCGCACTAATGGTAGGTTGTCTGTTTTGGCTTAGCACTGCAAGCACCCTTATTTCTTGGAAAATCACGTTGATCCCTTTCTGGTAGTGTTTCCTCAAATGGAGGACAAGATTTGACCTCTATAAGTTCCAGGGTGGTGATTTGGTTATTAAATGGTGGTGATGTGGTCGAGCTCTCTAATTTTAGATCTTTGATCTCATCCATGGCCATTTATCCCTTAAAAATTGGACCTTCCTCCTCCTTTCATGGGCTCCCAAGTTCTTCTCCCTTCCTATAATTGGTCCCTATCCTTCCACTACTGGTTGGTCATTGTTGGGCTGGTCTAAACTCTCATTCCATTTACTTTCATGTACTGTGATAATGCCCAAGTTGTTTGGGAGAAGGAATTCTTTAGATCATTCATGAAGGACTCAGATTTTCACCAAAGGGAAGCCTCCAAAATCAAGGCCTGGGTCATAATCTCTCTCTCTTATATTCATTGATAAAACATTTGATGTTTGCTTTATATATTTATCTAATCATTTGTGCAAATATTATGGCACTCCTTGATCTTCTAGATATTTAATGTTTAATTATTATTATGTATTGGATTAAAAATTTTGTTGCCTCTTGATCACCCGCAGGTATTCGTGTGCCATCAGTAGCAAGGAGCGAGCCTAAAGGGATCGTGGATCAAGGCCACCGTCAACAAGTTCGAGCATAGCATCAAGAAAATGTACCTCTCTATCGTTTCTTGTCACGTTTTTAATATTAGCTAAGAAATTTTTACATTATAAAGTATCTCAAGTTTCTAGACCCAGTCTAGGCCTAGAGAGATTGCCTATGTCCGCAGAGGGGATTTATCTCCACAACACAAAGGAAGGGAACCTTTTTGTGAAAATGTCCTAATTTGAAACTAACACCACTGATATTTTAGGAACAGGAAATAAGTTTTTGAAGGGTGCTTGCAATCTATAGCTTCCATGGATATACTAACCATGGTTGCAATTTGTTCTTCTTTCTCCTAAAGCAACTTTCGAGTTTCTTGCAACTAAATGTTACGCGTCATTTTCTCACCATTGAGAAAATGACCACCAATCTAGACCTCTTAATATCCGATGAAAGTGTCCCAAACATTCCCCTACAATGTTATAATAATAAAAAAATACCAAAGAGAATGAAAATTATGGATTACGTGGTCCAAAACCTCACTTTTGAGCATCTGCATGGTTCCCTAGCCAAGTTATGGACATACACATATCTTACCATTATAGCCAGTGCAAATCTGCATTGTATCTTCCACTATGAACTCTGAAAATCCATTAACGTAAGTAAAAATAAAAAGTGATATCTAGAAGCTTTGTTGGAGGAATATTTCCCAATTGAAAGCTTCAAGCTTATGCTTACTTTGGCCTTATACCTTTGTTCATGGAGAAATCTCCATCTCTTTTTAGAACCTTAATCCCTCCTTTTGAGGATCTCATCCCTTGAGAAGAGGATCTCAAACCTCCTCCTCTTCACCTATAAATCCAACATAAACCAGAGGAATTGGATGGACTTTTGAATGTAAACATATCTTGTTGGAATAAGGCTACAAAGCTTGCCATCTAAGGAGAGGATTGAGACCATTGGAAGGAGGCATATATCATCAAGGCTAAGGTTGTATTGCTCCTTTGTATTTGAGATTAATACAAAGGAGTGTTTCTTTCCTACTATATAGTTAAGTGGAGTTGATGTATTGTGTATTCACTTTTATTTTCTCATTCATAATGATATTAGGTACTAGTTTCCTTGCTGACTACTATGGATTTTATTGATTCATTTATCTATCATATGCCTTTGACATTTTGTCGTTATTATGTTTGCAAGTTTGGATTTGGGGCATTGAAGAAATGCATAAAACTATAGTAAATATCTTATTAAAATAAATCTTCCGGAAAATCACATGAGAAATTTTTGAACCAACGCATTTCGAACTACATAATGTAGTTCATCTTCAAGATAATGAAGATTGGTTGATCCGACTATTCATATATATATCATGCAGAGAAAAGCAACGGTCAAAACCTATGGAAAAATAGATGTTAAAAAATGGTAAAAATGAAAATAACCTATAAATAAATAAATGAAAATGAAATAAATCCCATCGTGAAGTAATAAAATAATAAAAATAAAGACCAAGTCAAAAAATAAAATAATCAAAAATTAAAACTAACAAAATAGTCAAAATCATAAAAATAATGATAAAGACTAAGTCAATAAAAATAAAATAAAATAATTAAATAGATAATTAAATTATATATATATATATATATATATATATATATATATATATATATATATATAATCATAATCATAATTAAAAATAAAGAACTAAATAAAAGGATTTATAAAAATAATACTACCTAAAATGAAAATAACTAATAAATAAATGAATAAAAATGAAACAAATCTCATCCTAAAGTAATAAAATAATAAAAATAAATACCAAGTCAAAAAAACAAATAAATAAAAACAAAATAATCAAAATTAAACTAAAAAAATAGTCAAAATCATAAAAATAATAATAAAGACTAAGTCAATAAAAATAAAAATAAACATTAAAAAATAAAATAAAAATAATAAAGTAGATAAATAAATAATATATATATGTGTGTGTGTGTGTGATGATGATGATGATGATGGTTAACGTCCATTGAGACCAATCTTTGGTCTATCGGACCTAAAGAAAAGAGTTATTTAGTTTGATTTAAGATTTTATTCCTATGCTCAAAAAGCTTGGAGAGAAGCCTCTCGAACTCACTATAATTTTGACATCTTAAAAGGCTAGGAAGGTCAGTATTGCAACAAATATTATGAAATTGAGCTATAATGTGGTTGTACATGGGGCACTCTAAGAGGAAGTGATTTTCATCCTCGATGTTCATATTCTCACAGAGATAGCAGATCCTTTCCATCCATGGTGTTTTAGGAACTGTCCAACGACCTGTTTCACTATGGAGCTCATAAGAATTCGTTGTAATCTTGGCTATATTAATTTTCTTCTTTGAGCTAGTTAAAAAAGAGAGATAATTTTGATCTTCTAAGGTGGGGTTGATGACCTCCTTATAATATCATAATTTTCTTTTAGTTATTAGATCTTTCTCACACCACTTTTTTTCTTTGAACTTAGAAGTAACAATTTTTTTAATGTTACTAATGTTTTGCAATGCAACATTCTCATCGATCTCCCAATGGTTTAACTAGGCCCTGGTGTCCTTATACCAACCTCGTTTAAGCCTTAGGTGGTTTTGGCTGGAATTTAAAGCTAGCTTAGGAAGTCTATGGTCTCTTATGCTATTGAGCTTGTGCTTGTACAAAAAAAGCCTAGTCATAGCTAGGCTCTCAATAGGGGAAAGACCCACTTCTATAAGGAGAATAGGATAGGGTGTATTACTTTTAATTTTAGGTTATACATTATAAAATTCTTCTAGAATTTCTCAATGTTTCTCTAGGATTCTCTAGAGATATTGCAACCCCAAACCTCACATCCAAATAAGATAACAAGAGTGACTAAAGTTTCAAAGAGGAACTTCTTTCTATCTCACATTACAAGGTTTGTCGTTTTACAATTATTTTCAAGACCAATGTTAGTATGAATATTTTGTCGAAGTGTATGAAAAAATACCACTTTAGCTACACATAACTTATAGCCCTAACATCAAATTTGGCTGCCAATATCTTCATATCTACAGTTAGTTGATCAAGACAAATGCTGCACAAATCTAGATCTATGCATAAACAGACATTAAGCAGTAAAAAATAAGGTTTTTCTCCATGCATCCAATAGACAAGACAAGAATAATATGTTTTAAATAATTTTATATTAAGGGCACTTGGGAGGAAAAGAAGAAAGGTGTTTCCAATTCTCCTCAATGGGATGGGTTCTTGAAAGTCCTCAGCACTTCAGATCTAGCATTTCTCTCTCTTGTTGGTGTAGAAAACCCAGACAAACATAGAACTCAAAGGGAGCTCACAAAGAAAATAATGGAGAATGTGACAATGATAATGGCTCAAAGTCATACCAAGAGTATAGATCCAGAGTGATCTAATGGGCAACAAAAGGTGAAGAATGGTAGGAAAAACCCTCATATTTATAACAAAATATTGGGTCATTCTAGATCTTGGTGCATGATTAAAATAATATTAACCAAATCTAGATCCACCTTTTATGGAATATTTTATTATATTTGTTGGAGGGGAAAGGTATTTGACTTGGGTAAAATCCCTTTATTTGTAAATAATAAATAAATAAATGATTTATTTATCATTTTAAGGAAGTGGTTGAATGATAATTAAATAAATAATGATTTATTTAATTATTTATAAATTATTTAGTCAAATTTAACAAGGAATATTATTTAAATAAGGTTTAAATAATTATTCCTAGAAAATAATAAGATAAATAAGGATTTATCTAATTAATTTCCTTATTTTGGGTTAAATATGACCAGGAATAATAATTAAATTACTGTTTAATTAATTATTCCATGAGGAAAACAAAACAAATATAGATTTGTTTAATATTTCCCCTTGGGGTTTCCTGTTTAGACCATAAACAACCTAATAAATGTGTTTTATTAAGTTATTTTACATAATGAAAGCAATTTTACTTAGGGTAAAATTGGTCTTACATGGTGTACTTGGGTCCATCTAATGATAATAGGTTAGATGACCAAAAAATGGTGTAACAGATTGCCCCCTAGTGTGTGAGTGTTAGGAGCAAATCGTATGACCGAAGTAGATTGTAAGAACTCAATCACCAGACATCAAAAGAGAAGTCAGAGAGAGAAATGTAAGGTAGCCTGATGTGTTGAAGAACTAGACCCTGAGGAGACGAGAATTATAGGTGCAACAAGTCTCTTTTTATGAGTGGGTACTTACGCTAGAGGTGGCGGGGGAGGTATACCTATGCCCGTCGAGACAAAGTACAAAATAATAGTGCATCCAGTCAACAAGGGACTGAATTGTAAAGTACATGCCGGCATAAAAATGAGCCAGATAAAAGATATAATGATGAATCCCACATACATGTTGTGCCTAGGATAACAGCCAGGACGTATACAATAATATTTGAGTACATGAGATACAAATATAACCCAAATGCCCCTAGGAACTTGGAAGGGCTCGCAAAATCTAACGGATACATGCAAATCAAAGAGGTGGCGCAAGCGGCAAAGGCCGACATCATCAAATATATGGAGCTACATCGAAGGCTACGATGAAGAGGTCATCCGGGCATGTGGGGGGCTACCTGTAGGGCCACCCACTCATGAGGGTTGATACATCTCACACACACACAGGAATCACTGGTATCAGCTGCTACATCACTAGACCATCAATTATACGGATCTCGATCATGCTGAAAGGAGCTAGAGATGAGAAACAATCAACTCAGAGGGTAATGAGAAGTCCCTTTGCCTGATTCGAGACACCGAACAAGAGTGGAAGCTAGAACCAAGGTACACTACCCTCTAGACCTATCTTCTAGAATGAATGAGCTGATGTTGACAGAAGGAGGTCCACCATAGGTGAGGCAATAAGGGATCCTCAACTAAGGCACGAGAGAAAATAGTAGAGTGACTGATAGACTGACACCAATGATGATGATGAAATGGGGGGTACTAAGTAGCAAATGGATGACTTCCCTTGTTAAAGCATAAAGGGCATGGATGACCTGGCAGCGACTAACACAATATCATGAGGGATAGGGGATAATGGGACTGAAGGCCATAATGTGCGACATCAGAGAGGGACCAAGCAATGAAGGATGGAGGACTATAGCGGGATACAAAGGGACTTGGGATAGACTCCATGAATGCGATGATGACTCAACTCAGATGCTCTAAACAAGGGCGACTCAATGGTGCTGCCACACAGTAAAGGTCCAATGGGGGACCATAAAAACATGAGTATAAGATGGCAACTCATGACGAACATCAACACGAGCATGAACAAGTATGGAGGCCAAGTGGTGCCCCTAGTATGAGTGTTGCAAGTGAAGAAATTCGATTTTGAGGAGGGTTATGGTTGAGGGGCATAGGTGCCCCCAAGCATGTTGTGGTCATGCCAAAATGTATAAAAGGGAATCTAAACACATTTTAATGATGTGGTGTGCCATTTGTTTTCGTTATGGTTATGCAGTATGTGAAAGGAAATGAAGGATTACCAATATCTTTTAGTACTGCATATATGAATCAAATGGACTTTAAGTTTCCGGGTTGGCATACCTAGTGTCACTATCCCAAAGAGAGGATTTGGAGATATTGAACTGATGCTCTCCTAGAAAACCCATAGGTTGGTCAACAACAATGTCTAAGAGACTGGGTTGCTGATGTAAGATGAAGGAAAAATAAGGGGTATCATCCTTAGAGTGATCTGAAGTGATATGGGACTCTAGAGGTTCATCTAAATGTGGAAGAATAATGGTACTAAAGTCGGCATGACTAGATACACTAGGAGATTTGTGGAGAATTTCTTCTCCTGGTCTCTCAAATATGGGTGCCCCCTTACCCAAACATTGGGTTTCAATGTAATGGCCACGAGGTGTATGTGGTTCGAACGCATGGGTTCGATGTAAGGGGGAATAGATAAAGTCAAGGGTGGGGATTTTTTCCATAATGTCGTCATAGTGATAGAATATGGGGTGACTGGTGGAAGAAAGAGAAGAGAGGTTCACATGCGCATCGTCACAAGGGGTGATAGAAGAGTAAGCAGATAAAGGATCTACCGATGTTAAGCCGAGGGTGATCTTTGAAGGAAGGTCAAGCGAAATAACAGGGGAGGATTCAGAGGGAATGTTCCCAAACGTTCTCATGGATGATGATAGGTAGAAAATGGTGGACGAAGGCTCTGTCATCTCAACATCAGGAGGGGGAATTTCAATGGGAGCAGTCATGTCTGGTAGTTCTGCCGAAGAAAAACATGTAAATAGGGGAGAGGTGGACTCGTTGCACTTGGCCTCGAATTGGCGGACCGCGGCAAGAGAGGTGCGGAAGTCCTCGAGGTGGGGACAAAGGTGGGTGTAATGGCCATGGAGATCACACAAGGCACAGGGGTGGTTGGTGTGAATAGTCTTGGGGTTATTGGCTGTGGTTGTGGAAGGAACAGAGGCTTCTGGGACTGTGGACTCAGGGAACGCGACATTAACCATGGGCTTGACATGAGGCAATTCAGAACAGGTATGGGTGGCGTGACCGAAAACATCACACAAAGCACACTGGATGGTATGCTTTGGAGGTCGAAGAGGGGTAGGGTTTGTCAGGGCAGCCTTGTCCTTTGATTCCCCCTTGCAAGCTTTCCCCTTCTTACCTGAAGCAGTCGCAACAGGAGGTGGTTCCTGTTGAGGTGACTGAGGCACTGTTGCAGCGGGAGAAGTCATGGGGACCGGTTGAACCAGAGTCAAATCAAGATAAGGTTTGTGTTGACTAGGTAGGGTTGTGGCTGGAGGATCAAGGTACCAGACGAGATTCCCAAGCGTTAGGTTAGGAAGAGAGAGGGTGGCCATGACAGGTACCGTGTACACTCCTAGTGGGGGAGCTAGGAACGGTATCTGACCAGAGGAGTAATGGCCAGGTGGGATGGCTCCTAAATGGATAAGGCTTGGAGGAACCGTTCTAGGAAGGTAAAGAGGCTCATGAATACCAGCTGCAGGTGAAGGACTAGGAGCAGGTTGCAGAGAGCACGGTTGCTGACTAGCCGAAGTAGGTTTCTTGAGAGCAGCTCGAGACGATTGCATCATGCAAACATTCGATGAGCTGGGGTCAGAGATAGGAGGAGGAGGAAGACCAGGGAAGGCTCCAATCAAAGAGGAGTCTTTGTAGATGCCAGGAGAGACACTGGTCAAAGAATCGACAGTTTTCTTATTGGCTACAGAAGAGATGGTCGACTCAGGGGAGGGCTGAGATTTTGGCTCATGATACGTCAACTGGTCAATGGTGACTATCTTTCCATTATGAGGGAAAAACATCTTACGATGGACCGTGGATGGGACAACAGACATGGCATAGGTGTAGCTACGCTCATCAAGAGGGGCATCGATGACTTCAACGTCAACGCAAATAGTCTTGCCCGCAAGAGTGATAGGACAATTACGAAATAGGCCAATGGGCAGGGAGGCATGGCCATCCCACACTTGAAGGGTGATTGTGGAAGGGCCAAACTCAGGAGATCTGAGTTTTTTCCAAACCAAAGCAGACATCACACAGGTGGATGCCCCCTCATCAATGATACACCGAGAAATGTTAGCGTTTCGGATTTTGACTGGGATTTGGAAAGCTACGGAAGCAAGAAGGGGAGGATGTTCTAATTGACGGGCATCAAAAACAATCAATTGGTCATCGGCAGGATCTACAACGCCCATGGTGGATAGTAGAGCCTTCTTTTGAGAAGGACATGACTGGAGGAGTTACAGTGTTGACATGATAGCAAGAGACTGCGCAAAATCATCTACTATGTTATACGAATGAGCTGCTCGACCGGAAGCAGCATTTTGACGTAATGGTCCTTGAGGAATCTTGGTATGAACCTCAACTTTGGGCTGAGGGATATGCAAGGGACCAGTGGGTGTCAAAAGAGGCTCGGTAGAACCTAAAGAAGGTGACTCGGGGACAGGCAGAGCAGGAGGCTTGGGGTACTGACGGGACCGAGTTTGAAGGTTAACGTCGACGGTTATAGGTTGATCAAAGTTCATCATGAGGATCTGGTAATCAAAGGAACCAGAAGGGGAAGGTTTAGTGGCCACCTATTCGTCAGGTGGTTGGGTAGCCACGAATCCCTGCTGTGCATACACCTGCTCCTGAGGGGGCGGTGACTGCTGTTGTAGGGGTTGAGAAGGCAAGGGAGGTGGAGGGGCTAATGCTGGAGGAGCTGGACCACCAAGCTGCAGATACAAATAATAAGGGGGTTGGGTAACAATGTGGTAAACAGGAGGTTGGGCCAAAAGAGGAGGCATGCCATATCCTGGATACGTGCTATCGGGAGGGGATAAAGTGTGAGAGGTGCTGCCCCCCCCAGGAAAACCATAACCCATGGGAGGTTGGGCGTATGAATGAGAGAGAGCTTCAACGATATCATCGGCAGCATGAGGTGCCCCCAGTGTGTTGGCACCACCGGGTCTGGGGAGATCAGGTAGAACGGTATAAACATAACCTGTCTGAGCGTAAATCAGGTCATATTTTAACGCCAGTTGGAGGGCGGCTTATTCGGTTTGAGGAAAATGCGATGCAACATCTTTCCCAATAGGAGGAAAGAGAGATCTAAGGAACCAGTCCATGTAGACACGGTCTTCGAAGGTAGGGGATTGACATAGGCTCTTTCTTCTCCGCCATTCTTGGACATGATCGGATAGGCAGGTCGCAGATGATTCACGGAAAGAAGTCAAAATTTTGATACCAGTGTCATAACGAAGGGGAAGTTGGAAGTAAGATAAAAAAGCCCGGGCAAGAGTCGCAAAGGTGGTATGAGAGGAAGGGGCCTGATCAACATACCACTTAGAATCCGCCCCTGTAAGCGTTCATTGGAACAACCAAAGATAGACAGAGTTATCGATAATGGCGGTAGATGAACACCACATGTGGAAAGATCAAACATGATTTGAAGGATCTTCTCCAGCAAGGCCTTCAAACTTTGGGATGTCGGAAGGGATCTTTGTTAGCTTAGCAAGCCAACTAGCGTCATGGTGTATAGGGTCATTTATCAACTGGTCCAAATCGGGGAGGCTAAGGCCTGCCATGAAGGGGAGCAAGGGTGCAGCCAAGGTAGTTCTTGTGGCGGTTCTACTAGTAGCATTCCTGGCATTAGGGCTGGGATTACCACTAGTGTTAGGCCCTGGACCAGACATAGTGAAGGTGACAGGGGGAGAACCAGAAGTAAGAGGAGAACCCAAAGAATCAGAAGAGGAGTCTTAGTGCAGACTCAGAGGATGACTAACTCGATGACAGTGGGAAGGAGTAGGTCGACCAACCGAAAACTGAGGGTGAAGGCCAAGAAGTCTCCGGGATATATGCCTTGGGGGTGGAATGATGATGGCACAAAGGGAAGAAGAATGACCAAGAACGGCAAGGAGGTGTGGAATCAAGTGATTACAATGTCGAAACAAAGGCAGAGAGGTGCAGTGGCAATTGATTTTAAAGTCTTTTCCTGGCAGTGTTAACCAGGCTCTTCTTCGCTTAGGGTCAGTGTGTGGCGTGTGTTAATTTTAATTTTTTAAACCCAGACGTTTTGAGAGTAAAAGAAAAAGTGTGTTGCGTAACTGAAAATAAATCTGCAGAGAATAGTATATAATGCTAAAATAACATAAAATTAACAGCTAACAATGCATCAATCTAACCCAAGAAGGCAGGTCTCTCAAAACTAGTCTAAAAAAGGAAAAAATCCAGTCAAAACACACTAAAAAGGGGCCAATAGATCTAAGGTCGGAAGGGACAAGGATCTAAAGGAAAAATCTGCTAGAAAGAGGTGCAGAAAACGGCAAAGAGGCAGAGGCAAGGTTGCTGTAAAAAAGAGGAAATCAGCTAAAGGTAGAAGGGACAAGGAGGTGACCCTAGAGGCAAACCCAAAAAAAACTATATGAGGTGATTTGGAAGGGAGAAGAGCTGATCTAAAAGGGATCTGAAAAGGAGGGATCAGATATGGAAAATAAATGGCTGAAACTTTGAAAATTTAGACACCTGAAACAGCTAAAACTTTTCCACAAAAAGTGGAGCGTACTAAAGCCCCAGGGGACTAGATTCCCACTTAGATGAGTAAAATAGATCAGAAATAGGTCTAAACAGGTGGAGACAGAGGCTAGAAAACCCTGACAGAAGCTTCAGACAAACCCAAAAAAATTGCAGAAAATTTGCAAAAAAAAGTGCAGGTTGCAAGTTCTAACCTATTTTCTGTCCAAGTCGCAGATTTTGGGCTGAAAAGTGCATCCTGCAGTCCAGGTCGTAGGTTCTGGGCCGAAAAGTGCGACCTGCAGCTCGGGGTGTCTCAGCAGTAGATTTCAGAAAAAGTTATCGTCTCAGTTGCGGCTGATGTCTATTACCTGCGCAATAGGGCTAGAAACACACAAAAGTTAGAAATTGTAATGTTTGAGGGTTTGATAGGGAAAAAACGACATAAAAATAGAAAAAACAAAAAGCTGAAAAGAAACCCTAGGGTCTGAAGCAGCTGGATATGCAGGAATATGAAAAACGACAATGGTCGTAATTGAAAACCCATGTGGAGTCACCAATTGTTAGTATGAATCTTTTGTCATAGTGTACGAAAAAATACCACTTTAGCTACGCATAACTTATAGCCCTAACATCAAATATGGCTGCCAATATCTTCAAATCTACAGTTAGTTGATCAAGACAAATGTTGCACAAATCCAGATCTATGCATAAACATACATTAAGCAGTAAAAAATAAGGTTTTTCTCCATGCATCCAATAGACAAGACAAGAATAATATGTTTTAAATAATTTTATATTAAGGGCACCTGGGAGGAAAACAAAAAAGGTGTTTCCAATTCTCCTCAATGGAATGGGTTCTTGAAAGTCCTCAACACTTCAGATCTAGCATTTCTCTCTCTTATTGGTGTAGAAAACCCAGACAAACATAGAACTCAAAGGGAGCTCACAAAGCAAATAATGGAGAATGTGACAATGATAATGGCTCAAAGTCATACCAAGAATATAGATCCAGAGTGATATAATGGGCAACAAAAGCTGAAGAATGGTAGGAAAAACCCTCCTATTTATAACAAAATATTGGGTCATTCTAGATCTTGGTGCATGATTAAAATAATATTAACCAAATCTAGATCCACCTTTTATGGAATATTTTATTATATTTGTTGGAGGGAAAAGGTATTTGACTTGGGTCAAACCCCTTTATTTGTAAATAATAAATAAATAAATGATTTATTTATTATTTTAAGGAAGTGGTTGAATGATAATTAAATAAATAATGATTTATTTAATTATTTATAAATGATTTAGTCATATTTAACAAGGAATATTATTTAAATAAGATTTCAATAATTATTCCTAGAAAATAATAAGATAAATAAGGATTTATCTAATTAATTTCCTTGTTTTGGGTTAAATATGACCAGGAATAATAATTAAATTATTGTTTAATTAATTATTCCATGAGGAAAATAAAACAAATATAGATTTGTTTAATATTTCCTTTTGGGGTTTCCTGTTTAGACCATAAACAACCTAATAAATGTGTTTTATTAAGTTATTTTACATAGTGAAAGCAATTTTACTTAGGGTAAAATTGGTCTTACATGGTGTACTTGGGTCCATCTAATGATAATAGGTTAGATGACCAAAAAATGGTGTAACAACCAAAATAAGCTTTCCACCCCCCATTAATCCTTTTCTGAATGTTATAGTTCCAGTTGAGCTTGTGATGAATATCAATTCCTAGGTACTTGTAAGAAGACACTTCCTCCAAATTATTATTGTCATACATAAAATTAGCGTAAGTGTCCTTCTTGGATTTGATAATCATAACTTTTTTTTGTCATTGTTAACAGATATACCCATGGTAGAGCAGAAATCCTTAAGAAGTCTAAGTTGCTTATCAAGATCAGATGGGCACCTTGCGAGAAGAACAATATCATCAGCATAGAGAAGAAGGATGATGACTATCCCAACTAAGATCATGCTAGCACATCCTTTTTCCTCTAAACAACCTTCTAACTTGTCGATGTAATTGCCAAATAGGGTAGGGGAGAGGGGGCAACCTTGTTTAACTTCAATATTACACTTAATATATTTCGACCACCCCTCATTTCTCTTTAACTTGGAAATTACATTCTCATATAATCTTATAGCGGCCGCTCTTAGCTCGAAAGGAACATTTAGCTCTTCTAATATATTCTATAGGTTGTTTCTAGGAACCTGTTGAAGCCCCGAAAATCGGGTCTACAACAAGGGAGATACCCACCCGGTCCAGACCTTGGTTGGAAGCTCCTTTTCCGTTTGGTATAGTGGGTCCGACTAGGGATAATGGGACCAGTTTCTCAATATGTGTGTGTGTGCGTTGAGAATTGATATTTCCTTTCTAAAAGTTCCTAAGTGAAATGTTTTTATTCTAATTCTAATTTAATAACATGCAATTATATTCTAATAAACAGAAATATTTAATTCTACACTAACCCGGGATGTAATCTTTCCGTTATGCGATCTAAAATGATTTCAAATAACAATTGATAATAAAGATCATTCAACTGTTATAAGAAATGAATTCAATAGAGATAAACCACTTCGTATAAAAAGTTAGACGAAACAATTGTGAAAAACATATCACATAATAAGCTGCTCATATATTAAGCATAAATAAATAGCTATCACCGTACAAAAGTGCCAAATGATAACTCAAGCATTCAAGCATCAATATATAAACAACTAAACATGAATATCACTTTAACACAAAGGCAGAAATAGTTAAGAGATAAAAGTACCATTTATAACTAGTTCTACTCATGAGCTTCAAGAAATAATGACTTCTCTCTTCTTCATCCAACATCCACTAAGAGTACAAAAGTGCAACATCAATATTAGATATTAAACGCAGATATCAATAAATCATGTTCCATTCATTCATCAAAACCTCCTCGGAGGGTGCAAAAGTGCATGTCCTGAGGACAATTTTTTGACAAATTTCAAGACCCTTCTCTAAATGCATGAGAAGGGTTTAAATACTACTAACTAAATCTAAAAATAATTTATTACAAAAATGTAGGATATGATTTAAATGACCGTCCTTATTTTAGGCAAAAATAAAGAAAAATTAATACTAAATCTAAAAATAAAACTAACAACTAACTATTTGTGAATCTGTTCTTTGAAATTGCAAGCCTTCAGCATTTGTTTGAGAAGAGTAGGCTGGCTGACTTTAGACTTTAACTGTCCTGTGAAAATGGAATCGGCAAGATCTGCATCTTCTCGGCAAAATTGATGATACATTTGAGAGTCATGCACTGGCTGTGTGGTTTTACCGAACACGCCCAGTAAGAATCCCAATTTAACTCAGTTAATCGTTTAATCGATTCTGCCTTTTCTTGAGCCTTCTGTCTCCAGTTTGTCTGTAGTTGCTATGCTTTCGGTAGATACCCTGGAGTGGTTTCTAAGATCAGATTTTCCTTGTGCAAATTTTCATTTATGCATTCAATAACACTGTTTTCTGCTTAGGCTGCTTCTTCTGCTGCTTGCTCTGCTTTCCTGATTTGTGCATCCCAATTGTTAAAGAGCATTTATTTGTGATTGTCATTGATTATTGGTGCACCTGCTCTTTTCCCCTCCTCTGTTTCTTGCCAAGACAAATATTCGGTAACTCTTTTATCAATTAAATCATAATCATGTCGTAATTCTATGACTTGATTAGTGATTTTATCACTTTCTTCACAATAAGAGTTCCACTGTGTTATTCTTTCGCACAATATTTCCTGTTGCTGCAGTAGTTGATCATTTAAGGAAATGGATTCTATGATAAATTCTGTAATCTTGGGATCATCCTTGTGCATCTCTTGCATAACCTGTAACTGTTTTTCTTTTTCAGCCAAACTGTTCTAGTACCCTATCTGCATTTGTTGTAAGTCCTGCTGTAATTTTTCAAGTTGTTTCTGTGCTTCGTTGTTGGCGTTGGCTTGTTGCAGCTGTTGTTGCAAAACATGTACTTGATCTTCTTTCTCATTCAGTAATTGCGGTACCTCAGATTCTTTATCAATGGCTGCAGAGGCATATGCTCTTGTGATCTGAGATAATTTGGTGATATTTTCAGTGGGATCAGTGGTAGGATCTTGCCATAGGATGTCTAATTGCTCTGCATCACCAGAGAGAACATTTTCCAATTTCCTTTTCTTTCTTTGTCTTATTACCACTGCCTTGTGTTGTGAACTATAAAATAAATCAAGAGGAGGAACTTCCTCTATTTTGAGCATAAGTTCAGAGGATGGGGTAATGGGAATATGTTCCATTTCAGAGACATTGCTAGTTATTCCTATGACTATATTTTTTTTGCCTGTACATTACTCACAGGTGTCTGTGTGTTCTGACCTTCAATATTAATTAAATCATTGAATGTCTCCCATTCTTAATCTAGCTCAGTTCTAACTGATGGTTGTTGTACGATGAGAGGGAGAGGATTTAGCTGTGGAGAGGTTGAAACCTGTTGCTGTGAGAGCTCCTTTGACTGGGCAGTATCCCTTACCAACCCTTCACTTTTATCATGGTCATTTTCAGACCTCTTATAGTGTTCTGACATTTCTCTCCTAGACTTAGATTTAGATATGTCTGTGCTTGAACTTCCACTGAGACTAATACTAGGAGTTAGTTCTCTTATGGGTTCCAGGCGTAATTTATCCAAAGGGATACTAGATAATCTCCTGTCCCTATACATCTTGAACTCTTGAAATTCTACTGGAGGAAATCATATTTGGGCCGAATGTAGAACCTCTTTAAGTGTGCCTTTCTCTTGGAAAATGTCATAAAAAAGATCATCTTCTTTAGAAAACACCTTTATTTTGACTGCAGTAGTGAAATTTTTAGCAATATCATAAGGGTCGAATGGTATTCTTGGAAATTTGAACAAATGTAAACATGTTATGTTTTTTACTTCTTTGAATGTATGGCCTACATCAAATAGTGAAAAGGCCCCACAGGCCACAGGAAATTGTGGCCAAATAGCCTTCTTTTTATCTTTCACATCTTTAGTCAAACCTCCTTCTCCGTAGGTTTGATAAGCAATTTCTCGTGCCATGAGTTTATCAGGAACATACAAAGGTAAGACATGATGGGAAGTGAGACTTCCAAATACCCTGACATATGTAAACAATTCTTCTCCAAACCATCTCGCGACAGGAAGTATATCTACCTCTGCTTCAGGAGAAAACCTTGGAGCATCTTTATCATATAAAATTTTATATAGGGGCAACATGATTCCATGACATATCTTGTAAAAATATGGAGTGAACTTGGAATCCCACAATTCTTTATGATAAATATGAATGGGTAAGGGGTCTTGAGTCATCCATTTCCAACCCATCAAAGGAAACTTGGAAATATAACAAATTGAATCCATCACATATGCAGATAAGTAAAAAGGGGGATAAATTCTCTGAGAAACAGTTCTTTTAGACCAGTAATTTAAAATAGCTGTGGCTAAGTTATCAGATAATATCTTAGCCAAATCCACAATAGTAGAATTAACAGCAACATTCAATAATGGTAGCCATTCAGATGAAAATTTATTAATGTCTGACTTCCCAAAAAGCTTACAGAGCATAGCAGCAGCAAAGCAATACAGGGAAGTGAGAGAACCAGTACTGTACACACCGTGTTTATCCTTTTTTATTGGTTCATACCTCCTTGACCAGTCCTTGGTACATACTACTGGGTCTTCATTTTCTTTAGCAAACTTTTCCATGAACTGTTTGTTATAAGTTGCCTGTGGCTCTGGTAAATAATACATGAGTCTCAAATCTTGTGGAATGAATGAGCCAATGAGTTCTTGACTCTGAGTCTTAAACTGTCTGTCAGTGATATCAGTGATGTCCAATACCCATTTAATCATGTCCATGTATGGAATAATTTTAGGCCTCGCCGCTATCCGGTGTAAGAATGAGCAAGCTAGCTCTGTAATAGACGCCTCACAAGACCCATATGAGTCTGCAATAGCTGTAACCTCCATTACTCTGGGGTTTTCTTCCTCAAGTAGATTATACATGCCTTCCCAAGTTGTAATACCAGCATCTTTGTTACAGGCGGTGTCTGTATACAAGGGCATCATTTATTTATCTTCAAAACTCGGAGTCTTGTCTTTCTTTCCCATATTACCATGAATACTGCTTTGTATAGTTCTATGTTCTTCGTTCCCGCAGTTTTACAAATGAGGTGAGAATAATGATAGGAAAAAGGTGACGGGAAATATTTTAAATGCTAAAGATGTATAAAAGATACCACCTTACATGAAATGGCTCTTCTATCATAACAAAACCATATTTCATTAATGATTGACAACCAATTCATTGATTAACATTAAAGTGCATAACAAGGCCTCAGTTTATGGAAAATATTTTTCGTACAATGAGCCTTAAAGATCTGCGGTAAGGTGATCTGCAATTTTCTTCGCAATATCGCAGATCGCAATCTCGAGAAATTGTAATATCACAATACCGCGATATCGCAGAATCGAAAAATCACTATATCGCAATATCGCAAAATCGCTGGATCGTAGCATACAAACATCCGTTAATGTGTTTTTCTACAAAATGCGATTTGCGATATGTGCCATCACAGATCGGCGGTTTAAGTTTTTTAAGGCATGTGATGCGATGAATGTTTTTTAGTGCGTAGTTTAGCATTGCGATCTCGCAATCTTAGAATTTCGTTTGTAAGAAGATATTCATTACCTTTTTGTGATGCGATATTTCTTAAAGAATGATTTTATTCTATCCTATCATAAAACTTAAGTTTTTTAGATTTTTCAAGGGGTATTCTCCTAAGTCTATGATAGTAAGTTTTATTGTAGAAGGAAATACAAGCACTAATCGATTTTTAAATTTTTTGACTAAGGGCCCCCACTTATTTAGTATTAGTGATAATACTAAATAAGAAGGGGGGTTGTTTTTGGCCACAACAATTGGTGATTCACTTGGAAGAACCATTATCTCTGTTTTTCTTTTGAATTTTATAAACTTTCAAAACGGAAAATTTTCCAGAAAAATCAAACTTTATTATAGAAAGACAAAGTACATTATGCTTTTATCTATCAATGATATTTCGTTTCTTCTATATTCAAATTTGATTTTTTACTTCCTCAAGCTATTCCTTGTATCTACATCAGTCATTACTTGGTTTATAAATATAGAAACGAAGGCTTCTCTGTAAATCAGTTTTAAATATGCTCATTTGTCGTAGGTAGAGCCTCTGCTGCCAGCAGGCATTTATAGCCTTGAGAGGGTTACCTATTACCCAGCAATGATCTTGTATCCTACTTAGAGAAATATACAATTTTCAAAGAGAAATCCATATTCACACTTATTGCTTTCATTTTCTTTTTTACCCTTAAAGAACAATGTCTTGGTTTGGTAGCCAATTTATGACAGTGCCATTCACTTGATTTATAACTTTGCTGATCAAGCTGGCTCGTGATGAGACCCATTGTCTTTTGATTGAAACAATCTTGAGTCATTGCCCTGTTGTGGTATGCAGTATTGGAAAAGTTAGAAAGCTATAACATCTATGATCATGATAAGTCGGCTCGTGATGAGACCTCTTACTCTTTAATTTAAAGTGTGTCATTGGATTATTCCCTGAACATTGTAATTTTCTAAGTGGGGAGGAAGTCATTGTTTCCTTAAGATAGCTCTGGAAGACAATGGTAGAGTTTTTTGGAAAGAACTTTTCTACAGAGAATCTTCGTTTTTGTTATTGATACCTTTCATTGGACTGATATAAAACAATTTCCCACTAAAGGTTGCTTTTTATCAAAATTTACAAGGTTGAAACTAGTATCATTTCTAGGCCTAAAGCCTTTAACTGTATCTTTCAACAATAATGATAAATTTTCTCGAAGAATTCTATTTATACAAGTGAAAAAACAAAATCTAAAAGAGAATTTGTATATTTTTCATGAATTCCAAATGTAACCATTTACCACTGGTTTTATTATGAAAATAAAGAAAACTAATTTACAAAATAGAAGAATGATCTCCTATGGAAAATTTTTTTTTAGGATCTGTCCGTTAACAGGTAAAGACTCTCTTTTTCCTGTTAAATCTTGTAACATAAAAGTAGATGGACCTATAATTTCTGCAATTTGGAAAGGACCAAACCACATTCGTTGAAATTTCATATGTTTCCCTTTTTCCTCATGAGCCTTATCCCATTTTAAAACTAGATCTCCAATCTGAAAGTCCTTTCTGGATATCATGTTTGAATCAAAAGAAGCTTTTACTAATGCTTGGTGATGAGCATGAGTTATTTTGGCCTATTCTCGTTGTTCTTCTAGCTTAATTATTTCCAGCTTCCTTAGTTGTAAGGAAGAATTTGGTGCTTCATCAATATATTGAACTAAGGCTAAAGAGGGAATTGCTAAATGAGTTGGAAGAACCACTTCTTTCCCATAAACTAAATTAAAGGGAGAAGTACCAATGGAGGCTTTCTGCATTATTCGATCTTCCCATAAAGCATATATTAAAGACTTATGCCAATTTTTGTGATTTTGATCAATGGTTCGCTTAATGATTGTGATTAAATTTTTATTTGTAGATTCAGCTAACCCATTCCCTTGTGGATAATAATTGGCAGATTATTTAAGTTTAAAACCTCTTTTGAGTGAAAATTCAGTCATAGCATTACCAGAAAAATATGATGCATTATCAAACATTAAAGCAGAAGGTAAACCAGACCGGTGATTATGAACTGATCTATGAACTCGATGATGTGCTCGGCATTAGCTGTTTTGAGAGGAACTACCTCTACCCATTTAGTAAAATAATCAATTGCTGTAAGGATATACCTATGCTGTTTAGAAGAGTGAGGAACGATCTCACCTATTATGTCCAATCCCCATTGATCAAAAGGTTGTTCAATGTTGACTGGTTGCAGCGGCAATGATAGTTTCTTTTGTCTCCCAGCAGCGGTTTGACAAACTTGACATTTCCTTACGTAGCTATGTGAGTCTTTGAATAGTGTAGGCCAGTAATAGCCTGCGCAGAGGATTATATGTGCAGTAGCGTCTCCAGCATAATGTCCACCTGCTAGCCCATCGTGGAGTTCCTGCAAGACTTTTTCAGCTTCAGATTTCTCAAGACATCTAAGGAGAACATAATCATAATTCATTCTAAAAATAACATCATTCACGAGTTGATATTGTTTAGCCTTCAACCTTAGAGCTCTTTTCTTGGTGTAATCGAGATTTGGAGGAGCATATCCATTCTTTAAATAAAATATGATATTAGCATATAATGATTCAACATCGTTTAGGCTTACCTCATACATTTGTATCTCTGCATATGGTATTTTAGAAATAAACGATGCTCCAGCTAGTATTTTGCAAAAGCCTTGACCTCTTACAATACTCGCTGGTTTGATTTCTACGTCATATTCTTGTAAGGCAGTAACCCAATTGGCTCTTTTCTCACCCACATCTTTCTGTACTGAGACATTTCTTACCGCTGGGAACGGTACTATAATTTTTGTATGGGTTTTAAGTAGAAAGGGTCTGAAATATTTAATTGCTTTGAAAACAGCATAAGCTTGTTTTTCTACATCTGAATAATTCAACTCAGCCCCCTGTAAATTTGAACTAAAAAAAGCAATTGGGGCTTCTGCCTTGTCTTGATTTTCTTGAGTGAGTATCGCAGCGTATGATCTATCAGAGGCAAATGTATATAGAATAAAAGAATCAGAAAATTTTGGAGTTGCTAAGGATGTAGCGTTAACAATTGCTTGTTTGATCAGATTAAATGCTTCATATTCGTCTTGGCCCCATTTGAAATTTGAGTTTTTTTTAATCATTGCTTGTAAAGGAGACACAATTCTTGAAAAATCTGGCAAAAATATCTTTACAAAATTAATCTGGCCAAGGAAATATTGCATAGCTTTCTTGTTATGAGGTAGGGATATTTCGGAAATCTCCTTGATTCTGTCAGGATCAATATGAATTCCAGATTTTAACACTATGAATCCAAGAATTTTTCCTTTACTTAATGCAAAAAATGATTTTTTTGGGTTAAGTGAAATTCCATACCTTTGACAACATTGAAAGATATGTTTTAAATCTCTAAGATGATTACTTCGTTTCTTGGAATATACAGTTATATCATCCAAGTAAATTACCACTGATTTGTTAACTAATCCCTTGAATGCGATGTCCATGGCTCTCTGAAATGTGGCACCAACGTTGATCAGACCAAATGGCATCTTTTGATATGCGTAAGTGCCCCATTTGGTTCTGAATGTGGTTTTCAATTGATCATCGGGATGGACCAACACTTGGTTGTAACCAGAGAAACCATCTAAGAAAGACATTAATTCTAATCCTGCAACTACCTGCAATATTTTCTCCATGGGAGGAAAAGGAAAATTATATTTTTTGCAGGCTTTGTTAAGATTTATAAATTCAATACAAATTCTAATGTCTATGTTCTTATTTCTAACAGGAACCATATTGGAAACCCATTTAGAATGTCGAACGGGAAAAATAATTTTGGCTTTCAATAATTTATTGAGTTCAGTTTTGATTTGGTTTTCTAAATTGGGATGGATCTTTCTCAGCTTTTGTTGAACAGGTTTTTCATCGTTTATCATTGGGATAGTATGTTGGATGATAGAAGTGTCATAAGTTTTGAGTTCATCGTAGTTCCAAGAAAAGACATTTTTGTATTGTTTCAAGAGACGAACATACGCTAATTTTTCTTCAGGAGCTAGGCCAAGGCCTAGGTTGATATTCTGTGGTTTGGTATCAGTTCCTAGATTTACTAATTCATAGTTCAAATTTGAACTTTGCAGTTGAATTGGTAGATCTTTTGAATCGATCTTTCAAATCATAAAGGTCTTCTAACTTGACTACTGACTTTGGCATAGCATTATTCGTGCTATCTTGTTGCAATTGTTTGTCATGTTGGTCCTCATCAATTATTTGATTGGTGTAAGATCCTCTAGATGTGAGGAATCTTACGATATCAGGATCATCATTGAAAATCCTCCAATTGGTAATGTTTTCAGGAATCGAGGGTCTAAAGATTAATTCAATTGAAAATCGATCAGGGCTATAGTCTTCTGAAGGAATGAGTTTGGAAGCTACGTTAGCTAGGAGGTCTACACTAGCATTCTGAGGTCTGGGGAATGATGAAATATTAAATGCTATAAAGTGTTTAGTCAGATCTTGAACTAAAGATTGATAATGCTTTAAATGACCTGATAAACAATGTATAGTATTGCGTACCTGTCTGATTACAATTTCATAATCTCCGAAAACTTGTAGATATTTGATGTCTAATCTGATTGCTTTGTATAATCCTTGGACTAAAGCCTCGTATTCTGCGGTATTATTGGTGCAATCAAACTCGAGTCTGCAAGTTAGCATAATTTTGTTTCCCTCTGGACTAATCAACACGCATCCTTCTCCTGCTCCTTCATTAGACTTAGAACCATCAAAAAATAACTTCGAAAATAAAGATTTATTTACAGGAGCATCTACAAAATTAATACATTTAGAACTATCTGTTTGAGAAAAAATTTCTATTTGAGATAAAACAGAATGTTCTAAGTAAGGTGAAGTATGAGCATTAAAATTTCCTAAGAAATAAGCAACTGAGTAGTTGCTAATGATATTATTGTTGTATGCTACCGGTTCATTTTCTCCTTCCAGTTCTGTTACTATGTATTTCTGATGTTTTTCTCGCTCAACCTTTATCTGATTTGGTTTACCATTGTAAGGGAGCCACATGTGTGACCAATCAGTTGCAAAGTATCCGTGAAGTTTTTCTGACCAATCTCTGCTAAGAATTAAGCCATAAAATTCTGGAATATCTGCAAATAAAATGTCGACAACTTGACATGCCTTTGGATTAGATGACAGCCTTATGGTAACTTGATATAATTCGCCAATCACTTCAACTTGCGATTGATCTAGCTGAACTATGTGCACAACAGATTTTTGTGGTTGAATGTTCAACTTTACACATGTTGATTTTGGTAGAATATTAGATGAATCTCCAGAATCCACTAAACAATTGTGCAAATTTTTATTGAAAACTTCATAAGTAAGAAGAAATGGGGGAGTATGAGATCTCGACCTTCCTCCAATTAAAGTGATATTTTCTAGATCAACTTTATTAATCACATTAGTTGGAGGTCTTCCCATTTCATGGGAAGCTTGAGAGATTACAGGGGCAGGCAAATTTTTTTCTGGTACAGCATGTAATTCTTTCAAAAGTACCTTTTGTTGGTGTTTTAACTTGCTCAATTCATAAAAATTGATGTTAGCCCTAGTCTTCTTCATGTCTTCTATGATATTATACTCCATTTCATTTGAAACGATCAATGTTTTTGATGGAGTTGATGAATTTGTTTGGACTGGGCTAGTTTGAGTCACTTTAGATGTCGTTTTCTTGGCTGCGACTTTATCCTTAGTCATTGAGCTTGCACTCTTTGGCTTAGGAGTAGGTTGAGAAGGATCAAGTTGATTTCTACTTCGAGTGCTAACCGGGGATGTTTCTTGATCTTCTTCATCTAGGAGGATGAAATCCCACATACCTTGTACCTCTACAACTTCTTCTTCATCAGTAGTTTCTTCAGTAGCAATCTCCTCTTCTTCTTTTGATTCAGCGCTTGTGATAGCATTTGGTGGCTTTGAATCAGTCGAAGAGTTTCTTCTATAAAGGCTTGAACGAATTTTTAGAAGATGTTTTTGCCACTTGTCTCTTAATTTCAACCATTTCATTGGACATGGTTTTCAAAACTTTTTGCAATCCTTCTAAATCGAATGGATCTTTCAATTGTTTTTTCTTGGGGTCTTCCTTAAAATTAACTTTCTTGGATTTTGGTACCTCTATCGCATTTTTATTTTCTAGAGCAATGTTATGTTTCTCTACTGCTATTGCTTCCTTCATATTTTCAGCTAAAGTTATTTTGTTAGCCCTGTCAACGAAAATTGCTATGTTTGATGGTAAAGCAGAGATATACCATTCACTTCGCACTTCTTCGCTAGGCTTGGAAGCAGTAGGAATTTTATTTAACAGTTTATTGAAACGTGAATTAAAATCCTTGATAGGTTCTTTTGACTCGGCCCTAAGGTTAGATGGGTCATTGATCAGTGTCGCTGTAGACCTGTCATCACCGAACTTAGTCAAAAATTGATCTTGGAAGATATCCCAACTAGTAATAGATCCAAACAGTAATGAGAAATACCATGATCCGGCTACTCCTTGTAGAGTATAGGGAAAAAGTCGGACAACAACATCTTCATTGGTAGCTCCATTGAGATTTATGGACAACATAAATTTATTTATATGCTCTTCTGCTAGCATTCCTACTTCAGGATTAAACTTAGGTAGCCATTTTTCAGGATGGGTCGATAATTGACTCAAGGGAGCAGGCATTAAGACTGCCCCTAGATTATTCCATGGAGATTGGGCCATCGCTGAACTACCAACAGAAGAAAGCGCAGAAGATGATCCTTGTGGTTGATAAGATGATGATATTACTATTCCAGATGTTTGAGAAGGAGATGTGGAAGTTCCAGTGGACTGATGGACAATAATCTGAAGTGGAGGGGTGGATGGTTGACTTCGCGGTGAAGAGGTTGAGATGGATGATGATGATGAAATATTCTCGCTATCAGACCCTTTAGGTGATTTTCTTGCTCTCTTCCTTATAGGTATAGGTAACTCGGTTGGCTGAATGCCAAACTTTTCGCTCTGTAATCTAGTGAGAGGATGAGTAGGGTTATATTGCGAAGTCACACTGCCTTGAGATTTATTAGATCTTTGAGGTGATATTGAAAATCGTTGAAGTTTATGAATCAAAGATTCAACTTCAGGAGGTTCAATAGCAGATTCTTCTGAAAAGTCAGGGTTTGTGGCAGTGGTTGTTGTTCTTTCGACTTCTAGCTCTAGATTTAAAGATTCTAAGTGCGATGGGGAATTCGGAGGAGATGGTGAGGGTGATTTACTCTCAAAATGGTATTTAGATTTTGACTTACTTTCCATTCATAGTTCAGGGCCCTCCTTCTAGCGCCAAATATGCTGAAGCCCGAAAATCGGATCTACAACAAGGGGGATACCCACCCGGTCCAGACCTTGGTTGGCAGCTCCTTTTCCGTTTGGTATAGTGGGTCTGACTAGGGATAATGGGACCAGTTTCTCAATATGTGTGTGTCTGTTGAGAATTGATATTTCCTTTCTAAAAGTTTCTAAGTGAAATGTTTTTATTCTAATTCTAATTTAATAACATGAAATTGTATTCTAATAAACAGAAATATTTAATTCTACACTAACCCAGGATGTAATCTTTCCATTATGCGATCTAAAATGATTTAAAATAACAATTGATAATAAATATCATTCAAATGTTATAAGAAATGAATTCAATAGAGATAAACCACTTTGTATAAAAAGTTAGACGAAACAATTGTGAAAAACATATGGCATAATAAGCTGCTCATATATTAAACATAAATAAATAGCTATCACTGTACAAAAGTCCCAAATGATAAATCAAGCATTAAAGCATCAATATATAAACAACTGAACATGAATATCACTTTAACACAAAGGCAGAAATAGTTAAGAGATAAAAGTACCATTTATAACTAGTTCTACTCATGAGCTTCAAGCAATAATGACTTATCTCTTCTTAATCAAACATCCACTAAGAGTACAAAAGTGCAACATCAGTAGTAGATATTAAATGCAGATATCAATAAATCATGTTCCATTCATTCATTAAAACCTCCTCAGAGGGTGCAAAAGTGCATGTTTTGAGGACAAGTTTTTGAAAAATTTCAGGACCCTTCTCTAAATGCATGAGAAGGTTTTAAATACTACTAACTAAATCTAAAAATAATTTATTACAAAAACGTAGGATACGGTTTAAATGACCGTCCTTATTTTAGGCAAAAATAAAGCAAAATTAATACTAAATCTAAAAATAAAACTAACAACTAACTATTTGTGAATCTGTTCTTTGAAATTGCAAGCGTTCAGCATTTGTTTGAGAAGAGTAGGTTGGTCGACTTCAGACTTTAACTATCATGTGAAAATAGAATCAGCAAGAGCTGGCACCATCTTCTCGACAGAATTGATGATACATTTGAGAGTCATGCACTGGCTGTGTGGTTTTACCAAACACGCCTAGTAAGAATCCCAATTTAACTTAGTTAATCGTTTAATCAATTCTACCTTTTCTTGAGCCTTATGTCTCCAGTTTGTCTGCAGTTTTTGTGCTTTCGGTAGATACCCTGGAGTGGTTTCTGAGATCAGATTTTCCTTGTGCAAATTTTCATTTATGCAGTCAATAACACTGTTTGTTGCTCTGGTTGCTTCTTCTGTCGCTTGCTCTGCTTTCCTGATTTGTGCATCCCAATTGTTAAAGAATTTCTTTGTGATTGTCTTTGATTATTGGTGCACCTGCTCTTTTCCCCTCCTCCGTTTCTTGCCAAGCCAAATATTCGGTAACTCTTTTATCAATTAAATCATAATCATGTCGTAATTATACGACTTGATTAGTGATTTTATCACTTTCTTCACAATAAGAGTTCCACTGTGATATTCGTTGGCATAATATTTCATGTTGCTGTAGTAGTTGATCATTTGAGGAAATGGATTCTGTGATAAATTTTGTAAGCTTGGGATCATCCTTGTGCATCTCTTGCATAACCTGTAACTATTTTTATTTTTCATCCAAACTGTTCTGGTACCCTATCTGCATTTGTTGGAAGTCCTGCTGTAATTTTTCAAGCTGTTTCTGTGCTTCGTTGTTGGCGTTGGCTTGTTGCAGCTGTTGTTGCAAAACTTGTACTTGATCTTCTTTCTCATTCAGTAATTGTCGTATCTCAGATGCTTTATCAATGGCTGCAAAGGCATATGCTCCTGTGATCTGAGATAATTTGGTGAGATTTTCAGTGGGATCAGTGGTAGGATCTTGCCATAGGATGTCTAATTTCTCTGCATCATGAGAGAGCACATTTTCCAATTTCCTTTTCTTTCTTTGTCTTCTTACCACTGCCTTGTGTTGTGGACTATAAAATACATCAAGAGGAGGAATTTCCTCTATTTTTAGCATAAGTTCAAAGGATGGGGTAATGGGAATATGTTCCATTTCAGAGACATTGCTAGTTATTCCTGTAACTATATTTTTTAGTTGCCTGTACATTACTCACAGGTGTCTGTGTGTTCTGACCTTCAATATTAATTAAATCATTAAATGTCTCTCATTCTTTATCTAGCTCAGTTCTGACTGATGGTTGCTATATGATGAGAGGGAGAGGATTTAGCTGTGGAGAGGTTGAAACCCGTTGCTGTGAGAGCTCCTTTGACTGGGCAGTATCCCTTACTAACCCTTCACTTTTATCATGGTCATTTTCAGACCTCTTAGAGTGTTCTGATGTTTCTCTCCCTGACTTAGATTTAGATTTGTCTGTGCCTAAACTTCCACTAAGACTAATACTGGGAGTTGGTTCCCTTATGGGTTCCAGGCGTAATTTATCCAAAGGGATACTAGATAATCTCCTTTCCCTATACATCTTGAACTCTTGAAATTATGCTGGAGGAAATCATATTTGGGCTGAATGTAGAACCTCTTTAAGTGTGCCTTTCTCTTGGAACATGTCATCAAAAAGATCATCTTCTTTAGAAAACACCTTTATTTTGACTGCAGTAGTGAAATTTTTAGCAATATCATAAGGGTCGAACGGTCTTCTTGGAAATTTGAACAAACGTAAACATGTTATGTTGTTTACTTCTTTGAATGCATGGCCTACATCAAATAGTGAAAAGGCCCCACAGGCCACAGGAAATTGTGGCCAAATAGCCTTCTTTTGATCTTTCAAATCTTTATTCAAACCTCCTTCTCCGCAGGTTTGATAGGAAATTTCTCGTGCCATGAGTTTATCAGGAACATACAAAGGTAAGACATGAGGGGAAGCGAGACTTCCAAATACCCTGACATATGTAAACAATTCTTCTTCAAACCATCTCATGACAGGAAGTATATCTACCTCTGCTTCAGGAGAAAAACTTGGAGCGTCTTTATCATATAACATTTTATACAGGGGCAACATGATTCCATGACATATCTTGTAAAAATACGGAGTGAACTTGGAATCCCACAATTCTTTATGATAAATATGAATGGGTAAGGGGTCTTGAGTCATCCATTTCCAACCCATCAAAGGAAACTTGGAAATATAACAAATTGAATCCATCACATATGCAGATAAGTAAAAAGGGGGATAAATTCTCTGAGAAACAGTTCTTTTAGACTGGTAATTTAAAATGGTTGGGGCTAAGTTATCAGATAATATCTTAGCCCAATCCACAACAGTAGCATTAACAGCAGCATTCAATAATGGTAGCCATTGAGATGAAAATTTATTAATGTCCGGCTTCCCAAAAAGCCTACATAGCATAGCAGCATTAAAGCAATACGGGGAAGTGAGAGAACCAGTACTGTACATACCGTGTTTATCCTTTTTTAGTGGTTCGTCCCTCCTTGACCAGTCCTTGGTACATACTGTCAAGTCTTCATTTTCTTTAGCAAAATTCTCCATGAACTGTTTGTTATAAGTCGCCTGTGGCTCTGGTAAATGATACATGAGTCTCAAATCTTGTGGAGTGATTGAGCCAATGAGTTCTTGACTCTGAGTCTTAAACTGTCTGTTGGTGATATTAGTGTTGTCCAATACCCATTTAATCATGTCCGTGTATGGAAGAATTTTAGGCCTCGCCGCTATCCGGTGCAAGAATGAGCAAGATATCTCTATAATAGATGCCTCAGAAGACCCATATGAGCCTGTAGTAGCTGTAACCTCCATTACTCTGGGGTTTTCTTCCTCAAGTAGATTATACATGCCTTCCCAAGTAGTAATACCAGCATCTTTGTTACAGGCAGTGTCTGTATACAAAGGCGTCATTTCTTTATCTTCAGAACTCGGAGTCTTGTCTTTCTTTCCCATAATACCCTGAATACTACTTTATATAGTTCTTTGTTCTTCGTTCCTGCAGTTTTACAAATGAGGTGAGAATAATGATAGGAAAAAGGTGACGTGAAAGCTTTTAAATGCTAAAAACGTGTAAAATATACCACCTTACGTGAAATGTCTCTTCGATCATAACAAAACCATATTTCATTAATGATTGACAACCAATTCATTGATTAACATTAAAGCGCATAACAAGGCCTCGGTTTATGGAAAATATTTTTCGTACAATGAGCCTTAAAGATCTGCAATAAGGAAATCTACAATTTGCTTCGAAATATCACAAATTGTAGTATCACATATCGCAATCTCGAGAAATTGTAATATCACAATACCGTGATATCGCAAAATCGCAAAATCACTATATCTCAATATCGCAAAATCGCTGGATCATAGCATATGACAAACATCCGTTAATGTGTTTTTCTTCGAAATGTGATTTGCAATATGTGCCATTGCATATCAGTGGTTTAAGGCTTTTAAGGCATGCGATGCGATGAATTTTTTTTAGTGCATAGTTTCGCATTGCGATCTCGCAATCTTAGAATTCCGCTTGTAAGGAGATATTCATTACCTTTTTGCAATGCGATATTTCTTAAATAATGATTTTATTCTATCCTATCATAAAACTTAATTTTTTTAGATTTTTCAAGGGATATTCTCCTAAGTCTATTATAGTAAGTTTTATTGTAAAAGGAAATACAAGCACTAATCGATTTTTAAATTTTTTGACTAAGGGCCCCCACTTATTTAGTATTAGTGATAATACTAAATAAGAAGGGGGGTTGTTGCTGGCCACAACAGAACCATATCAAAAGCCTTTCTAAAGTTCACAAAGAAACATAAGAGATTGGATTTATCATTGTGGCATTCCTCCACAATGATCCTATGTGTAACAAGGTGGTCCGTTGTTGAGTGTTGCCTTCTAAAACTCGCTTGGCCTTTAGCCCGCTTACCTTCACTTTCAAGCCAAATGCTCAACTTATTTTCCAAAATAATACCATATAACTTGGCCAAGAGAGGGTTGATCATAATTGTCTGATAATTAGAGGGGTTATTGTATCCCCACTTTTAAAAATAGGGATAATGAGGCTTTGATTCCAAGGTTCAGGGAACCCTTTCTTGTTATCTTGGTTGAAAATCTTGTGGACATGGGGGATGAGGACAGGACCTCCAATTTTTAATATTTCTACTTGGTAACCTTCAATATCTTTAGCTTTCCCATTTCCCAAGAGTTTAACCCAAAAATCAATGTCTTCTAATGAGAAAACTTCTTTCGTTGTGAGCAGGGTTTCAAAGTTATCCCTGGCATTTGGAGACTCGTAAAGCTTTTTAAGATAGGAATTACAGTCGTGTAAAGCAATTTTATTATTATCTTTAGTTTTCCTAGTTATAATATACTTCCAGAATTTCTTAGGAGCCACCTTAGAGAGGTGTAAGAGATCTCTTGTCTTTTACAAATATATTGCCTTTTTTCCTTTTAGTTAGGGCTTTGTAGATTTGTATCTTGTCAATTTTGAGAGATTCATCAACAACTTCCTTAATTGCTCTCCTCGCACTTTTACAATCTTTTTCATACCATGGGTTGGTTTTTCTATTTCTTTTATATATATAATAAAATAAAATCAAAGTTAAAAATAAAGAATTAAATAAAATGATTTATAAAAATAATACTATCTAAAAAGAAAAATATACTAAAACTATGTCAGCAATAGAAATAATATGTAAAATATATAATAAATAAGTGAACATCAAACCTCAAACAATAATTAAGCAAAAACATATGGAAACAAAAAGAGAGGAAAACATAAGAGGAAGGACCACTACTGAGAGCAAAGAGATGGAATCCAACAACTGCTAACTTTCCACCCGTCATCCCTATTCAACATACGGGGCCTTTTCTCAATCTCAATAGCTTCCCTAAATTTACGGTGATGGAAATGCTCAACCCTAGCAATCACCCTGGATATTTCCATACAAATGTGATGCTTCATCTTTTCTGCATGCTCAGCTAGAGTTGAGGACCTCGTTCTACCGTTCCTGATATCTGCAGTATGCTCTTGAATCCTTTTATTAATCGACCGACCTGTTTCACCAATGTAGGGAATCCCATAGGAGCATGGGATCAAATAAACACCTTTCACGTATTTGGGGTCCAACGGGTCTTTAACAGATCTAAGGGAACCGCGAACGGTATTCAAATGTTTAAAAGAGGAAGAGATCTTATGCTTCCTTAAAATACGAGCGATCTTATCAGTAGTACCTTGTATAAAAGGAAAAATAACTCTACCAACAGAATCATCTTTTATTTTTTTCTGATTCAGACCTCTGCTAGCATTCACGAAAGCCATGAAAGCCTTTTATAAAAGGTACTACTGACAAGATCGCTCAAATTTTAAGGAAGCATAAGATCTCTTCCTCTTTTAAACCTTTGAACACCATTCGTGGTTCCCTTATATCTTTTAAAGACCCGTTGGACCCAAAAAGCGTGAAAGGTTTTTATTTGATCCTGTGCTCCTGTGGGATTCCCTACATTGGTGAAACAGGTTGGTCGATTAATAAAAGGATTCAAGAGCATACTTCGGATATCAGGCATGGTAGAACGAGGTCCTCAGCTCTAGTTGAGCATGCAAAGAATATGAAGCATCACATTTGTATGGAATAATCCAAAGTCATTGCTAGGGTTGAACATTTCCATCACCGTAAATTTAGGGAAGCTATTGAGACTGAGAAAAGGCCCCGTACGTTGAATAGGGATGACGGGTGGAAAGTTAGCAGTTGTTGGATTCCATCTCTTTGCTCTCAGTGGTGGTCCTTCCTCTTGTGTTTTCCTCTCTTTTTGCTTCCTTGTGTTTTTTCTTAATTAGTGTTTGAGGTTTGATATTCACTTATTTATTATATACTTTAAAGATTATTTCTATCGCTAACATAGTTTTAGTATATTTTTCTTTTTAGGTAGTATTATTTTTATAAATTCTTTATTATTTTATTATATATATATATATATATATATATATATATAGTTTATTTATTTATCTATTTTATTATTTTTATTTTTATTTTTATTTTTTATTTTTATTTTTATTTTTATTGACTTAGTCTTTATTATTATTTTTATGATTTTGACTATTTGTTAGTTTTAATTTTGATTATTTTGTTTTTATTTTATTTTATTTATTTGTCTTTTGACTTGGTCTTTATTTTTATTATTTTATTACTTTCGGATGGGATTTATTTCATTTTCATTCATTTATTTATTAGTTATTTTCATTTTAGGTAGTATTATTTTTATAAATCCTTTTATTTAATTATTTATTTTTAATTTTGATTATATATATATATATATATAGTTTATTTATTTATCTATTTTATTATTTTTATTTTATTTTTTAATGTTTGTTTTTATTTTTATTTTATTTGTTTGTTTTTTACTTGGTCTTTATTTTTATTATTTTATTACTTTAAGATGGGATTTATTTCATTTTCATTCATTTATTTATTGGTTATTTTCATTTTTGACCGTTTTTTAACATCTATTTTTCCATAGGTTTTGACCGTTGCTTTTCTCTGCATGATATATATATGGATAATTGGATTAGCTAGTATTCATTATCCTGATGATGAACTACATTCTGTAGTTATAAACGCGTCGATTCAAAATTTTCTCATGTGATTTCCAGGAAGATTTATTTTAATATGATATGGATCACCGAAGTTTACACTAGCAAATATCTTCATCGGTAATTTTGTTTGAAATGTATGGATTTCATATTCTGACATTCTTTCTTATGATTCAATAGGAATGAACTCAAGGAAATATTTACTAGTTTATTTTTTTGTTACTATATTCAACCATTGAATATAGGAACATTTCTCTTGTCCGCATGAGAAATTTGTCCACCATAAAAAATTGGCGACTTCAATGGGAAATGTTTTTATTCCTCACCATATCCTCTTGTGACTTTTGAATCTCTTTCTATAGCCTTATATCACTGTGTGAAAGATATTAAAAGTTTGAATCTTATGTATTTTTTTCTTTTATTTTATTTTTCTTAATTTTTCTCGTCTTGCGCATTTTTCCTTTAGGCACAGTGCACAAATTTGCACATGTTTCCTTTAGCAACAGTGCATATGCGCACTGATTTCAACTGGTTGCCTATGCAAATATCTGAAAATTTGAAAATTTAGGGATTTTTCAAGTCTTATTTGTTTTAATCACTACTCAAAGGTTTTTCTGATTTCTTAATTGTGTATGAGTGCTAAATTGTGTGTGAGTTCTAATCGCCTTTGAGTGTCATCTCTTTTCATCTTTGGGATTTTCACAAAAAAATTAATTTTATTTCTCTGTTAATGAAATCTCATATTACATTTGTTTTATTTTGGCTTGCATAATTTTTTTGAAATTTTCTTACTTACACTTGATTGGTTTTTTTATTGCATTAGTGAAAGAAGGTACTGCTCTACATAAGTAGTCTTGGAATATTGTCTTTCATTGATCTAGAATCATCTTGTGTTTGTTTTGAAGAATTATCTTGAATCGATTAAAGTTACATGATTTTGCATCAAAGTTTGCATAGTTTACATTCTTTGAAAGTTAACCATAGATTTAGATCTGTGTGTTTGATTGTCTTTTTGAGAAAAAACACTTATCTTTACAGCTTAGGGTTTTGAGTTTTTGTTGGTTTGCTAATCTATCAAAAAAAGGTCTTTCACTTTTGGAATTGGTTATGTCAGTCTCTTTTCTTTAAATGAATCTCATCATATATTCATTTATGCCTCTTGCAAAGATTTATTTCATCGACTGAAAATCTAGTGTCTCTCATTGAAAGATATTCCTAATTTGAATTTGCATGTTTTTATGCTTGTTTTAAACACAAAAACAGAAAATTTGCTTGGAATTGATTTGCATAAATATTTTCCTGCTGAAAATTAGTGCATTAGAGAATTAGTTATGTTTTCTATTATTTATCAATTCTTGCATTATTGGAAGTGAATGGAACCTCTTTCCTTACTTTAGTTAGGATTCATTGAAGTGAAAATATTACATTATCATATTCGATTGCATTTAGTTTTGACTTGGGTTTTAACACCACTGGTTTCATATCCATCATCCTACTGAGTAAACAACAGTCTAAAAAACAATGCTAATAAATTAAATTAGACTTTTTTATATTTCTAGGCCTCATTACACCTACATTAGATCAGATTATAGGGCTTTGGAATAGGAAAGTGAGTTAACTTTCCAAAGTTGAAAATAAACAATAGAATCTTGTGATAGGGATTAAATCCATCTATTACAGTTTGTCTTTGGGAAGCTCCTCTTACACGGGAGTTAAGAAAGAGATCATATCGAACCCAGTGAAGTGATCGACCCCACTTCATTAGCTACGGTAGTGTTATTTTCATGCATTACAAATGGTGTCGAAAGGTGCTTGGGAGTCACTTGAAGGATAAAACTCATATTGACCATGTTGAGGAAATTTCAAAGGGACTAAGCTTTGTTTCTCTACCCTTGTGTGTATGTCTGAACTGCAACTATCCCCCCAGGATAAATTGTTGTATGTGGTAACCTTATAGACCATTATCTTAGGGCTTTTACCCAAGGTGATAGTGGAGGGAAGTCCCTGTTGTACCTGGAGAAGACATTGACTAGACTAAATTATATATTTTTAGAGGGTATTCTTCACTTGGTATGGCATAAGTGAAGTTACTTGCACCAAATCGTGGCCATTAAGCAATTTTCCAGCGTAACTGATTCCACCTACTCCATCTCTAGCTACTTTTCACATTGATTTGTGTGATGTTGGATTTCATCACCAACTAGTGATTTCGCTGTGAAAAGGTTGTTTGCATGGTTTGACTCCTTAGATTTATTAGCATGTGTTATTTACTTATTTTACTTTTTTCAGACCTTGGGTGTGGATTGTGAATTTGGTTTGTTAAAATTATTAAAATTCTTAATAAAATCACTAAAGTTGAATCTAATGTAAATAATTCTGGAATTTTCCAATCAAGGAACCCCTTTTAATAGGAATCCTAGTCCTTTTACTTGCTTTGGAAATGTTGGTCCTTCTTATATGGATACATTTTCATTACCTGGATTCACAATAGGTTTACCAGTATGGTTGTTTTCAACCTCGTTGGTCTCAAATACTCAAGTTGTTCCACCTCAACCAGATGCTTCACCTCAACCGAGTTCACCATCTCAACATCACCAACCTCATGTTAACCCTTTAAATTCTTCACTCAACATGTCCTCCACTCTTTCTTCTTCTTCTTCCACTCTTCTTCTTATTCACCCGACAAAGTGATTGATCTAATTCCACGTATAGTTGATCCCACTCTTCCATTGGAGAGTGAAACACATATCACTCAGATTGATGAACCATTGGTTGATCGAGTGGTTGAATTGATTCCATCTTTGGTCAATCCCACTCTCCCTTTAGAGAGTGAATTTAATATCACTCAGGTTCTTCTTGTTACTTCAGATTCTTCTACACTAATGGGCATTTCACCCATTTCCACGGAACCCCCTCCAAGTAATGATATCATTTCCTTTGATTGGAGTAGACTAGAAACTCCCCCATGTTTCTTCTTCCAACCTTTCCAAATCATTGTGAAGGCTTATGGTAAGAATGTGTGTTGCAAAAACATCGACGAAGATGCTTTCGTTAGTATTTTATCCTCAACCACTTGGCAAGCTTTGGGTTCCCCTCAACTTGTGCTTGTTACACAGAATTTGTTAGCTTTTAACATAACCATTAGTAAACCTTTAGGGATCCTTCCTAGGTTACTTATTACTCTGGAAGGCAAAATTGTATGTATCAATCTTATGGTAGTCCAAGGACCCTTGGATTTCAATTTTATCCTTGGGCGAGACTATCTCTATGCAATGAAATTTGTCGTGTTCACACTCTTTCAAGTGATGTCTTTCCCTCACAATGGAAACATTGTAACTATTGACTAAATTTGGTTCATTGAATGTTCCTTATATGGAAGTGGTACCTACCCTACCATGGGTTAATTATGTGGAAACATGTCCCATGATTTTAGTTACACATGCTATAGATCTTCTCAATTTTTTCTCGACTTATTTTGACTCAAATCTGGTAATTGACATGGTGGACCCTTCAATGGGTACATTTGAACCCGATTTTCTTATCCCTATTGAGTCCCTTGACATGTGTTCCTTCCAAAGAACTATTCTTCCTTCTAATGAAGACCTCTTGGAAACCATGATCAAGGTGTGTCCCTTGGCATGTGTTCCTTCCAATTGGAAGCCATGATCAAGGTCCTCATGAGGATGGTTCTTTTACTGTTTCAACCTCATTAAAAAATGAAACAAGTCCCCATGAGGATGGTTCTTTTACTCTATCAACCTTGTTAAAAAGTGAAACAAGGTCCCAGCTATCAGGATGGTTCTTTTACTATGTCAACCTCGTTAAAAAATGAAATAAGTCTCTATAAGGATGGTTATTCTACTGTGTCAAGCTCGTTAAAAAATGAAACAAGATCTGTATGAGGATGGTTATTTTACTGTATCAACATCAATAAAAAATGAAATAGTACCCTATGAGGATGGTTATTTTACTATGTCAACCTCATTAAAAAATGAAACAAGTTCGTATCAGGATGCTTCTTTTACTATGTTAGCCTCGTTAAAAAATGAAACGTGTCCTCATGAGGATGAATCTTTTAATGTGTCAACCTCGTTAAAAATTGAAACAAGGTTCCTATGTGGATGGTTCTTTTATTGTGTCAACCTCGTCAAAAAATGAAATAGGTCCCTATGAGGATGATTATTTTACTGTGTCAGCCCTGTTAAAAAATGAAATAGGTCCCTATGAGGATGGTTCATTTACTGTGTCAACCTCATTAAAAAATTAAACAGGTCCTCATGAGGATGGTTCTTTTACTGTGTCAACCTCATTAAAAAATGAATTAGGTTACTATGAGAATAGTTCATTTTCTTGTGTCAAGATTGTTAAAAAATGAAACAAAGTGATATGAACATAGTTATTTTCCTATGTCAAGCTCATTACAAAATGAAACAAATCCTCTGCTAATTGAGCTGACTCTTTGACTAGATATCGTAAACGTTGAGTCGATTCTTTCATCTGATATCATAAATTAACCTTCATTTCATCCACATATTAGTAATCAGTAGTCTACTTAGGTAGATCAAATGAAGCTTGGGGGGCATGTTCCTAGGATTAAGTCATTATGCTCGGGGCATGAAAATTTATCTCAAGCATATTTTTCCTTTGTTTCAAGCCTGTGTAAAAATGAAACCACTCTCAAGCATAGATTTTCACTATTTCAAGCTTGTATAAAAATTAAACCTATCTCAAGTCCATTTCAGTTATTATTTTCAAGACTCGTTAAACTCATGAAAATATAGAACTTTTACTATCTTTTCATGCTCATAAAATGTACATGAAAATGTCGAGTTCTTTCCATCTTTTCATGCTCGTTAATTAAATTGAAAGTCAATAATATGAGTAAACTTTTATCACTTTTTCAAGCTCTTAAAAATTATGAAAAAGAGAAACACTCAAGTTACCTTTAAGCTCTTTTCTGACTCTCGAAACATGAAAATATTTACGAGTATGCTTGTTTGTTTCGAACTCGTTAAAGAGAAAAAAAAAATTTTGCTTGATATAATTTTCCCCTTTTATAGATCATGTGGACTATTTATGTAAAAGGTATACTTTGTCTAATAATGGTCAAAAAATTTCTCTCCTGCATTATTTTACCCTTTTCCAGGCTTGAGAGACTAAATTCATGAAAAAAGGACATTTCAAAGTTTACTTATGTTTTTCTCCTGACTCCCTAAAATGGAAAAATGTCGAGCTTTACGTTATTTGGGCTCATTAAAATTCTAAATTGAAAGAACTGAATGAATTTTATTTTTTTGTCTTTTCAAACTCTTTAAATATGAAAACGACATCGAGTTACTCCTCCGTTGGACTCGTAAAACTTTAACAGTGTAGGACTCGTCCATCATGACGAGACCGAACCATTCCTTCCTAGGGAAAATACTCAGAAGGACTCATCTAAAGGATGAGCTTAAAGGACAAGCATATGTTATCCGCCCCAAAATTGCACAAAAATAAAGAGATGATTTCCATTAATGGAGGGGGGGAATTGGGAAGAAACTTTTATTTTTGTATTGTGAAAGGCATTATGTTGCTCTTGAACACGACACTCTATCACCTTTATGTCTGGGTTGGGAAATCCATTTTTCTCTCAATTGATCATACCTAAATGAAATTCTTAAATTGGTTTTGGGTCTTACTTTTGAGTCAAATTCTTCCAAGTCAAAATGTCATGTCATTTATATGTTCAACAGAAGTCCAACCTTTGTCAAAATTACCTTGCAATTCATAGCCCTCAATCACATCAACCATCCCTGAGTCAGTCTTGAATTACTTCAAAAAAATTATTCAAAACTTGACATTAGTTTCGTGTCATAAGCCCTCCTGCGACGGGTCACTTCCTATCAACTTCAACTCATTATCTAGGAATTTTATCTAGAAACCTTCTTTATTATCTTTTAGCATGCATGCCTTAATGGCAGGTTTCTTTCCTTCAATGACAGCTTCTCATTATTGACCTTCGATCAAATGATTCTATGAGTGTTCAACTTCAAGAAATATTTTCACACTTCATATATTGTACTTGGGTACCTTGAGAACCATTGTCATTATTGGTAGTTTCTCTCGTACCTATTAATGGTTCACATAATTGACCCATAATCAGGTGGTTTCCACCATGTTAAACTATGAGACATTCACTCACATGGTCAGATTCATGCTATGGATTGATAGAGATGAATACCAAGACCTTGGATCTAGTTTCATCCATCCAAGTTGTATGGAGTTTTAAATATTCATGATTGTAAAGATAGATCCATATTTGATGGCTACGTCTATACTGTGTCTACTGTTGACACGGATATTTTTGTATTTCCATACTGATTCATTGAATTTTTTTTACTCTTAGTATGGGAATGCCTACCTCAGTGATGATTATATATTGTATTGTGACCCTTGATTGTTTGTTTCACGTCTCCAACTATGGTCTCTAATATGAACTTTGGCATGATAAAGCACTTCAATCCTCAAACATGTTTTATAGTTTTGCACTCTATCAAACAATCAGTTACACGTCATTTTATCACCATTCCAAAAATTACCACCAATCCAGATTTCTCGTTATCCGATGAAAGTGTCCCAAGCATTCCCCTGCAATGTTAGAAGATAAAAAATCTCAAAGAGAATGAAAACTAGATTAAATGGTCCAAAAACTAACTTTTGAGCATTTGCATGGTTCCCTCACCAGATTCTGATCATACGCAAATCTTACCATTATAGACAGTGCAAATTTGTGCTTTTTCTTCCACTATGAACTATGCAAATCACTTAATGTAAGTAAAAATAAAAAGTGATTTCTAGAAGCTTTGTTGGAGGAATATTTCCCAACTGAAAGCTTCGATCTTATGCTTACTTGGGCCTTATCTTTTTTTTCATGGAGCAACCTCCCTCTCTTTGTGGAACCCTAATCCCTCCTTTTGAGGATCTCATCCCTTGAGAAGAGGATCTCAAACCTCCTCCTCTTGGCCTATAAATCCAACATAGACCAAAGGGATTTGAGGGACTTCTGAATGTAAACTTATGTTGTTGGAATAATGATAGAAATATTGTCATCTAAGGAGAGCATTAGATACTATTGGAAGGAGGCATACATCATCAAGGATAAGGTTTTATTACTCCTTTAAATTTGAGATTAATTAAAAAGAGTGTTTATTTCCTACTATATTGTTAAATGGAGGTTATGTATCATGTATTCACTTCTATATTTTATTGAGTTATTTATTTATCATATGCCTTTGATATTTTGTCATTATTATGTTTGCAAGTCTAGATTCTGGGCATTGAGGAGATGCATCAAAATATAACAAATATCTTCATCAGGCATTTCGTTTGAGAGGTATGGATTTCATATTCTGTAATATTCCAAAATTGGCACCCAGCAATTTGGAATATTAGATTTTGTTGCTTTCACTTAGGAGAGGAATAAATGGGTAAGGAGTCCCATGAACAATAAAAATATGAATAAATACCACCTTAATAAGGAATGGGATCACCTTAGGAGCTGGATTTTACACTTTTAGGTGTGAACAAGGGCAAAGGAGATGTGGACAAAATCAAGTTTGACTAAGTCAACATGCATTCTTGAGGAGGAAGAGATCACCCAAGTAAACTAGCTCAATGTGAACAAGGATCAGCCTAAACATACATATGAGAGCTGGATTGAAGACCCCTTAGTGTGAAATGAGGAAATACAAGTGAACTAGTTCCAGTTGACCAAGTCAACAGCGCTACTAAAAGAGGAGGGAAGCCAACAAGGACAGCACAGTTTTGAAGGAGGAATCTTCACTAGGAAGTCACCTCAAAAATGTGTGGGGTCCAGGGTGAGGAGGCTCACCAAGGATAAAAATGAGGGCATAGTAGCAAGGAGATCATTTAGTATTCAAATAAATTTGGTCTTTTGACTACTTGCATGCTTCATTTGTTTAGTTGTAGTTGCGACACTGCTTAGTGCAAAGAATTCTCATGCGGGAATTCCATCCTATTCTTTGGATCAGCTTTCTTAAGGGATCTAAAGGGAAGGGTTTGAGCTTCAATTCCATCATCTGGCTTAGGGCCAATTAGCCATTAAAACCTACAGCGCAGACATCTTCAAAAATAGCATCCTTTATGCAAGTGCAGTAGCAGCAGGGTTGCACCCCTGGATTTTGTGCTAGTGTTTGAGGAGGAGGTGTTTATTTCCCTCCTAGAGTTCTACTAAGAAGGGCCTAGGGCCATTTTTCTGTATTGATCAGCTATCTTATGTCATATTTAGCCATTTTTAATACATATATGCAGTAACTGCATTATTTTCTACAGTGTTGCTTTTTATACATGTATAATGTCGGAAACCCTTGCCAGGTGTCTTATTCTTTGTGTAAAAGAGGTTAAACCTCCATTTCTCTACTATTTGATTAATAGAATATCTAGATCAGTCTTATTTCATTATTTTCTGTAGAAACCCTCATGGGAATTACGCTCTCACAGTCTTCAGAAGTTTTTTTGTAGAGAAGTCATGGGGTCGGAATGTTTTTAAGCTATCTTGAGCTAGGGAGATTTGTTTAGTGTAGCTAGATTCATTTTTTTCACCTTCAATTCTGCAAGTGGGTTGTATATTTTCTAAAATAAGGGATCGAAGTCCCATTATCTATTTTTATTGCGTTATTTTCTGAAGACAGTTGTTTTATGCCCTATATCACTACATTTCCCCACTTGGGAAGGAGGATCTAGGCCATATTCTTGCTGAGGTCCTTACATCTGCTAGTGAGATGTTATTTTACATTTAATGAGCTATTCTACATTTCCATGCTCATGATTTTCTGAAGCTCCAACTTTGGAATATCTTAAGATATTCCATTTGTTGTAGAAAATCCCAATTTAGGGATATTACAGTGGTATCAGAGTTGCCATCTTGGCTCAGCCTGTGGATTTCAGATCCAATCAGAAGATAAGAATAAGAGGAGAAAAAAATTATGGAGAGGATGAGATTACTCTCATCAATTTTCAAATCTAAGAGAGATGAAGGAAAATGCAATGAAACTCCTAGAGGGTTACAAGGAGGGGAAGCTGCAGTGAGACCTCTAGAAGGTTTCAGAAGGAAGAATAAGACCCATGTCCTTCCTATTCACATAGAGGAAGTAAAGAGCAATAATACCACTTAGAGCATGAGATCCTGAGTGGGTATTTGGAAGATTACAAGTGCCAACCTAGGGGTGTCAAGGAGACCCTAGATCTCCCTCAGTTTATCCAACTGAGAGAAGAAAGGAGGCCATGAAGCAACATGATGATAAGGGGAAATAGGTTCCTATTTTCTACCTTTGAAGGATCACCCTTATGTACAGCAGAATCTTAGGTGATGAAGTTAGAAGCACTTTTCCTACTACATCCAGTAGTGGAAAGAGAGGATGTGGAGGTCTCATCACTGCACTTGGAGGGCAGGGTAAGCACCTGGCAGTCCAGCCATGTGAATCATACAACAGTGTCCACTCTTGCAAATTTCACCCATCAGATAATCAGAATATTTGGTAGTAGGAGATCAGAGGAGGAGGAGCCCTCTTCTCCACTTGAGGAGCCTTATACCAGCGTTGTCACAATCATGGAGGGGCAGCCATCCATATCAGCAGTTGGAGCAGCCAACACACTGAAGAGAGGAACTCTTACAGCCATACAATATTTTCCCAAGACTCATCGAGGTATGCATGTATTTCCATTTCCTATCATTTCAGAAAATCTTATGGGAAACCTTGGGAATTTTTCCTCACATGGTCAAGGATCGAAACACATTGTTGTGGTGGAGCAGCAAGCTTGCACAGCACTGTGCAACTTGGGATTAATCCAAGAGGGGATGAACATGCATTCCTTTGCACCTTTATTGAGTTACATGCATCATAAGGGTTTAGGGTGAGCGATTGGGGGAGGCATGATGAATTTTGAGTCACTACCCATCGGTGTTTGGCCTTCAGCACACTTGGATTATTTTGGATTCAAGAGATTTATTGGTGAGAGGTATTTCCTGAAATATCTCCAAGGGGTTACACCTCAACTTCCCATGAGATGTAAGGAGGAATACTTGCTTTGGGAGAGTGGTAGTCTCCATTTGGAAGATACCCAAGGAGAGAATGTTTGGAGGCATCCACATTTGGATGAATGGAGATGGATGGAGAGCAAGAGGTTGGTGAGCCACTTGCAGATCTATGACACAGGGCAGCAAGAAGAAAATTTGGACTAGCTACTCTTGAGATATTTTGGCCATCATGAGGCATATCCTTTTCCTAAGGGTATATGATAGAACAACAGAAAATTTGTTTGTATGGGGCATCATACAAGACAACCATCATGATCTTACTCTATGGCTTGTATGAGGGAGAGATAAGGGAGCAGCAAGAGTTGTTGTTACACTTTGGAGAGTATGGGCAGCAATTTTTCCATACTTTTCATTATATTTCCAGGGAGAATGAGGGCACATTAAAGGTGCAAGGAGGCTACCCTTCAGCATTGGAGGATTATGAGAAGCTTCCATGTAGGAGGAAGATCTTCTCACATAGCAGCATGATTGTGGATGGCTTTCATGGAGCCTTATTACTAAGACCTACAGCGTTGTCACATGGGATTGTGTTACTATTGATGGAGTGTTCCAAGGAGTATATGTATCCCTTCTTCTTGCAGGTTTTTATGAGGAGATCCTCATGGGGGGACTTATACATGGACCTCACTTTCAGCCTACTCCCCATGCATGGTAAGAAATACATTTTTGTACTTGTTGATTACTCCATTGACTATTGGTATCTTCTCACCATATATGAGTAGTGCATCGCTCCATAAGAGAGCAAGAGTATTCTTGGGTTTCATGGTCACTTTAGGGCCAATGTTTTTAATGATAGTAGCCCATCTATACATTAATTTTGACAAGTGTATTGTTATTTTATCTATATACAGCTGATATACATTGATGCTTACTTCCCCATGTTGGAGGAGCAAACATGCACAACTTATAACTTGTTGCAGAACCACTTGCCACATGAAATTATCAAACATCAGTTGGGAAGATTGTGTAATATCCACTTGGAGAACCTTTGGTACCATCCAAAATTGCACATAACCTTCAGCATTTTTCTGATTTGGGTGCCATATGGTAATGATGTGCCGTTCATCTTGTATAGAATGGTTTGGGTTGGCATAGCTCATGACAGGAGAGAGAGGATCCTTGGAGACTCAATATTCTTCTTGCCACTTAAGGGAAACCATGTTGCAGCCCAAGATCAGCATGCCCTATACACTTATCACAAGTGGAGAGGTGGACAACGTGGGATAGGCTCTCTTGCCTATCATGTTCATTTATTTATCCCACCTACACTTCAGGAGCCAAAGGTGGAGGGAATTGTGCATGAGTTGCCATGTTGGAGGGTAACTCGTTTCATATGGATGATAGCTTGGGGGTGGATATTTCACTTGGGAATGAGAATTTCCCATGCATTTCAAACTCCATACCCTGAGAGGACCTCTAGATAGCACATAGTTGTCTCCTTGAGCATGTTACTTTCCCATGGGGATAGCCTTTTGGGATGTACACCAAATGCTAATTTGTTTGCTTGGGAGAGGCACCATGAGGTTTCATTGTTGAGACAGCATCTTATTCTTTGGGGAAGCTCATCATATGAGGATGCTACAGGGGGATAAGAAGAGGTTCTTCAGTTCTACCTTGGTAGTTGCTTGAGGACAAGCAACATTTGAGAGGGGAGGACTGTAATATTCCAAAATTGGCACCCAGCAATTTGGAATATTAGATTTTGTTGCTTTCACTTAGGAGAGGAATAAATGGGTAAGGAGGCCCATGAACAATAAAAATATGAATAAATACCACCTTAATCAGGAAGGGGGTCACCTTAAGAGCTGGATTTTACACTTTCAGGTGTGAACAAGGGCAAAGGAGATGTGGACAAAGTCAAGTTTGACTAAGTCAACATGCATTCTTGAGGAGGAAGAGATCACCCAAGTAAACTAGCTCAATGTGAACAAGGATCAGCCTAGAAACACATATGAGAGCTGGCTTGAAGACCCCTTAGTGTGAAAGGAGGAAATACAATTGAACTAGTTCCAATTAACCAAGTCAACAGTGCTGCTAGAAGAGGAGGGAAGCTAACAAGGACAGCGCAGTTTTGAAGGAGGAATATTCACTAGGAAGTCACCTCAACAATGTGTGGGGTCCGAGATGAGGAGGCTCACAAAGGATAAAAAGGAGGGCATAGCAGTAAGGAGATCATTCAGTATTCAGCTATCTTTGGTATTTTGACTACTTTCATGCTTCATTTGTTTAGCTGTGGTTGCAGCACTGCTTAGTGCAAAGAATTCTCATGCGGGAATTCCATCCTATTCTTTGGATCAGCTTGCTTAAGGGATCTAAAGGGAATGGTTTTAGCTTCAATTCCATCATCTAGATTAGGGCCAATCATCCATTAACACCTACAACACATTCATCTTCAGAAACTGCGTCCTTTATGGAGGTGCAGCAGCAGCAGGGTTGCACCCCTGGATTTTGTGCTAGTGTTTGAAGAGGAGGTGTTTATTTCCATTTGGGAGTTCTAATAAGAAGGGCCTAGGGCCATTTTTCTGTATTTATCAGCTATCTTATGTCATATTCAGCCATTTTTAATACATAGATGTAGTAACTGCGTTATTTTTTTCAATGCTTATTTTTATACATGTATAATGCTGAAAACCCTTGCCAGGTGTCTTATTCTTTGTGTAAAAGAGGTTAAACCTCCATTTCTCTGCTATTTGATTAATATAATATCCAGATCAGTCTTATTTCATTATTTTCTATAGAAACCCTCATGGGAATTACGCTCTCACAGTCTTCATAAATTCTGTTGTAGAGAAGTCATGGGGTCAAGGTGTTTTTAAGCTATCTTGAGCTAGGGAGATCTGTTTAGTGTAGCTAGATTCATTTGTTTCATCTTCAATTCTGTAAGTGGGTTGTATATTGTCTAAACTAAGGGATCCAAGTCCCAGTATCCACTATCATTGCGTTATTTTCTGAAGACAGTTGTTGTATGCCCTATATCACTGCATTTCCCCACTTGGGAAGGAGGATATAGGCCATATTCTTGCTAAGGTCCTTACATCTATTGGTGATATGTTATTTTACATCTAATGAGTTGTTCTACATTTCCATTCTCATGATTTTCTGAAGCTCCAACTTTGGAATATCTTAAGATATTCCATTTGTTGTAGAAAATCCCAATTTTGGGATATTAGATATTCCAACATTCTTAATTATGATTCAATAGGAATTAACTCAAGGAAATACTTACTAGTTTTTTGTTTGTTACTAGATTCAACCATTAAATATAGGGAGATTTCTCTTGTATGCATGAGCAATTTTTCTGTCGTAACAAATTGGTGACTCTGATGGGGAACGGTTTTATTCTTCATCATCTCCTCTATGACTTTTGAATCTCTTTCCAAAGCCTTATCTGATTGTGTGAAAAATATTATTTTTTTTAATTTTACGGATTTTTGGCTTTGTTTTTTATTTTTTCTTAATTTTTCACGGCTTGCACATTTTTCCTTTAGGCACAGAGTGCAAATATGTGCACTTTTATTTTAGCAACAATGCATCTACGCACTTAATTCAACTAGTTTCTGTTGTGACCAGCAACAACCCCCCTTTTTTTAATATTACTAATAATACTAAATAAATGGGGACCCTTAGTTAAAAAATCCAAAAAATCAATTAGGATTTGTTTTTCCTTTTCAAAATAAAACTTTCTATCATAAACTTAGGGAAATCCCTTAGAAAGAACCTTAAGAAACACTTATGTTTATGATAGATTACAATAAAATTGTTCTTTAAACAAAATAGCGCATCCATCACAAAATAGTAGATATCTTTTGAAAAACTGAAATTGCGATTTTGCGATTTTGCGGTATTGCGCAGGTCGCAGATCGCATAGCGCAGAAAAGCGAAATGTTAAACAAATACTTTTGCGTTATTTCACAATTTGCGCTTTTGCGCTATTTGCAATTTGTAATGGTTACGTTTTGCGATTTTGCGATATTGCGATATTGCGCAGATCGCAATGTCGCAGATTCATAAAAGCGCGTTGTTCAAAGAAAATCTTCCCACATATCAATATCTGTTATGCGCTTTAATGATTGGATTAAATGAATGGATTGTCAATTAATGGAAAATGAGATTTTTTTTTTTATTGAAAGTCATTTCACGTTATAATAATATATTTCATCCGCCTTTGCATTTAAAACAATCTCATCACCTTTCTCATGCCATTACTCTCATTTAACTCGTAAAACGCAGGCACGAAGGAGCAAACGTCTATACAAAGCTTTCACTAAACATTATGGGTAAGAAAGAGAAGAGCTCGAATTCTGAAAACAGAGAAATGGCTTCACTGTATGCAGACACCGCTTGCAATAAGGATGCCGGTATAACCACATGGGAATGAATGTATAATTTACTGGAAGAAGAAAATCCTGTGGTGATGAAAGTTGCAGCGACAGCAGGTTCCAGCAATACGTTTGAGGCAACCCTTAAAGAACTGGCTTGCTCATTTCTGCATAGAATAGCGGCAAGGCAGAGGATTCTTCCGTATACAGACATGGTGAAATGGGTGCTAGACAACACTGATATTTCAGACAGGCAATTTAGAACTCCAACTCAAGAGCTAATCGAGTCGTTCACTACGGAATATTTGAGGCTGATGTATCAGTTGCCGGAACCTCAAGTGACTTATAATAAGCAATTCATGGAAGATTTTGCCAAAGAACATGCAAATTTGTCGGAATGCACACAAGAGTGGACCAAAAGAGATGAACCGTTGAAGAAAAACAAACACGGTATGTACAGTACTGGTTCACTTACCTCTCCTTATTGTTTTGCTGCTGCAATGTTATGCAGGCTTTTTGGAAAGCCTGACATAAATATGATCTTGCCTGAATGGCTCCCTTTGTTGAATGCTGCCGTTAATTCTACAATTCTAGACTGGGCCAAAATCTTATCTGATAATTTGACCACTGCTATTTTTCACTACTGGTCCAAACGAAATGTTTCTCAGTTGATTTATCCGCCTTTTTATTTATCTGCTTATGTCATGGACGCTATCTATTTTGTCTCTAAATTCCCTGTGATGGGTTGGCAATGGACTATCCACGATCCTTTGCCTATTCATGTGTACCATAAGGAACTATGGGAGTCTAATTTTGTCCCCCATTTTTACAAAATTTGTCATGGTATAATGCTGCCATTGTACAGAACATTGTACAATAAAGATGCCCCAAGGTTATCTCCAGAAACAGAGGTCGACATTCTCCCCGTCGCGAGATGGTTCGGAGAAGAATTGTTCACTTATGTTAGGGTTTTTGGAAGCTCTGCTTACCCCCATGTTTTACCCCTATATATTCCAGATAGACTTGTTGCTCGAGAGATTGCTTATCAGACCTGTGGCCAAGGAGGTTTAACGAAGGAATTAAAAGAGAAGAAGAAAGGCATTTGGCCACAATTTCCTGTAAACTGTGGAACATTTTCACTGTTTGATGTTGGTCACGCATTCAAAGAAGTAAGCAACATTACATGCTTACAACTATTCAAATTTTCGAGAAGGTTATTTGACCCAAATAATATTGTTAAGAATTTTACCAATGCAATCAGAGTAAGGGAATTTTCCGGGGAACAAGATCTTTTTGATGATATGTTCCAAACAAGAAGTTCATTTAAAGAAGTTTTGAGTTCAGCTCAAATGCAGTTATCTCCAGAGGAATTCCAGGAATTCAAACTTTACAGAGAGAGAAGACTAACTACTATTCCTTTGGAAAATCTACGCTTGGAACCCGCAAGGGAGCAAACTCCTAGTGTTAGTCTTAACGGCAGTTCGAGTACAGATAAATCTAAGTCAAAATATGACAGAGAGACTTCTGAACATTCCAATAAGTCTAATGAAAAGGAAGAATCAGTGAAAGATTCTGCGCAATCGAAAGAAATTCCTCAACAGCGAATTTTGACTTCTCAACAGACAAATCCTTCTCCAACCAATGTACAGCAACATCCAGTCACCATTGAGTTAGACAAAGAATGGGAAAGTTTTAACCAATTGATTAATGTAGAAGGACAGAATGTACAGACCCCTGTACAAACAACCAAAGTTTTGAGCACAAGAACAAGCAGCACAGTCACAGTGACTAAACACATACCAATCACACCCTCCTCTGAAATTGTACTTAATGTAGAGGACATTCCTCCTCTAGATGTATTCTACAGCCCAAAATACAAAGAATTAGTGAAGAAACAGAGAAAAAAGAGAAAGTTAGAAGGCGCAATTGCTACTGAAGCAGAACAACTAGATGTTTTGTGGAAATATCCTGCCACAGAACCTACTGATAATCTCGCTAAGTTATCTCAAATGACAGGGGCTTATGCTTCTGCAACAATTGACAAGGCATTTGAGATACAACTCTTGTTGAATGAAAAAGAAGAACAGATAAAATTTCTACAACAGCAATTGCAACAGGTACAGGCCAATAATGAAGTACAATTGAAACTTGAAAAGTTACAACAACAACTTCAAGAAATGCAAATAGGACATCAAAAAAGCTTGGCTGATAAAGAAAAGAAAATACAGATTATCCAAGACCAGCACAAAGATGATCCTAAGCTTCCAGAATTTATTTCAGAAACTATATCTTTAAACAATCAACTACTGCAACAAGAGGAAGTTTTATGCCAAAAAATCTTGCAATGGAATTCTTTTTGCCAAGAGAGTGATAAAATCACAAATCATGTCATAGATTTACGAAATGATTATGATTTGATTAATGAAAAGATCAATGATTATTTAGTATGGCAAAAAACAGAAGAAGGCAGAAAAGCTGGTGCACCCATTATTAATGAAAACCATAAAGAAATACTTTTCAATAACTGGGATGCACAAATCAGAAGGGCATAGAAGGCAGCAGAGGAGACGGCTACAGCGGCAAACATTCTTACTGATTGTGTAAATGATAATTTGCACAAAGCTAATTTGATTTCAGAAACTGTTCTGGGGTATCTGCCACAGGCGAATCAACTGCAAACAGAATGGAGGCAAAAGGAAGAAGAAAGAGCAAAATCAATCCAAGGGCTGACAAGAATAAATTGGGACTCTTACTGGGCATACTTAGTGAAGCCACAAAGTGAGCACAATGCGCTTAATTGTATCATCAATTCTACTGAGAAGATTTCACCTACATTTACCGACTCTGTCTTTTCAGGACAGTTGAATTCTGAAGTCAGCCAACCACATCTTCTCAAAACTATGCTAGATGCCTGCAAGTTTAAAGATCAAGTTCATCAATAGTTAGTTAATAGTCTTTATTTTTAGATTTAGTTTTAATTTTACTATATTTTAGCCTAGGAAAAGGACGGTCATTAAACCGAATCCTTAATTTTTGTAATAGACTATTTTTAGATTTAGCTAAGTAGTATTTAAACCCTTCTCATGCATTTAGAGAAGGGTCCTGGATCTTAATATTTTTTACTTGGAGATTACATTTATGTACTCCACTATCTTATATATTTTTAAAAGGATCACATCTGGTGATTTTTATGCGGAATTATCTTTGAAGTGTTGCATTTCTGTACCTTGGAATTTGATTTTGCATCAGAGTTACTGGATTAAAGTATCAGATTTCATTTGAAAGTCTTCAAGATGAATGAGGTATTTCTATCTGTTCACTGTTGATTTCTTTTGTCTTATGATATTCGCTTTAAAATTTTCTATCATTTATATATATTTGATTTTTACAACGTTTCTTTTTATATATCATTTCTAAGTATAATTGAAACTTTATTTTTCATAAGTATATATAGATGGTATACAATGATAAATGCAATATGCTAATACAACTCTGTTTAATTTCTTAAACAGAGCTATCTTTATTTGTTTCTGCACATTTCAATTTAAATGATAATACATTTTTATGGTTATTGTTAAATTGGAACAATCTTAAGTTGTATTCACATATAATTGCCCGGATTAGTGTTAGAATTTCTTTATCAGTATTTAGTTTAAATTAAATAGTTTTATTTCAGTCAATTTAGTCCCATTTTCACCCATCCAAATCAACCCATCACCAACCCATTTAGTTATAAGGAAACTGGTCCTTTAAATCTAGTCGGAGCCACCATACCAAACGGAAAAGGAGCTGTCCTAAGGTCCCGACCGGGTGGTTTTCCCCAATGTTTGAAGTAGAGATTTTCTAGGCTTAAACATTTTTGGCGCTAGAAGGAGGGCCTGAGCTATGAATGGCAAGTAAATCTTTACCCACAAGCCATTCTGAGAGCAAAACACCCTCATCAACTTCTTCAATTTCTTCTAAAATACAAAATCCTATAGAAGAAATTGAGAAGAATATTCAGACACCCACTACCAAAATCTCAAAACAATCAGACAATCAAACTCCTGAGTCTCCTGAAGTTCAAGATCTAATTCATAAATTGAAAGGATTCTCATTATCCCTTGATGAGTCTGAAATATTTGAAGGTAGTGTAAGCTCAAAATTTGTTTCTTCAAAACCTCTTACTAGGCTTCAAAGTGAAAAACTTGGTATTTCTCCGAAAGAATTCCCTTTACCTAGTAGAGTCAAGAAGAGAAAAACTCAATCGGAATCAGTAAGTGATATAGGTTCTTCATCTAATATTCAATTACCTGTTTCTGAAACCCCAACTCAACAAAATCCAGTTGTTTCCACATCATCTATTCCAACAACTTCTATTCAAACACCACCAGCTTCTACTACTCCTCCAATAGTTGTTCCAATAATGGCTAGACCATGGGCCACTCCAGGAGCTGTCAACATGCCTGCACCTTTACACGATTTACCTGACAATCCTGGAAAATGGCTTCCAAAGTTTAGTCCAGATCTTAACATTCAAGCTGAAGAACATATCAATAACTTTATGCTGGCTATAAATTTGAATGGAGTCGTACATGAAGATGTTGTAGTCAGACCATTCCCTTATACTCTTCAAGGGGCAGCAGGATCCTGGTACTTTTCATTACCATCAGGATCCATCACAAGTTGGGCCATTTTTGCAGATCATTTTTTGACCAAATTTGGAGATGACAGATCAATAGCTACTTTAATCAACGATCTCTCAAATTTGAAAGCAGAACCCAAGGAACCCATTAAATATTTCAACGCTAGATTCAACAAACTCTTGAACAAAATTCACACAGATTCAAGACCTAGTGAACAAGTCAGAAGTGAATGGTACATAACTGCCTTACCCTCAAACATAGCAATTTTTGTAGATAGAGCTGCAAAACCTACATTAGCCGAGAATATGAAAGAGGCTATTGCAGTAGAAAAACGAATTATTTCTTTAGAAAAGAAAAATGCTATTGAGGAAAGGAAATCAAAGAAAGTCAGCTTCAAAGATGATTCAAAGAAAAAGGCCAAAGATCCATACGACATGGAAGGTTTACAGAAAGTTCTTAAAACCATGTCAAATGAAATGGTTGAAATAAAAAAACAAGTAGCTGAAACTTCTACCAAAAAACCATTCCGAAATTTCAAAAGAAACCAAGTTGAATCTAAACCTCCTAATGCAATCTCTAATGCAGAATCAGAGGAAGAGGAAGAAGAAGAAGATACATCTTTAGTATCATATGAGGAAGATGAGAATGAAGAAATAGCTGAATTGCATGGAATGTGGGATTTTATTCTTCCTAATTCTGATAGTGATGTCGAACAAGAAGCTATGCCTATAAGTACTAGGAGTAAATCTATATCGGAACCAGTGCAAACAGTTCCTAAAAAGAAAATTAGAACTCCAAGTACCAAAGACATATCCCCTGTAAAGAAAACTTCTCTGTTACCTACTCAAAATCAGCCATCTTCTTCTAATCCTCCTTCATCAACAACAAAGACTTTAGTGGTGTCATATCCATTGGAGTACAACATTGTTGAAGACATGAAAAAGATCAAAGCCAACATTTCCTTACATGAACTCAGCAAATTAAAACACCAGCAGAAGTTGCTATTGAAAGAATTAAACGATACACCAATTGCTCCTTTACCAAGTGGTGTAGTTGCAAAAGCGGCTAGAGGAGCTGGTAAGCCACCAGATAAGGTAGATGCTACGGATACCGTGCTCATTGGAGAAAAATAAAATTCTCAGACTCCTCCTTTTCTTTTGACTTATGAGATGTACAATAAAAATCTGCACAATTGTTTGATTGATTCTGGAGCCTCCTCCAATATAATGCCTACTTATGTCTGTGCCAAATTGAATATCGAACCACAGAAATCAGCAGTTCATATCGTTCAATTGGATCGCTCTAAAGTTCAAGTTGTAGGAGAAATCAATTCAGTTACTATCAGATTAGCTTCTGATCCTAGGATTGTCCAAAGAATTGATATTTTGATTGTTGATATTCCTGAATTCTATGGATTAATCTTAAGCAGGGACTGGTCTGCGAAACTTAATGGTTATATCTCAACTGATTATTCACATATGTGGCTTCCCTACAAAGGGAAACCAAATCAAATCAAAGTTGAATGAGAAAAACATATGACGCACACTGTCACTGAATTTGAACAACCTAATGAGCCTGTGGCATTCAACAACAATATCCTTGGAGGTTATTCTGCCGAATCATTTCTTGGAAACTTCGAAGAACCTCAATCACCTTTTTCTGTAAATACTTTTGTTTCTCAAATAGAAATTTTTTCACAATCTGATTCTTCCATAATTGTAAATATTTCTGATGTAATTGTAGATAAGTCAATAGATAAATCTTTATTTTGGTCGTTATATTTTGATGGATCAAAGTCTAGTGATGGAGTTGGAGCAGGATGCATCTTAATTGATCCATATGGAGAGAAAACCATGCTGTCATGTAGGTTAGAATTTGAGTGTACGAACAATACCGCAGAATATGAAGCCTTGGTTCAAGGACTTTATAAAGCTATAGGGTTAGATGTTAAATACTTGAAAGTCTTTGGTGATTCCGAAATTGTTATAAAACAAGTTAGGAATACTATTCATTTCCTTTCAGGTCATCTTAAACACTATCAAACCCAAGATCTTACCACTCATTTTTTAGCGTTCAATATTTCTCCTATTCCTAGGAATCAAAATACATCAGCTGACTTGTTAGCTAATGTTGCATCTAAACTCCTGCCTGCTGAAGATTGCAGTCCTAATAGATTTTCTGTAGAATTTATTTTTCTTCCATCTGTCCCAGATAATGTCACAAATTGGAGAGTATTCTATCATGATCAAGATATTTTAAATTTCATGACTTCAGAGAAATCATATGATGAGAAAATTATTGATGAAGATGATCATGATTTTCAAATTGCCTCAAAAGGTAATGAAAATCTCATTCCGAAATATGTTGTTAAATTAGAGGATTTATATGACATTAAAGACAGATTCAAGAAAGTCACTAATGCTAAAATTCAAAGTTCCACTTTGAAGTTTGAATTAGTAAATCTTGGTTCTGATTCAAAACCTCAAAACATTAATTTAGGACTCAATTTAACACCAGAGGAAAGGAATGCTTTCATTAAACTCTTGAACAAATATAAAAAGGTTTTTGCTTGGAATTATGATGATTTAAAAATGTATGATACTTCGGTTATTCAACACACAATTCCAATGCTTCCTGATATTAAACCTGTTCAACAGAAGTTGAGAAAGATTCATCCAAATCTCGAAAGTCAAATCAAATCAGAACTTAATAAACTTTTGAAAGCCAAAATCATTTTTCCAGTCAGGCACTCTAATTGGGTTTCCAATATGGTACCCGTAAGGAAGAAGAATGGTGATATAAGAATCTGTATTGATTTCAGAAATTTAAACAAGGCATGTTTAAAAGACAATTTCCCATTGCCAACCATGGAACAGATACTTCAAAAGGTAGCTGGTTCTAAACTCATGTCCTTTCTTGATGGATTTTCAGGCTATAATCAAGTTTTAGTTCATCCAGATGATAGATTGAAAACAACTTTCAGAACAAAATGGGGAACTTATGCTTATCAGAAAATGCCTTTTGGTCTAATAAATGCAGGAGCAACTTTCCAAAGAGCCATGGACATAGCATTTAAAGGTCTGATCAATAAATCAATTGTTGTTTATCTTGATGACATAACAATATTTTCAAAAAAGAGAGCCAATCATCTACATGATCTAAAGAAAATATTTGAAAGATGTAGAAGGTTTGGTATTTCCTTAAATCCAAAGAAATCTTTCTTTGCTTTGGATGAAGGAAAACTTTTAGGATTTGTTGTGTCGAAAGATGGTATATACATTGATCCAGATAGAGTAAAAGAGATTTCTGATATTTCTTTACCTCATAACAAAAAATCCATGCAATCATTTCTTGGACAGATCAATTTTGTTAAAAGATTCATTCCTGATTTTTCTTTAATTTTTTTACCTATGCAAAATATGATCAAGAAGAATTCAGTATTCAAATGGGGGCATAAAGAGAAATAAGCATTTGAGGCAATCAAACAAGCGATCATTAATGCACTAGCATTGAATACCCCGGATTTTTCTAAAGATTTTACTTTGTATACTTTGGCCACCGAAACATCCTATGCAGCTGTTCTAACACAGCTCAATGATCAGAAAATCGAGGCACCAATTTCTTTCTTTAGCTCAAATCTGCAAGGAGCTGAGCCTAATTATTCCGATGTTGAAAAACAAGCCTTTGCCATGTTTAAATCAATCAAACATTTCAGACCTTTTCTCTTGAAAACACATACAAAAATCATTGTCCCATTCTCTGCAGTGAGGCAATTATTAATTCAAAAAGAAGTAGGAGAAAAGAGAGGTAACTGGGTAACAGCCTTGCAAGAATATGATATTGATATTAAACCAGCTAAGATTGTTAGAGGACAAGGTTTTTGCATATTATTGGCAGGAGCTCATAACATACCAGAAAATCAAGATTCAAATCAAGATATTCAAGTAAGTCAGATAAGTGTTACAGATTCTGAATCTCAGTATGTTGATCTTATCTATTACTTGAAAAATGGGTATGCTCCTTCTAATCTCAGCTATAAGAGTAAACGTGCTTTAAGGTTAAAGGCTATTAAATATGAGATCATTGATAATGTGTTATTCAGAAAAAATTATGATTCAATTTTATTAAGATGTCTTGAAAAGACTGAAGCCGAAAAGGTTTTGCAGGAGTTGCATGATGGACCAGCAGGAGGTCATTTTTGAGGTGATACCACAGCTCACAAAATAATTCATGTTGGTTATTACTGGCCTACCATGTTTAAAGATACGCATGATTACGTAAGGAAGTGCAGAATTTTTCAAACTGCAAGTGGAAGACAAAGGAAACCATCTTTTCCTTTGCAACCAGTGACTATTGAGCAACCATTCGAACAATGGGGACTTGACATTATTGGTGAGATAGTACCTCATTCTTCCAAACAGCACAAGTACATCCTTACTGCAACTGATTACTTTACAAAATGGGTAGAAGCAATCCCGTTGAAGGTAGCCATTTTGATGCAATTATTGATTTCATAGATCAATTCATCATAACCAGGTTTGGTGTACCTAACGCTCTAGTCTTTGATAATGCATCTTACTTCTCTGGAAATAGTATAATGGAATTTGCAGTCAAAAGAGGTTTTAAATTGAAATATTCAACAAATTATTATCCCCAAGGTAATGGTTTGGCTGAATCTACTAACAAAAATCTTATCAAAATCATTAAAAGGACCGTTGATCAAAATCAAAAGAATTGGCACAATTCTTTAATATTTTCATTATGGGATGATCGTATCACTGAAAAAGCTTCAATAGGAACTTCACCTTTCAATTTAGTTTATGGAAAAGAAGCTGTGATACCATCAAATTTAACTCTTCCATCATTAACCCTAGTGCAATTTATTGAGGAAAATCCTTCTTCATCCATTCAATTAAGATATGATCAAATCCTTAAATTAGAAGAAGATAGAGATAAAGAAAAAATTATTCATGAAAAACATCAAAAGCTTGTAAAATCTTCTTTTGATGCAAGTTCTACTGGCTCAAAAATTTTGTCAATTGGTGATCTTGTTCTGAAATGGGATAAAGCACATGAAGAAAAAGGTAAGCATACCAAATTTCAGAAAATGTGGCTTGGATCATTTCAAATCATTGAAAAGATAGGCTCAAATACATTCATACTCCAAGATCTAACAAGTAAGAGAGAATCTCTTCCTGTAAATGGGCTTATCTTGAAGAAATTCTTTTCATAAGGAGTAACCCCTTCTTAAACTGTACATATTCCTTTCTGCAGAGTTTTTGGTTTTTTTTGCAAATAAAGGTTGTTAATGAGACTCTAATTGACTGTTTACTATTTAAGAAAATTTCTTAGGAAGAATATTATAAATATTTATTTTGTGTAAATAATAATTTTTAGAGTAATGATCACAGTTTTTGGATAGTTTAAAATAAGAAGTTAAACTTTGAAAGATTATTCCAATCATTTGCATGATCTTTTGAAAACTTGAGGAGAATGTAAATCATCATAAGTTTATTGAGCAGAGAAAGGTTATCTATAAAAGTAAAAAAATTTCAAAGCCTTGGTACTCAAAAAACTCTGAAAATTGTCATCCATTGATTCTTAAGGATAAAACTATTTCACCCCATCCATTTAAGTTGTGATTTTTTAGAATGTAATTCTAAGAAATTATCTGAAAATTTAAGAGATAAGAGGTCTCATTATGAGCCGACTTACCATGTTCATAAGAAGTAATGAAACTGACATTACCAATACTTCATACCAAAACAGGGTAATGGCTTATAAATATAATACAAGGGGTCTCATCACGAGCCAGCTTGTTCAGTTTAATTATAACTAGTGAATGGCATTGTTATTAACTGGCTACCAAACTAGGACAATGGCTCTTAAAATAAAAAATAAGTAAAAGACAAAAACATGAGATAATAGGTCTTATGAATTTATCTTTTAAAAAGTCATAATTTTAGTTGGATGGGACAATGAATGGTTAATGGTTTAAAGGTAACCCTGTCGAGACTATGAACGTTTGCTGGTAGCAGAGGCAATACTTATGGCAATAGAGTATATTATAAAACCAAAACTTGGATAAATCCACTTACTTCATTATTAACACCGGTCAAAGCTTGAGATAACCCAAAAAAGTTTTTATTCTTAAGGAATTAGAAAGAAATTGCGAATGATTTTTATTTCTTTTTCATAGTTAGATTTTATTTGAATTATCCTAAGATAGTTTTCATTATCTTTAAAAATATTTATTTACTAGAAATATAGTGTTCATTTTATTTTTTCAGAGATAACTGTTTCTTTCAGTGAATCGCCAATTGTTGTGACCAGCAACAACCCCCCCTTTTTTTAATATTAGTAACAATACTAAATAAATGGGGACCCTTAGTTAAAAAATCCAAAAAATCAATTAGGATTTTTTTTTCCTTTTCAAAATAAAACTTTCTATCATAAACTTAGGGAAATCCCTTAGAAAGAACCTTAAGAAACACTTAAGTTTATGATAGATTACAATAAAATTGTTCTTTAAACAAAATATCGCATCCATTGCAAAATAGTAGATATCTTTTGAAAAACTGAAATTGCGATTTTGCGATTTTGCGATATTGCGCAGGTCGCAGATCGCATAGCGCAGAAAAGCGAAATGTTAAAAAAATTCTTTTGCGCTATTTCGCAATTTGCGCTTTTGCGCTATTTGCAATTTGTAATGGTTACGTTTTGCGATTTTGCGACATTGCAATATTGCGCAGATCACAATGTCGCAGATTCATAAAAGCGCGTTGTTCAAAGAAAATCTTCCCACATATCAATATCTGTTATGCGCTTTAATGATTGGATTAAATGAATGGATTGTCAATTAATGGAAAATGAGATTTTGTTTTGATTGAAAGTCATTTCACGTTATAATAATATATTTCATCCGTCTTTGCATTTAAAACAATCTCATCACCTTTCTCATGCCATTACTCTCATTTAACTCGTAAAACATAGGCATGAAGGAGCAAACGTCTATACAAAGCTTTCACTAAACACTATGGGTAAGAAAGAGAAGAGCTCGAATTCTGAAAACAGAGAAATGGCTTCACTGTATGTAGACACCGCTTGCAATAAGGATGTCGGTATATCCACTTGGGAAGGAATGTATAATTTGTTAGAAGAAGAAAACCTGTGGTGATGAAGGTTGCGGCTACAGCAGGTTCCAGTAGTACATCTGAGGCAAACCTTAAAGAATTGGCTTGTTCATTTCTGCATAGAATAGCGGCAAGGCCGGGGATTCTTCCGTATACAGACATGGTGAAATGGGTGCTAGACAGCACCGATATTTCAGACAGACAATTCAGAACTCCAGCTCAAGAGCTAATCGAGTCGTTCACTACGGAATATTTGAGGCTGATGTATCAGTTGCTGGAACCTCAGGCCACTTATAATAAACAATTCATGGAAGATTTTTCCAGAGAACATGCAAATTTGTCGGAATGCACAAAGGAGTGGACCAAAAGAGATGAACCATTTAAGAAAAACAAACAAAGTATGTACAGTACGGGTTCACTTACCTCTCCTTATTGTTTTGCTGCTGCCATGTTATGCAGGCTTTTTGGAAAGCCTGACATAAATATGACCTTGCCTGAATGGCTCCCTTTGTTGAATGCTGCCGTTAATTCTACAATTGTAGACTGGGCCAAAATCTTATCTGATAATTTGACCACTGCTATTTTTCACTACCGGTCCAAACGAAATGTTTCTCAGCAGATTTATCCGCCTTTTTATTTATCTGCTTATGTCATGGACGCTATCTGTTTTGTCTCTAAATTCCCTGTGATGGGTTGGCAATGGACTATCCACGATCCTTTGCCTATTCATGTGTACCATAAGGAACTATGGGAGTCTAAGTTTGTCCCCCATTTTTACCAAATTTGTCATGGTATAATGCTGCCATTGTACATAACATTGTACAATAAGGATGCCCCAAGGTTATCTCCAGAAACAGAGGTCGACATTCTCCCCGTCGCGAGATGGTTCAGAGAAGAATTGTTCACTTATGTGAGGGTTTTTGGAAGCTCTGCTTCCCCCCATGTTTTACCCCTATATATTCCAGATAGACTTGTTGCTCGAGAGATTGCTTATCAGACCTGTGGCCAAGGAGGTTTAACGAAAGACTTAAAAGAGAAGAAGAAAGGCATTTGGCCACAATTTCCCGTAAACTGTGGAACATTTTCACTGTTTGATGTTGGTCACGCATTCAAAGAAGTAAGCAACATTACATGCTTACAGCTGTTCAAATTTTCGAGAAGGTTATTTGACCCAAATGATATTGTTAAGAATTTTACCATTGCAATCAGAGTAAGGGAATTTTCCGGGGAACAGGATCTTTTTGATGATATGTTCCAAACAAGAAGTTCATTTAAAGAAGTTTTGAATTCAGCTCAAATGCAGTTATCTCCAGAGGAATTCCAGGAATTCAAACTTTACAGAGAGAGAAGACTAACTGCTATTCCTTTGGAAAATCTACGCTTGGAACCCGCAAGGGAGCAAACTCCTAGTGTTAGTCTTAACGGCAGTTCGAGTACAGATAAATCTAAGTCAAAATCTGATAGAGAGACTTCTGAACATTCCAATAAGTCTAATGAAAAGGAAGAATCAGTGAAAGATTCTGCGCAATTGAAAGAAATTCCTCAACAGCAAATTTTGACTTCTCAACAGACAAATCCTTCTCCAACCAATGTACAGCAACAGCCAGTCACCATTGAGTTAGACAAAGAATGGGAAAGTTTTAACCAATTGCTTAATGTAAAAGGACAGAATGTATAGACCCCTGTACAAACAACCAAAGTTTTGAGCACATGAACAAGCAGCACAGTCACAGTGACTGAACACATACCAATCACACCCTCCTCTGAAATTATACTCAATGTAGAGGACATTACTCCTCTAGATGTATTCTACAGCCCAAAATACAAAGCAGTAGTGAAGAAACAGAGAAAAAAGAGAAATTTAGAAGGCGCAATTGCTACTGAAGCAGAACAACTAGATGTTTTGTGGAAAGATCCTGCCACATAACCTACTGATAATCTCGCTAAGTTATCTCAAATGACAGGGGCTTTTGCTTCTACAAAAATTGACAAGGCATTTGAGATACAACTCTTGTTGAATGAAAAAGAAGAACAGATAAAATTTCTACAACAACAATTACAACAGGTACAGGCCAATAATGAAGCACAGTTGAAACTTGAAGAGATACAACAACAACTTCAAGAAATGAAAATAGGACATCAAAGAAGCTTGGCTGATAAATAAAAGCAAATACAAATTATCCAAGACCAACACAAAGATGATCCTAAGCTCCCAGAATTTATTTCAGAAACTATCTCTTTAAACAATCAACTACTGCAACAAGAGGAAGTTTTCTGCCAAAAAATCTTGCAATGGAATTCTTTTTGCCAAGAGAGCGATAAAATCACAAATCATGTCGTAGATTTACGAAATGATTATGATTTGATTAATGAAAAGATCAATGATTATTTAGTATTGCAAAAAACAGAAGAAGGCAGAAAAGCTGGTGCACCCATTATTAATGAAAATCATAAAGAAATATTGTTCAATAACTGGGATGCACAAATCAGAAGGGCAGAGAAGGCAGCAGAGGAGGCGGGTACAACGGCAAACACTCTTACTGATTGTGTAAATGATAATTTACACAAAGCTAATTTGATTTCAGAAACTACTCCAGGATATCTCCCACAGGCACATCAACTGCAAACAGAATGGAGGCAAAAGGCAGAAGAAAGAGAAAAATCAATCCAAGGGCTGACAAGATTAAATTGGGACTCATACTAGACATACTTAGTGAAGCCACACAGTCAGCACAGTGCGCTTAATTGTATCATCAATTCTACAGAGAAGATTGCGCCTACACTTGCCGACTCTGTCTTTTCAGGACAGTTGAATTCTGAAGTCGGTCAACCACATCTTCTCAAAACTATGCTAGATTCCTGCAAGTTTAAAGATCAAGTTCATAGATAGTTAGATTTAGTTTTAATTTTACTGTATTTTAGCCTAGGAAAAGGACGGTCATTAAACCGAATCCTTAATTTTTGTAATAGACTATTTTTAGATTTAGCTAAGTAGGATTTAAACCCTTCTCATGCATTTAGAGAAGGGTCCTGGATCTTAATATTTTTGACTTGGAGATTACATTTCTGTACTCCATTGGCTTAATATATTTTTAAAAGGATCACATCTGGTGATTTTTATGCGGAATTATCTTTGAAGTGTTGCATTTCTGTACCTTGGAATTTGATTTTGCATCAGAGTTACAGGATTAGAGTATCAGATTTCATTTGAAAGTCTTCAAGATGAATAAGGTATTTCTATCTGTTCACTGTTGATTTCTTTTGTCTTATGATATTCGCTTTAAAAATTGCTATCATTTATATATATTTGTTTTCACAACGCTTCTTTTTATATATCATTTCTGAGTATAATTGAAACATTATCTTTCATAAGTATATATAGATGGTATACAATGATGAATGAAATATGCTAATGCAACTCTGTTTAATTTCTTAAACAGAGTTATCTTTATTTGTTTCTGCACATTTCAATTTAAATAATAATACATTTTCATGGTTATTGTTAAATTGGAACAATCTTAAGTTGTATTCACATATAATTACCCGGGTTAGTGTTAGAATTTCTTTATCAGTATTTAGTTTAAATTAAATAGTTTTATTTTAGTCAATTTAGTCCCATTTTCACCCATCCAAATCAACCCATCACCAACCCATTTAGTTATAAGGAAACTGGTCCTTTAAATCCAGTCGGAGCCACCATACCAAACGGAAAAGGAGTTGTCCTAAGGTCCCGACCGGGTGGTTTTCCCCAATGTTTGAAGCAGAGATTTTCTAGGCTTCAACAGTTTCCTATGCAAATTTCTGAAAAATTAAGTAGTCTTGGAATATTGTTCTTTCGTTGATCTAGAATCATCTTATGATTGTTCTGAAGAATTCTCTGGCATAGATTAAAATTACATGATTTTGCATCAGATTTTTCATAGTTTACAATCTTGAAAAGTTAACCATATATTTAGATGAGTGTGTTTGATTGCATTTTTTAGAAAAATCACTTATCTTTACGTTTTAGGGTTTTTAGATTTTTTTGGTTTGTTGATCTATAGAAAAAGAGTCTTTCACTTCTAGAATTGGTTGTGTCAATCTTTTTTCTTCCAGTGAGTCCCATCATATATTCATTTATGCCTCTTGTAAAGATTTATTTCATTGATTGAAAAGCTAGTGTCTCTCATTGAAAGATAGTCTTGATTTGAATTTGCATGTTTTTATGCTTGTTTTAAACATAAAAATGGAAAATTTTCTTGGAGTTGATTTGCATTAGTATTTTCCTGCTGAAAATTAGTGCATTAGAGAATTTGTTATGTTTTCTATTATTTATCAATTCTTGCATTGTTGGAAGTGAATGGGACCTCTTTCCTTACTTTAGTTAGGATTCAACGAAATGAAAATATTACATTATCATATTTGATTGCATTCAGTTTTGAGTCAAGTTTTAACACCACCGGTTTCATATCCATCATCCTACTGAGTAAACAGTAATCCCAAAAAAAATGCTAATAAAATAAATTACACTTCTTTATATTTATAGGGCTCATTACACCTAAATTAGATTAAATTGTATGGATTTTGAATAGGAAAGTGAGTTAACTTTCCAAATATGCAAACAAACAATAGAATCTTGTGATAGGGAGTAAATCTATCTATTTCAGTTTTACTCTCAAAAGCTCCTCTTACACGAGACTTAAGCACGAGATCATATCAGACCTAGTGAAGTGATCGACCCACTTCATTAGTTATGGTAGTGTTATTTTCAAGCATTAGAAAATGTGTCAAAAGGTGCTTTAGAGTTAGTTGAAGGATAAACCTCAGATTAACCATGTTGAGGAACCTTCAAGGGGATTGAGCTTTGTTACTCTACCCTTGTGTGTATGTTCAATCTGTGGTTGTCCCCTTAGGTTAAATTGTTGTATGTTGTAACCTTAGAGACCATTATCTTATGGATTTTACCCAAGGTGACGGTGGGAAGGAAGTCCCTGTTGTACTTGGAGCAGACGTTGACTAGACTCACTTGGACCTTTTTAGAGGGTATTCTTCACTCGAGATGGCATAAGTGAAGTTACTTGCACTAAATCATGGCCATTAAGTATTTTTCCATCGTAACTGATTCCACCTACTCTATCTCTAGCCACTTTTCACATTGATTTGTGCAGGATTTGGTTTCATCATCAACTAGTGATTTCGCTGTGAAAAGGTTATTTGCATGGTTTGACTCCTTAAATTTATTAGCGTGTGTTATTTTCTTATTTTACTTTTTGTAGACCTTAGGTGTGGATTGTGAGTTTGGATTGTTAATATTGTTAAAATACTTAATAAAATCACTAAATTTGAATCTAATTGCAACAATTTTAGAATTTACCAATCAAGAAACCCCTTTTAATGGGAATCCTAGTCCTTTTCCTTGCTTTGTAAATGTTGGTCCTCCTTATACAGATACATTTTCATTACCTGGATTCCTGATAGGTTTACCAGTATGGTTTTTTTCAACCTCATTGGCCTCAAATACTCAAGTTTTTCTACCTCAACCGGATGCTTCATCTTAACCGAGTTCACCATCTCAACATCACCAACCTCATGTTGACCCTTTACCTTCTTCACCCAACATGTATTCCTCCCTTTATTCTTCTTTACTTTGTAAAAGCATTGATTCTAGATCAGGTGGCTAAGAAGAAGAAGAAAGGGAAGAAGAAGAAGAAGTAAGATAAGAAATAAGTCAACCAACCAACCATGGTTGTAAGTATTAGCAATGTTGAGGAAACCTCCAACATGCATCGCAAGCCCAAATACACTTACAATATTTGTAAGGGTGACCACTTCCTTATCAATTTTCCTAGTATTCCTGAGGTCTTGGAAGTATGGTCAGAAAATTCTTATCAACTTGTTGTTGATCCATTAACAAGTGATTTTCAAGTTCCGGGGAAAAAGGGTAAAGTTAAGTTTCGTTGTAGGTTATGCGAAGAGAGTCATCAAACTCACCTTTTCCCTCTCATGGATGTAGCCTCAAAATTATTTGAAAACCTTACTGTTTCTCAACAACAACATCCAACTGGTTATCGTATTAGTCGACGAAGTGATTGATCTAATTCAAAGTAAATTCAATCCCACTCTTCCATTGGAGAGTGAAACACATACCACTCAGGTTTATGAACCATTGGTTGATCGAGTGGTTGGATCGATTCCACCTTCATTTGATCCCACTCTCCCTTTAGAGAGTGAAGTTAATATCACTCAAGTTCTTATTTTTACTTCAGATTCTTCTACACTAAGGGTCATTTCACCCGTTTCCAGAGAACCCCCTCCAAGAACTAAGATTATTGCCTTTGATCGGAGTAGACTGACAAAACCTCGTCTGGCTTCTTCCACCTCTTTCCAAATCATTGTGAAGGCTTATGGTAATAATGTGCATCACAAACATCGATGAAGGTTCTTCTATTAGTATTTTATCCTCAACCGTTTGGAAAGGTTTGGGTTCCCCTCAGGTTGTTCCTGTTACCTGGAATTTTTTAGCTTTAAACATAACCATTAGTGAACCTTTAGGGATCCTTCTTAAGTTACCTATTACTCTGGAAGGAAAATTTGTTTGTATTGATCTTATAGTAGTCCAAGGCCCCTTGGATTTCAATTTTCTCCTTCGGCGAGACTTTTTCTATGCCATGAACGTTGTCATGTTCACACTCTTTCGACCGATGTATTTCCATCACAATGGAAACATTGTGACTATTGACCATCTTTCATTCGTTGATATTGACTCGACTACTAGTCATATGACATCCCTGAATATTCCTTATATGGAAGTGGTACCGACCCTACCACGAGTTAGTTATGTGGCAACATGTCCCATTCTTTCAGTTACCAATGCTAGCGAGCTTCTCAATGTTTGCTCGACTTATTTTTACTCAGATACAGTAAGTGACATGGTGAACCCTTCAATGGGGACATTTGAACCCAATTTTCTTATCCCTATTGAGTCCCTTGACATGTGTTCCTTCCAGAGAACTATTCTTCCTTCTGATGAAGATCTCTTGGAAGCCGTGATCGACGTGTGTCCCTTAGCATGTGTTCCTTCTAGTTGGAATCCATGAACAAGGTCTTCATAAGGATGGTTCTTTTACTGTGTCAACCTCATTAAAAAATTAAATAGTTCCCTATGAGGATGGTTATTTTACTATGTTAACCTCATTAAAAAATGAAACAAGGTCCCTATGAGGATGGTTCTTTTATTGTGTCAACCTTGTTAAAAAATGAAAGAGACCGCTATGATAATGGTTCTTTTACTATGTCAACCTCACTAAAAATTGAAACAAGTTCCCTATGAGGATGGTTCTTTAACTGTGTCAACCTCATTAAAAAATGAAACAGGTCCCTATGAGAATGGTTCTTTTACTGTGTCAACCTCATTAAAAATTGAAACAGGACCTTATGAGAATGGTTCTTTTACTATGTCAACCTCAGTAAAAAATGAAACATGTCCTCATGAGGACGGTTCTTTTATTGTGTCAACCTCGTTAAAAAATGAAACAAGGTCCCTGTGAGGATGGTTATTTTATTGTGTTAACCTCATTAAAAAATGAAACACGTCCCTATGAGGATGGTTCTTTTATTGTGTCAACCCCATTAAAAAATTAAACAGGTCCCTATGAGGATGGTTCTTTTACTGTGTCAACCTCATTAAAAAATGAAACAAGTCCTCATGAGGATGGTTCTTGTAGTGTGTCAACCTCTTTAAAAAATGAATCAAGTCACTATGAGCATAGTTCCTTTTATTCTGTCAACCTCGTTAAAAATGAAACAAAGTGATATTGGCATAGTTATTTTCCTGTGTCAATATTTTTTTTAAATGAAACAAATCCTCTCCTAATTGTGTCGAGTCTTTGACTAGATCTTGTAAATGTTGAGTCGAGTCTTTCATCTAATCTAGTAAATGAACCTTCATTTCATCCGCCTATTAGTAACCATAAGTCTACTTAGGCAGATCAAATGAAGCTTGGGGGGCGCATTCCTATAATTAAGTCATTATGGTGGGGGCATGAAAACTTATCTCAAGCATATTTTTCCTTTGTTTCAAGCTTGTGTAAAAATGAAACCACACTCAATCATAGTTTCTCTCTATTTCAAGCTTGTATAAAATTGAAACCTATCTCAAGTCCATTTCGGTTATTATTTTCAAGACTCGTTAAACTCATGAAAATCTCGAGCTTCTTTTCCAATCTTTTCATGCTCGTAAAATATACATGAAAATGTCAAGTTATTTTCGTCTTTTCCTGCTCATTAAATAAATTTAAATTCGGTAATATGAGTAAAATTTTATCACTTTTTCGGGCCTTAAAAATTACAAAATATCAAAATACTAGAGTTACCTTTAAGCTCTTTTTTGACTCTCTAAACATGAAAATATTATCGAGTATGCTTGTTTGTTTTGAACTCGTTAAATAAAACAAAAAAATGTCTTCTTGATATAAGTTTACCCCTTTTACGGATCATGTGGACTATTTACGAAAAAGGTATAATTTGAGTAATCATGGTCAAAATAGTTCTCTCCTACATTATTTTACCCTTTTCCGGGCTTGAGAGACTAAATTAACAAATAGGATGTTTCATATTTTACTTATGTTTTTCTCCTGACTCCCTAAAAACGAAAAACATCGAGCTTTACTTTCTTCGGGCTCGTTAAAATTCTACATTGAAAGAACTGAATGAGTTTTATTTTTTTCTTTTCAAACTCTTTAAATATGAAAACAACGTCGAGTTACTCCTCCGTTGAACTCGTAAAACTTTAACAATGTAGGATTCGTCCATCATGACGAGACCGAACCATTCCTTCCTAGGGTTCGTTAAAAATATTCTAAAGGACTCATCTATAGGATGATCTTAATGGACAAGCATATGTTATCCTCCTCAAGCTTGCACAAAAATAAAGAGGTACTTACCAGTAATGGTGGGGGGGAATTGGGAAGAAACATTTATTTTTGTATTACAAAAGGCAGTATGTCACTTTTGAACATGACACTCTGTCACCTTTTGTCTGCATTGGGAAATCCATTTTTCTCTTAGTTGATCATACCTCACTGAAAGTCTTCAGATGGTTTTGCGTCTTATTTTTTATTCAAATGTTGCCAAGTCAAAATTTCATGTCGTTGATATGTTCTAGACAAGTCCATACTCAGTCAAAATTACCTTGCAATTCATAGCCCTCAATTGTGTCATCCATCCCTGAGTCAATCTTGAATTAATTCAAAATCATTTCATTAAAACTGGACATGAGTTTCGTGTCATAGGCCCTCCGACGACGGGTCACTTCCTATCGACTTCAACTCATTATCTAGTAAGTTTATCTAGAAACCTTTTTCAGTACCTTGGAGCCTGCATGCCTTGATGGCAGGTTTCTTGCCTTCAATCAAATGATTCTATGAGTGTTCGACTTCAAGACATCTTTTCACGCTTCATAGATTGTACTAGGGTACCTTGAGAACCATTGACATTATTGCTAGTTTCTATTGTGCCTTTTAATGGTTTACATAATTTACTGGTAATCAGGTGGTTGCTACCATGTTCGAATATGAGACATTCACTCACATCATCAGATTCATACTATGGATTGATAGATATGAAGACCAAGTCCCTGGATCTAGTTTCATCCATCCAAGATGTATGGAGTTTTAAATATTCATGACTATAAAGATAGATCCATATTTAATGGTTGCATCCATACTATGTCCATTGCTGACATGGATATTTGTGTATTTCCATATTGATTCATTGATATTTGTTTACTCTTAATATGGGAATGCCTACCTTAGTGATGATTATATATTGTATTGTAACCATTGATTGTTTGTTTCAGGTTTCCAACCATGGTCTCTAATCCAAACTTTGGCATGATAAATCACTTCAGTCCTCAAACATCTTTTATGACTTTGCACTTTAGGGGGGAATCTGTTACATGTCATTTTTCCACCATTGCGAAAATGAACGCCAATCTGGATCTCTCGCTATCTGATGAAAGTGTCCCAAACATTCCCCTACAACGTTAGAAAAAAAAAATCCCAAAGAGAATGAAATTTATGGATTACATGGTCCAAAAACTCACTCACTTTTGAACATCTACGTGGTTCCCTAGCTAGATTCTGAGCATACACAAATCTTACCATTATAGCCAGCCCAAATCTATGCTTTGTCTTCCACTATTAAATATGCAAATCACTTAAAGTTAGTAGAAATAGAAAGTGATTTCTAGAAGATTTTTTGGAGGAATATTTCCCAACTGAAAGCTTTGAGCTTATGCTTACTTTGGCCTTATCCCTTTGTTCATGGAGAAACCTCCCTCTCTTTATGGAACCTTAATGCCTCTTTTTGAGTATTTCATCCCTTAAGAAGAGGATCTCAAACTTCCTCCTCTTGGCCTATAAATCCAACATATACCAGAGGGATTGGAGGGACTTATGAATGTAAACTTATGTTGTTGGAATAGGGCTAAAAATATTTTCATCTAAGGAGAGGATTGGAGACCATTAGAAGGAGGCATACATCATCAAGGATAAGGTTGTATTGCTCCTTTATATTTGATATTAATACAAAAGAGTGTTTCTTTCCTACTATATTGTTCAATGGAGTTGATGTATTGTGTATTCACTTCTATATTTCCATTAATAATGATATTAGGTACTAGTGATGAGTCTCCAAAATGTCATCCACTTTTACCCACATTTCCATCATTTTACCCTCATTTCGTAATTTCATAGCTACATAACCCTACACTAAGTAACCATTTTCAGGATCATATGGGTTTAGCATTATATTTTCCAAAGTCATTTATTTTAAGTTTTTAAAGTGAATTTGTGATTAAATGTTATATAATTAACATGTTTTCATATATACATGAAAGTGGTATAAGTTTTATGATATTGTAGGCCCACTTTTAGAATATAGAAGGGCCCTACTTGGCCTCCTAACTACAAATTCGAATTTCAAATTCCAACTCATGAGGATTTGTAGAATATTTGAAGAAGATATGGATCATTAAGCTAAGCAAATTAAAAGGAGAAGAATCATGGATGTTTTGATATGTGTCCTTATCAAAATTATGAGATAATTTGGAAAGGATTTGTATCTTATATTTTTATGAGATTGGTTATAACCACATGAGATAAGTATGGAATTAAGAAATATTTGAGGATCTATAATTATCTTAGATTTTGTATAAATAGGAGTGAACCCTTCACACAAAGGGTTGTCAATTGTAGTTGTAAATTGTTATTTGTTAGAGATTAGAGGTAGCTAGTGGCTTGTTGATAATTGGAGGTTCCAAGTTCCATTCAAGATGTGATTTTTAAAGTGAGGAGAGAGAATTCTTGTAATATCTTGTAATAATTTTATGAAATACATACTACCACTTTGATCTCTAGGATGTGATAGATGTTCGGTGTGCTTGTTGAGGAATGGAGGGCCCCCATCAACCCCAGTTTGCATACCTTTATACATATTGGTAACATAGTATATTTTTTTTATTTCATTTCTTTTTAGAAAGTGTGTTTTTATTTTATACAAGTGTGCTTTTCCTTTCAGCAAGTGTGATTTCAATTATGCAAGCGTGGTGTGATTTAAATTATGCAAGCATGGTGTGATTTCATTTATGCAAGTGTGGAGTGATTTCATTTACGAAAGTATGGTGTGATTTCATTTATGCAAGTGTGGTGTGATTTCAATTCTGCGAGAGTGATTTCAATTTCATGCAAACTGTGCTTTAATTTATGCAAGTGTGATTTCAATTTTATGCAAAGTGTGATTTCCTTTATGCAAGTGTGATTTCAATTTCTTTATGTTTGATTTGATTTAGTTCAAATAAGATTGATTTAATTTCTTTTACAATTAGTTGTAATTGCATTAGATTAATATAATCTGAAAGATAACCACCTAGTACATATAGTACAGGTATACCTCGCCAATTTACGAAACCCTGGGTTGACAATTAAATGACAGGGATTTAACTAACCATTAAATCACCCAACATTTTGGCGTCATTTTTCGGGAGGTATACATAGGTTTTTATTTAGAGGCTTAAAAAATTCATTATAGTTGCATGCATTTTTAGATGTATAGTTAAAATCATTTTTCATATTAAATATAAAAAATAAAAAATAAAAAAAATAAATAAATAAATAAATTGTACTAATATGTGTGTGCAACAAGAAAAATCAACCAATTGGACTAATTCACAAGTAATTAAGAGGGTTAAGAATGTTTTTCCTTCTTTACTTCTTAACCAGATTATCTACACAATTGGTTTTTCATGCTTTGCATTTTTAATGTATATTTTTCTAACGTTAGCATGAATATATTTTTACTCATGTTATGCACATGGTTACATTGGAAATATGCTTACACTTGATCGATTCTTCTATTTACAATAGAGTAGAGAAGGTAAAAAATCAAGTTTTGTTTTAGATTTAATGTTATTTGCAATTTTATTTTATTTGGTGGTGCAGTAAGAACCACCCAGCTCACTAATAATTTACAAGCCGATGAAGAAAGAAAAGGAAAATTTGAGAAAAAATGAGAATAGATATAGTTTGAGAGCCACAATCTGAATTTATAGATCAAAGCCATGTGTTTTTCCTTTAAAATTTCACACTCCAATTGAATAAAGAACTTCAATCTTTCTGAGTATGCTTTCTTATTGTGCCTTGTGCGATCTCGAAGATCAAAAAGGGAAATTGAATATGTTAGTCTTGAAATAATTTTTGCAATAAAACTCATAGATATAAAATCGGATAGGAGATCTAAATTCATTATTCATTCTAAAAATAATTTAAATTTAATCTCCAAATTTCAATTAGATCCATCTCAAAATTTGCTAAAATAATTTTTTTTTCTTAAAATAAAAATAATAATTTTAGAAATTAAACTAAATATATCGAACAAACCATTAACTGGGTTCTCGTAAATTTTTTACAAGAAATACATAATATTATTATGAAAAATGCCTGAAAAATTTTATCCCAATCCGCTTAACGATTTTCGAGAAAATGAAGATCACCACCTACATCCATTTTGATTATATCTAGAGGTTCTTACAACTGATCGATCGTATTTTTGGTGTGTGGAATAATTAGGACCATAGGAACCCTCATAAAAAAATTCAACCCAATCCGATCTGTAGTTTGTGAGAAAATCATTTCTGAATTTTACAGCAATTTCGATTATATCTCGAGATCCGTGAATTGGATTGATCTGATTTTTTGTGTGGAGAAGCATTAGGACCATAGGAACCTTCATAAAAAATTTCATCTCAATCCAACAAAAATTTTGTGATAAAATGACCTACAAACTTTGTTTCAACACACCTTGTAGCAGCTTGTTACAAAAAAAAAAAAAGAGTAAAAATTCATGAATTGTATCTTCAATGTTTTCCCAATTTTTATAGAATAAATTGGTTGTGAGATGCATTCTTTTTTGCAAGAGGATGAGTTCAATTGAAGATAAAATATTTTGGTGGCATGAAATTGATTGACAAGTGCACTTAGACACTTGATTTTCTCCTAAAAAAAATCTTGAATTTTGTTTAGGTAGACATTTGTCAAATTGTTGTCTCATTAGTCAAATTTCTAGAATGATTAATATTTTTTAACTTTAACTAATGTTTTTTTGGCTTTTATAAATACAAATTTGAATTTTGGTTTATTGGTAAGCATTTGAACTTGTAAAAGAGAGATCATGAGTTTAGTTCCAATAAAAGCTAAAATTTGTTAACTATTTTACAATATTGATAATCCTTAACTAGGCAACAATTTCACTACCGTGTGGCAACATTGGATTGTTCCATGTGGCAACGTATTATTGATAAATATTACATATTCATTGCCACGTTGTCCACCATGTCACCTTGAACAGTCAGCTCACCATGTCTCTATGCCATGTCAGCATCCACGTGGCACTCCTTGATGATGCCACGTGGCATTCATGCACAATTTGTTTTACTATTTCATAAAAACTTCAGAAGGGCATAAATTTTTCATTCGATGTCCATTTGAGGTGATTCAAGCATCATTTGAAACATCTAAGTGAGATTTACGCGAGAAGATAGGTTTCATCAACATTCGAGACAATTAAAAATGGTCATTTTGTTTACAGATTTTACAGCAATTGGACATGGAAAAAAAACATTAAATCATTAAAAACATGTTTGTGATATGAATTTTCTTTAACTTGGTTTTTGAATCACTAAAATTGGGTATCAAACAAAGACATTATCAACAAAATACTGATAGGTTGTCCAAGGTACCACTTCTTGGCAGGGAAAAGTTTGTTGATTTTTCCTTGAATTTGTTTTATTAGTGTTAGAGTCCCGTGATTTGGTAGATTGGTATACCAAATGACAAGGTAACATGAAACCAGTATTTGGAGTCCTAGGACCTAGCCTTCCTGGACTCAGAGAGGTATCTCTCTATTTGTTGGCAAAGGATATGAACTTGTTTTCTTTATAGGGTTGATTTTAGGCTAGTTATTAAGTGTGAGGTTTTGTTGTTTGTTTTGGTTGGGTATAATGATCAAAAAAGCATAGGTAGAATGAGGAAATCTCCAAGTCATTGGGAAATGGAGTCTAATGAAAGTCATGATAATTTCATCAATGGATCGGGGAGCATCATAGGGAAAATCTAACTTGGCCTGTGGATCTTCAAGTTTTAAGGGTAATGAGACGGACATCAATGGTAAGAATGAAAAGTAGGACAAAGGGAAATTAAGAATCCTTTATCATATGTACTTCTCAACAAAGGGACTTAAATATCATAAAAATGAAGATGAAATCAATAGACAGGGCAAGCCATAAATTCTATGATCCAACTACAGCAAATAATTATTCAAGGCAAACTTTTTCAATGAAATATAGAAGGTGAGAAACTCATTTAACTTCTAGTGATTTCACTTTCAAGGATAGAAAACATTTAAGACACACATATAACTGTAATCAGAGAATAGGGAACTCCTAAACATCCTTGATTATAGTTATGAAGATCTCTAAAACAATTAGTTAAGCAAGTACAAAGGGTGTGATCAAAACAAAACCTCTTTGGCAGACTTTAAAGAATGGTACTTTAGAGAGAGACTTCAAAAACAGTGTTTTAATGGCAGCAAATAAGCAGGGATAACCATAAATCATGCTTGATACCAACTGTATTCAACTATTTATGAAATAAACAAGCTTAGGGGGTCTAGAGAGAAATTAAGAATTCTCTAAAATGTCCTAGCAGAAGAAAACATTAAGGCAGTGAAGAATAAACAGAACTAAGGTGCTTTTAAAAGACATTTCTTAGCCTAAAACCTTTATTCTACTGCAACACAGAAGGGTGGAAACATAATAAAATAGGAAATAACAATAACAGATTAGAATCACTTCACCAAAAACCAAGCTCATGGATCCAGTGATCTAGCCTCCTCCATCAACAAACAAATCAGGGCATCCACAAGTTCCAAGACATCAATTTCTTTTCAACTTCCAAGAGACTATATATTACTTCAAAGAGTCATCAAATGCCAACATTTACAATGAAGCCCTCATGCTCTATTTAACTCAACAAAGGAGGGAAAAAACCCTAGATATGATTGGAAAATGTCAAAATCACTCATAAATGTCATTTATGCCTAAGAGACCATGCAAGGCCCAAGGCACAAAATATCTCATGAAATAAATGCTAAAATAACTTCTTGCACTTAATTCTAGAGTGATTTGCTTCAAAAAACACTTAAAATTTACTTTTCAATAAGTGAGTGTGTTTTTTTGAATTTTGGTCCAAAACACATTAAACAATCCATTTGCATTGCGCAGTCCATTTGCGCAGTGCCACTTTCAGCATAAAATAGGGTCTTTTGCAACCGAGTTTTGGACCCCTTCCCGATGTCAGATTTGGCTCCGTGCTGGGTTCGTTGGAAAGCCTAATGAGTCTACTTCCCAAAACATCTTGTAGTTTCCAGATCTAGATCCTATAGCGTAGTCAAAAATTCAAAAATCCAAAGACTATCATTTGTGCAGTGCCATGACCAAAACAGTGGCAGAAAGGTGAAAAAAGTGAGGTTTTGTTTACCTTTTGAGGTGTCAAACCTGCTCCAAATCATCTGAAACTTGGTGAGAATAATGTAATAGGTGTGAGAAGCCCAAAAATGTCAAGTTCTCCTCTTGAATATGCTCCATGTGTTAGCATAACGCCAGCGGCGTTGCGTTAATGAGGCTCAAAAATCACAAAAAACAAGAATTGCTCCAAAATCTCTCAAAATTGGTGGAGACCTTCCTTAAGGTGTCTTGGAAAATTGTTGAGAAGCCTCAGCTAAAACTCCAAGGCTATAATGCTCTTTCTCCTCCTTTAGGGTTTGGGCCTCATGGAGGGCTTCCTTCAGTTTGGTACAAACACTCTTGTGTTTCTTGGCATAATACTTTGTCATATTTCTTTGCATCTCTAAGCCTTCATTTTCCTTCTTTAACTTCGCCTCTAGGTGTATGTTTGCCCTCTCAAGCCATGATTCCCAACCATGTTCAATTTCCATAGCAAGGATTTCAGTGAGGGAAATTTTATCTACTAGGGTTGATTCCTCTTCCTTCTATTTTTCCAATGCTTTTTTTAGCCTATGGGTTTTGGCCTCTTCCTAGGTTGTTCCTCTTCACCTTTACTTTATTCATATGAGCCCATGTATTTTTCTAGTTTGACTTGTGCTCTTTGGGCTTCTTTCCGAGCTTTGAGTGCTCTAACCTCATAGATGGCTTGCTGGGCACTCATTTTATTGTTTTTCATTTGATAGAAGTGAATGGCATCCTTTTCACTCTCCAACTCAGCTTCTAGGTCTTATATTTGTGCACTCTTGTTTTGGAGGAGGAAGTTTAAAATTCTTGTTTCATTTTCTTCATCACTATCTATATGGATAAGTTCAAACTCCCTTTCTACTTCAGGATCCTCCTCTTCCACCTTTACCTGCCACTTACCCTTTTCCATATTTTCCTTGCCCTTGTCAAGCTTTGGATTTGATGTAGATGGCAAGGCCCCTTGCCTTTTGAAGGCAGCAAACACTTGCCTTGGCCCTTTCTGGTATGTACTTGTGAGATGAGTGATGGTGGTTTTGGAAGTGTTTTCATCATGGTTGTGACCCTTGGTGTTGTCATCAGCTCCTTCACCTTCACTAAGCTCCTCATCTGTCATCCCATGCTCTATTTGAATGCTACTTTCTTGACCTTCAACACCATCATCATCATTACTCTCCTTGCTGCTTTCTGTGTTGTAGCTTTGGTCTTCTTTGGGATTATCAGCCCCTGCACTTGTTTCACATTCATTTTGTTCATAATTAAGGTTATTTTCTTCATCATCCTCTGTACTATGTTCACTTTTATCATCATTAGAAGGGTGATTTGTGTCATGACTGTCATGGTTGTTGTCATGAATGTCATGACTATCTCTTTTGTTGTCTTGTTCTTTCATATTGCCACTGTCATACTCATGACTTTGCTCATTATTTTCATGACCAAGAAAATTGTCTCTTTGACTGTCTATTTCCTTATTTTTACCACTGCCATGCGCACTATCGTCTTCTTCATATTTATTTTCTTTATTTGTTTCTATGGACTCTGCATTTTGTTCACTATCTGTTGGCTCATTTCCTTCCTCTTCCATGGTGGCAGAGTTTTGTTTACTATCTTTTTGAATGTCAGACTCATCATTTTCATCACTATCTCCTTGTTCATCACTTTTTTCATCATCAGGGTCCCTTTCTTCATCTTGGGATGACTCATTTGTATTTTTACCATCACTGCCTCCCTCCAAATTGTCATTGTTTTTGTCTTCACCACTGTTGTGCTCATTTCCTTTATATTCTTCTTAATTTCCCTCTTTCTCTTCCTAATTAATTTTTTCCTCTGCCTCATTGATTTCATCACCTTCAACCTGATATTTATGTGATTTTCCATTGCCACTTCCAGCTTCACCTGATGCACCAAGAGAAGGAGAGGAAGGGATGTTTGCCTATGGTGAGGGTACTTGTGCAGATGAGGAAGGCAGATTTGGTTGATTAGGAGACTGTGGGTTTGCAAAGTCTTCATGGGCTATGAAAACATCCCAAGGTATACCCTGTTGCTCCAACTGATGTAAGACCACCATCTTGATCAGGGAATGGTGGAACAAGCTATGCAATTGTTGTGTTGGATTCCTCCTCTGGACAACAGAAGACATTTTCTCAATGCTCCTATAGAGATAGTAGGGTAAATTTAGCACCATAGCTCCTGTGAAATGCATGAGGAGTCTGACATGATAGGTATAGAGCCTGGAGTACCTCCTGTCACAGGTGAAGTATTTCATGATAACCAACATCAAGGATGCAAACCTATGTTTGAGATGTGAGAAAGGGAAAATTGTTTTGCTGCCTCCTCTATACCTTGTTTTGATAAATGGCTCTAAAAATTCTTTGTCCAATTTTCCCTTTTTAAACCACTTTTCACCCACAGTTGGGATACCTGTAGCCTCAGAAATGGCACCTGCTGACATCTCAAAATCTACTCCTGCAAGGCTTGAGTGCTTGTTGTGTAAATTGATAATGAGGAGCCTTGTAAGCTTAGGGTGGCTCTTTACTTGTTTGATCCTCTCACAAAACTGAAAACATCTTGCATTTTGAAAAGATGATAGGATCCTAGGAGAGGAAGTAATGGCCACTGTGCTTTGAGGTTCTAATCTATTCACTTTTCCTCCCTTATGTTTTGGTCTTAAAGGCCTTTGACCACTTTCACTGCCACTGTTGATTTCAGCTCCTAACATAATGATGGGAGATGTGGTTTTGACAATATAGGGTTTGGTGAAGTAAGGTGAGAAAAAAAAAGTGATGGAGTCAACTTTGGAGAATGAGTGGTGTGGAGGCTACGGTTCTTAGGGTTGAGTTTTTTTTGTAGCTTAAGGAGGCCTTCTCAAGAGTAGATTGCAGTCACCCTAAGCAAGTTACCTTTTTATGACATTAATTGGTTTCAAGGAGATTTGAAAATAAAGGCTCTTTGGCATGTATGATTTAGGGTTTACCTCACTAAGGGTTTTATCTTTAAAACTATAGAAGACCAAAATTAATTTGAAAAGTTGCTTGGGGCCAAAGAAAAAGGGGCCACTTACCAATTCTTGGTTCTTCTACAGCTCTTGGAGGCGAATGGAAGATGAAAAATTGACTTAGAGCAAGAGATTCTGCCCTTTGAATGTTTTATGTGTTTGCGCAGCACCCTGCCCGCTCTGTCGGGTCAACGTGTTAGCGCAGCGCCAGCAGGGTCTGCATGATGGTTAGCGTAGCGCCGAGCGCGTGCACAGTCTGTCAATATCTGGGTGAGTCAGGTGTAATTTTTGCGTAGTGCCCAAGAAATTGTGTATAGGGGTCATGCAGTTTGTTAGCGCAACACCCGAGTTTTCATGCAGAGGTGTCGAGTGGAGCACCAGAAGCATGCACTGTCTGCCGGTCTCCGGGTGAGTCGGGTGGCCCGTTAGCGCAGCGCCCGATATTTGTGTAGCGTCGGGCAAAATTTGTGTAGCACCGTTGAATTTTGAAAGGGTGGAGGGCCGGTTTTTGTAGCGCCGGCATGTATTAGCATAGCGTCTGTGATTTACGCAGCGCCAAAACGCTCTGCCTAGAAATTAGTAAAAACACTCTATTTTTCTCTTGAAACCCTTTTTCTCTTTTCCAACTTGTTGTACATGTTGACCCCTGCATATAAATTTTTGGTCTGCTGCCTTTTCCGAATCTATTTCAAATCTCTGTCATGGCCTAAAATCCTCACGCTCCCGTTTAATATTACCATCTCTGCCCGGAAAATCTGCCCTGCAAAGGTTAAAACCCATAATTTAAAACTTATCGGGCCCAGCCCCAAAGATTTTAGCCTTCCCCGTTCTGGTTTCCATATGTCCCGAGCGCAAAACCTCATGCCAGAAGGAAAGGGGGCTTAACAATAAACTTTTTTGGGTGCAACTGTAACCGTCAGATCCAAAGCCAATCGACGGAGCAGAGGTTGTTCTATGTGGTGGTCCCCGCGTCCGTATCCCGTCGCGGGAAACCGCTGGTTCCATTCCGCACAGCCTCCACCAGGTCGGCGGTTTTCGATCAAACGCCAGCGATTCCACAAATTGCGTGACGTGTGTCTTTGGTACGGGCCCAAAAAACCACCATTTCGCGTGTTAAAGGTTAGTCAATGGCCGGGCAGTGGAACTCACCCGTGCCGTTGTATTTGTCGACCTCCATCCAACGGCGGATATCCTCTGAAGATGCTCGCACGTTAACCTGTGTCCGTTGTGTCGCGTGGCCCACCATTACGTCGCTCCCATCGCCTTCGAGCCGTTGATCTGTCTTCCAAAATCCGACGGCCCAGAATCCAGTCTTCTCTGTCTGTTGACTCCGCAGCCACGTCACCCTCCCACCTTTCCCTCGTACACTCATGTGCCGTCTTCTCGCGTGTCTATACTATTCTCCCCCGCCGTATATATATATTTGTGTTTTTGTTCGTATTCATTGTTTTATTCAGTCATCACGTTCCAACTGTTTTACGTGGAAAATCTATATTCCGTCTGTTTATCAAAGCCCCCATCGTATTTTCTCCACCACCCTGCATGTTCTTATCATTCTGCCATGTCCTCACCACCATTATCATCAACACCTCCTCGTCCATCCCACTTCTACCTGGTTTTTCTAATGTGTTGGTGGATTTTGCAGGGTTTCAACAAATGAAAAGATGTTTTAGCTCACAGTCTTGGCTGCAGCGATAGAGCATCTCAGAAGGCAATTCAATTGAAGTTGTCATTATGAAGAAAGGTCCTAAAATTCGCCATGATAATACATCCATCGCAGGGGCAGGATTTAAAATCTTTCGAACTCTCCAAGGACAATATAAAGATGTCGGTTAGCGTATGGGGATATAAATGTTCCTGCAAAGAAAATCAACAAAGAATTAAAGATTTCAACAACCTCATTGAAGATTATGAGCTCATATCTGGTGTTAAAAGACAAGGGTATCGGACCAGAGATTTTTAGATCAAGCCGAGGGTACAATACATTAAAGATCATACCTCACAGATTATATTTCAGCTGATTTTCTTCTCAGGAAAGTACAGAAGGTTCATGAAGATTTTCTCTTATGTCGTGTCTATGAAGAGGTCTTCTTCCCAGTTCATTTATTCTTGCAAGCAACCTCAGGGTTTTATGGTAGCAGATTTTTCCTCTTTCCGCAAAAGGCAGAACATTTGTATATTTTATTATTTGTGTCTTGTTTATAAGGAGATTTTCATCCCCCAGCATTCATTTCTAAAGGCAGATTGTAAAGTACATTCATTTATATTTAGTCATTCACAGCGTGGGCGCGAATTTTTTCCGCCATTTTGTTCAAATTAAGTCATTAAATGTGCTCCACCTACCTCCTTCTCGAGAATTCTCTATCTCTTCTATAAAAACCCAGAAATAAGACATTAGAAGGGTTCCAGATTGCTATCAGCAAACTGTGCAGTGAAAAGGCTTTTGTATACATTTTGTAAAACTTCTGTATGAAGGCTCAGAGCCCATAGGGTCTCAGTGAGGAGGATTTATAACTGTAATGAGGATTCTGGTCTTTGGTATCTCACAGTATGTAATTTTCTCATATGTGTTAATACAATATCTCATTTCATGCTATTTATCTTCTTGTATCATGCTCTAGAATGCGAGTGGCTCACTAATCTTGAGTAAGTATTCATCCTAGTTGATGCCCATACTGGGGTTAGTCAAGCGCTTTAAATAGGCCTAGTCGTGATATACTGTTCCATGTTCATCTCATCCATATTTTCTGCTATATTAGTTACTTGAGGAGGGTGCTTTTAAAACGTCATTGTCATGTATGGATTCTTAGTTGGATAAGCCCATATGTGATTCTGTTGTGTATCTGGGTATCAGTCTCATGTTAACTAATATCTTCTTCATGTTTCTTCACTGCATCCACTTTCTGATATTTGATTTCTGTGGCATATTATTTGAACTGGCCCTCTTTACAGTAAGTTGTCTCTTAACTGTCTGATGCCTTTGTATTAGAGTTTTGCATGATGTTCCTACACTATTCTTATCTTTGTATCAGCTTCTGAGAGAGACTGGTCCCATTTAAACTAATTTTCTTGTTCAACAAGAGATAGTAAGAGAGCTTTTGGATTGACAACCCAAGCTATATGATGAGCTCCTTGCTATATTAAGATGTCCTAGGCACTGGTCTATGGCAACTCTAGACTGTCTCTAGGGGTGACAAAATTGTCCACAACATCCTTCTGGCGCCATTGCCGGGGAACAAATTTGAGAATATCAGTTTCCCTGGGCCTCGACAAATTGTTTTCACTCTCTAATCAGGTGAGCACAGAGAGTTGAAGAGTTGTGTATCTCTCACCTTGGCGACTCCACTGTTCTTTACTTGATAAATTTATTGGTAGTCTTGGCTCCTCGTAAGCCACATTTAAGGTCAGATACATCTCAGTCAAAGACACCTTACGTGTCTGACTCGAAAAGGATCATTCATAGAAGAGTTTGGAAGGAGAGGAAATCAGTTCATACTGAAAACCCTGAATATTTCGTTGAAGACTATCCGCCCTCTTCTTCTCAAGAAATCAGAACATAAAATCCTGAGTTTTACTCAGAAACTCCACTTAGAGGAAGTGCCTGTATTGAAGAAGATTCTCATCCTACTCCCGAGGCTGAGGAAATTAAATAAGTTGCCGAAGTAGCTGTTGTTAACTGTGAATTATTCCCAGCTATGCCTCAGGCTTCCATACAATATATTCCCATTGTTATTCATACTCCACTTCCTCCTACTCCTCTTCCTTCATTCGTATCTTAGGCTGTTGCACAACCCCCACCTCCTCCAATGGCTAATGTTCCTACTTTTCTATTGAACAAATATGCTCCACTGGCCTTACCTCAAGTGCTAAATGATATGCCACAGGATTACTTGAAGATTCTGCCTAGATTCAATGGTGAAAATGAAATTGATGCTCAGAAGCATCTTGAGACTTTCTGTTCCTTTGCAGAAAATTTAAATGTTGAGCATTTGGATGTGGTCTTAAGATTATTTGTACATTCTTTGGAGGGTGAAGCCAGAAAATGGTTTAAGACATTGGGAAATCGTTCTGTGACCACCTGGGACGAGATGGAGAATACTTTCCTTAGAAAATGGGGAGAAAAGAAATATTATGGTCAGTGTCTTACTGAATTTAATACTTTGAAGAAGAAGCATAATGAAGGAGTATCAGAGTTTATTAAAAGATTTAACAAGTTATATTTGAGCCTGCCTCCTGAAATGAATCCCCATGAAGCTGCTGCCAAGATAGTTTTTATAGCAGCCTTTGATTTTGACTTCGGCTTCTCATTGAGAGAAAGAAAACCTGCCACTTTAGATGATGCTCAGTCAGATGCTCTAGAGCTGGAAGCAAACTTTGCCTCCACTGGGAAATTAAAAGGAAAAATCGAACAAGATACTAGGAGGAGAGGTAAAGAAGAGGTCTCCACCTCTAATCAAGATAAGGATTAGACAAAATGGATGAAATAAGCAAAATGATTAAGAAGATGTTCAAGCTTAAGTTGGAGGCTAAAAATGCAGCTCCCAAGAATTTCTATAATGCTCCAAATAGAGGATACAATCCCCAGTATAAAAGGCCACCATTGCAGATATTGCCGAGAGAAGCAAAGGAGCAGCAAGACCAAGTACCACATCCATTGTACTTGGAAGGTCCAGCAGATGACTCCACTGAAGATGCTGCTTATGGATTAGAAGATTCAAATCTTGCCTTTTCAAATAATGATGATATAGAATGCCCATTGCAAGACGAAGAAGAAGAAGCAGAGATTGACCATTATTGTAAGCAATTTTCTGATTTCATGCAAGCACAATTCAATGTAAAGTATGATCTCAGGTCTTCAAGGAAGAGGACCCGAACTCAAGATCAAGAAGAGGAGCCACCTCAGAAAGAAACACCTGCTCAGAAGGAATCAGCAACAAAGAGAAACATAGAAAAAGGTAAGAGTCCTCTAAATGCTCCCTTGCTGCCTAGTGATCAGGTTCCTTCTTCTTCAAAAATATTCAGTCCTCCTAATGCTGAGTTAGTGTCAAAAGAAATTAAATCTTCAGCTGAAAATAAAGAGTCAAAAGAAGTTGTGATAGAAAAGCCCCCACCTGCTTTCAATCTGCAGAAAGAACTTGAGAAAATTAAGATCCCAGTCCCCCTGACCGAACTATTAAAACAGCCTGTATATCAGTCTCAATTTACTTCCTTCATACTCCCTCCTGAAATAACAATCGTGCCTGATAGTTTAAATCTTCAAGAAGAAAGACCCATGGTAGTCTTTGGCCCACATGTCGAGGAGATAGACCCCTCTACTCCTCCTTTTTATGTGTCTCTAGTCATTCATGACCTGCTGTTACATAATTGTATGTTAGATTCTGGGGCTTCCCATAATCTTATGCCTCTATCTGTCATGGAACAACTAGGACTGCAAATTACAAGACCATACAAAGACCTATATTCATTTGATTCCAAAAGAGTTAAATGCTTGGGAATGATTAAAGACTTAGTGGTCAATTTGGCCCAAATTCCAGCAAACAGTGTGGTCATGGACATTGTGGTCGCTGATATCCCAGCCCGCTTTGGAATGTTGCTGTCAAGGTCCTGGGGTACAAAAATCAGTGGGTCAATCAAATTGGATTTGACATATGCTATTGTCCCAGTCTTTGGAGGCCAGGAGAGAAGGTTATACAGGGAGACTAGATTTGTTAAAATGGTAACTAAGGCTGACTGCTCAGAGAATTCACCAGTTTATAACAAAGAGGGAGACTTCTCATGTTTGATGTTAGAAGAAAACCTAAATTATGCCCATGAGCCCCTCTTTGGTCAAATCCAAGCTGAGCAGCTTAAAGAGGATCAGGAATCAGAAATTTGGACTTTGCATTTTGATGGAGCAAATTCAAGAGAAGGCAATGGAGCTGGGGTATTATTAATCTCTCCCAGAGGAAAATGGATACCATTGTCCTTTAAATTGGAATATGAGGCTACCAATAACGTAGCCGAATATGAAGCACTTTTATTGGGACTGCAGACAGCTAGAAACATGGGCATCCAAAGTCTAAAAGTCATGGGAGACTCTGAGCTGGTGGTAAGGCAGATCAAAAATCAATGCCAAACCAAGCATCCTCGGCTGAGAGCTTACAGAAATGAAGTATGGGACATGGTGGAGAACTTCTTCTCAGCATTTAACATACAGTTCATGCCCCAGGAGCAAAACAGAATAGCAGATTCTCTTGTTGTAGCTGCCAGTACATTCCGTCCTCCTCAGAATCCACTTTTAAGATATGAAGTGGAGGTACGTTACAGGCCATCTATCCCAGATAATATTAAGCACTGGCAGGTATTTGAAGATGATGAACAGATGAAGAGATTCATGGAGACAGTGGGAGAATTCTCTAATATGGAGATCGATGACAATGAAGAAGAGGAAGCTGAAAATATTGTAGAAAACAAATGGGAAGAGAAGATAGAAGGTAATAAAGTGCTGCAGCTGAAAGGAAATGTTATACCTAGAGGTCTGGTGCCTCTAGAAAGATTATTTAACAAAGATGATATCCCATTGCAGCCAAACAAAGTGGTAGAAGAAAATCAAGTGGAAGATTTAAATCTGGGTACTTATGTTGATCCCAAAATTGTAAAATTATCTAAAAAGGTCCCAGAAGAATATAAAGAAAAATATTTGAAGTTGTTTCAATCTTATAAGGATGTATTTGCTTGGTCCTATCAGGACCTAAAAACTTTTGATGTTAATATAATGCAACATAAAATCCCTCTGAGGGAAGACGCAAAGCCTTATAAACAGAAGCTCAGACAGATAAATCCTCTGCTGCTTCCCTCTATTGAAAAAGAAATCAAGAAGCTACTGAAGGCCAAAATAATTGTGCCATTGAGATACTCAGAATGGATAGCAAACCTTGTTCCGGTTCGGAAGAAAAATGGAGAAATAAGGCTGTGTGTGGATTTCAGAAATTTAAAGAGAGCATCATTAAAGGATAATTATCCACTGCCTAAGATGGACTACATCCTGTAGAAAGTGGTAGGAGCATCCAGAATGTCAATGATGGGTGGCTTTTCTGGTTATAATCAGGTGGCTGTTTTCCCAGAGGATCAGAAGAAAACCGCATTTACAACACCGTGGGGAACATTTATGTATCACAGGATGCCATTTGGATTAATCAATGCGGGAGCTACTTTTCAGAGGGCAATGGACATAGCCTTTGTTGGAGAACAGGACAAGATTTTGGTGGTATATCTTGATGATATCACAGTATTTTCAAAGAATGATAATGAGCATATTGAGAATTTAAGAAAAACTTTTGAAAAATGCAAAAGGTATGGCCTTTCTCTCAATCCTCAAAAATATTTATTTGCATTATATGAGGGAAAACTCTTAGGGCACATTGTAACCAAAGATGGTGTGAAAATAGACCCTAAGAGAGTTGAAGTAATAAATAGTATTCCTTTACCCAGGAATAAGAAGGAAGTGCAGGTGTTTTTAGGCCGAATTAATTTTCTGAGAAGGTTTATTCCTAACTATGCTGAGATAGTTAGGCATATAACTGATATGTTGAAAAAGGATAATGAAGTAAGATGGTCCCAGGAGTCTAGAGATGCATTCACCAGGATAAAACAGGCATTTGTTGATGCTCCTGTGCTAGCTGGACCAGATTACAAAAAGCCATTTATAATATTCTCATTTGCTTCGCCTCATACAATTGCTGGAGTATTGTTGCAGAGAGATGAAGATGGATATGAGCAGCCTATAGCTTTCTTCAGTCAATTGCTGCATGATGCTAAATTAAAATATAATATATTGGAGAAGCAGGCATATGCCCTGGTAAAGTCCCTCAAAGCTTTTAGAACCTCTGTTTTGCAATCTCACATTACTGCATATGTTCCCACAGCAGCTGTCAAAGACATTCTTGTTCAGGGGGATAGCGAAGGTAAAAGAGGAAGATGGATTGCAAAAATACAGGAGTATGATTTGGACATAAGGCCTACTAAGTTGATTAAAGGACAGGGACTTGCTAAAATGTTATCTGAATCAAATCATCAAGCCTTGGGCATTAATTTATCCATGATAGCAAATGAAGAATCTGAGAAAGGAGAAGAGCAGCAAGGACTAGAGATGGCCACTCAAAAGGTACACATGAAATACCTCACTAGCCCTTGGTATAAAGAAATAGTTGAATATCTTTTAACACTTAGTTGTCCTCCAAGTTGTGATAAGATAAAATACAGAGCTGTAAGAATGAAATCCCAGAAATACATAATTGCTAACGGACAGCTATATTGGAGAGACCCTTTAGGTATATTACTGTTATGCCTCACAGAAAATGAAGTGGAAAGTATAATGACAGAATTTCATGAGGGAATATGTGGAGGGAATTACAGCTGGAGGGCTACAGCTCATAAAATCCTGAAGGCTGGCTTCTACTGGCCAAAATTATTTACAGATGCTTTTGCTTGGGTCAGGGCGTGTGACAAATGCCAAAGATTTGCAGAAAGACATAAATTAGCAGCTTTGCCCTTGATTCCTATTCATGTAAATGAACCATTTCAGAAATGGGGATTATATTTCATAGGAGAAATACATCCCCCATCAAGTGGCCAATATAAATGGATACTAACAGCCACAGATTATTTCACAAAATGGGTGGAGGCCATACCTACAAGAAAAGCTACAGATACTGTAATAATCAAGTTTATGGAGGAAAATATCATATCCAGGTTTGGCTGCCCTGCTAGGATTGTAACTGATAATGCACAGGCTTTCAAGTCTGCCAGATTTGTAAATTTCTACCAACAGTATAACATCATATTGACTCATTCCACAGCTTACTATCCACAGGGAAATGGCTTAGCAGAGTCTTCTAATAAAACCCTGGTGAGGGCCTTGAAGAATACAATAAATGAGAATCAGAAGAATTGGGACTCCCAATTAAAATTTGCTCTATGGGCGAATAGGATAACCAGCAAGAGAGCAACAGGGAAATATCCCTATGAATTGGTATATGGGCGAGCAGCTATGTTTCCTGTGCAATTGGCGTTGCCAGTATCACGTTTTATGCAGGAAAGCCAGGAAGAACCAGATGACATGGTCAAAAGAATTAATCAATTGGTCGAATTGGAGGAAACACGGAACCAGGTGAATCAGAGATTGATAGAATATCAAGAGAAAATGAAAAATGTATTTGATCGGCATGCGAAAGACAGGAAATTTCAAATTGGAGACCTGGTTCTCAGATGGGACGTTCGAAGAGAAGAGAAAGGTAAGCATGCTAAATTTGATCCGTTGTGGTTTGGTCCATTCAAAATTGTTAATCAAGGAGGAAACAATACTTTCATGTTGGAAAACCTACAGGGTGATCTGCTGGACACCCCTATGAATGGCCAATTCCTCAAGCCATACTTTCAATTCTGATCTAGGCTGGGAATTCCTATTGTATTATATTGTATATAAGTTGTTTTAGCTTTTATTTTTATAAAGAAAGGGGTGCTGGAAAATTATCAGAAGAGGCGCAAAGGAACGGAAAAACAGAATGTACATACAGAAATGTTCAGTGGTCTACGCGCTCTCGACATGTCCAAGGATGAACATGTCGTCCCCATATGGAGCCGATGTTGTACATGTTGACCCCTGCATATAAATTTTTGGTCCGCTGCCTTTTCCGAATCTATTTCAAATCTCTGTCGTGGCCTAAAATCCTCATGCTCCCGTTTAATATTACCATCTCTGCCCGGAAAATCCGCCCTGCAAAGGTTAAAACCCATAATTTAAAACTTATTGGGCCCAGCCCCAAAGATTTTAGCCTTCCCCGTTCTGGTTTCCATATGTCCCGAGAGCAAAACCTCATGCTAGAAGGAAAGGGGGCTTAACAATAAACGTTTTCGGGCGCAACTGTAACCATCAGATCCAAAGCCAATCGACGGAGCAGAGGTTGTTCTATGTGGTGGTCCCCGCGTCCGTATCCCGTCGCGGGAAACCGCTGGTTCCATTCCGCACCGCCTCCACCAGGTCGGCGGTTTTCGATCAAACGCCAGCGATTCCACAAATTGCGTGACGCGTGTCTTTGGTACGGGCCTGAAAAACCACCATTTCGCGCGTTAAAGGTTAGTCAATGGTCGGGCAGCGGAACTCACCCGCGTCATTGGATCTTTCGACCTCCATCCAACGGCGGATATCCTCCGAAGATGCTCGCACGTTAACCTGTGTCCGTTGTGTCCCGTGGCCCACCATTACGTCGCTTCCATTGCCTTCGAGCCGTTGATCTGTCTTCCAAAATCCGACGGCCCAAAATCCAGTCTTCTCTGTCTGTTGACTCTGTAGCCACGTCACCCTCCCACCTGTCCCTCGTACACTCATGTGCCGTCTTCTCGCGTGTCTATAGTATTCTCCCCCGCTGTATATATATATTTGTTTTTTTGTTCGTATTCATTGTTTTATTCAGTCATCACGTTCCCACTGTTTTACGTGGAAAATCTACATTTCGTCTGTTTATCAGAGCCCCCATCATATTTTCTCCACCACCCTGCACGTTCTTGTCATGCTGCCATGTCCTCACCGCCATTATCGTCAACACCTCCTCGTTCATCCCACTTCTACCTGGTTCTTCTAATGTGTTGGTGGATTTTGCAGGGTTTCAACAAATGAAAAGATGTTTTAGCTCACAGTCTTGGCTGCAGCGATAGAGCATCTCAGAAGGCAATTCAATTGAAGCTGTCATTATAAAGAAAGGTCCTAAAAGTCGCCATGATAAGACATCCATCGCAGGGGCAGGATTTAAAATCTTTCGAACTCTCCAAGGACAATATAAAGATTCCGGTTAGCGTATGGGGATATAAATGTTCCTGCAAAGAACATCAGCAAAGAATTAAAGATTTCAACAACCTCATTGAATATTATGAGCTCATATCTGGTGTTAAAAGACAAGGGTATCGGACCAGAGATTTTTAGATCAAGCCGAGGGTACAATACATTAAATATCATACCTCACAGATTATATTTCAGCTAATTTTCTTCTCAGGAAAGTACAGAAGGTTCATGAAGATTTTCTCTTATGCCGTGTCTCTGAAGAGGTCTTCTTCCCAGTTCATTTATTCTTGCAAGCAACCTCAGAATTTTATGGCAGCAGATTTTTCCTCTTTCTGCAAAAGGCAGAACATTTGTATATTTTATTATTTGTGTCTTGTTTATAAGGAGATTTTCATCCCCCAGCATTCATTTCTAAAGGCAGATTGTAAATTACAGTCATTTATATTTAGTCATTCACAGGGTGGGTGCGAATGTTTTCCGCCATTTTGTTCAAATTAAGTCATTAAATGTGCTCCACCTACCTCCTTCTCGAGAATTCTCTATCTCTTCTATAAAAACCAAGAAATAAGACATTAGAAGGGTTCCAGATTGCTATCAGCAAACTGTGCAGTGAAAAGGCTTTTGTATACATTTTGTAAAACTTCTGTATGAAGGCTCAGAGCCCGTAGGGTCTCAGTGAGGAGGAGTTATAACTGTAATGAGGATTCTGGTCTTTGGTATCTCACAGTATGTAATTTTCTCATATGTGTTAATACAATATCTCATTTCATGCTATTTATCTTCTTGTATCATGCTCTAGAATGCGAGTGGCTCACTAATCTTGAGTAAGGATTCATCCTAGTTGATGCCCATACTGGGGTTAGTCAAGCGATTTAAATAGGCCTAGTCGTGATATACTGTTCCAGTTCATCTCATCCATATTTTCTGCTATATTAGTTACTTGAGGAGGGTTCTTTTAAAACGCCATTTTCATATATGGATTCTTAGTTAAATAAGCCCATATGTGATTCTGTTGTGTATCTGGGTATCAGTCTCATGTTAACTAATATCTTCTCCATGTTTCTTCACTGCATCCACTTTCTGATATTTGATTTCTGTGGCATATTATTTGAACTGGCCCTCTTTACAGTAAGTTGTCTCTTAACTGTCTGATGCCTTTGTATTGGAGTTTTGCATGATGTTCCTACACTATTCTTATCTTTGTATCAGCTTCTGAGAGAGATTGGTCACATTTAAACTAATTTCCTTGTTCAACAAAAGATAGTAAGAGAGCTTTTGGATTGACAACCCAAGCTATATGATGAGCTCCTTGCTATATTAAGATGTCCTAGGAAATGGTCTATGGCAACTCTAGACTATCTCTAGGGGTGACAACATTGTCCACAACACAACTGATGAATGAGAGAAATGGAACTGAAACATCTTTATGCTCTTTGAGAGAAATAAATTACACTCAGAAACCCACTTTTGCTATGTTTGTCTTGGGTCATTTTACAATGTCACTAATGCTTCTTTGACCTTTTGGTTAAATGCCTATGACCCTTTTGAGTGATTTTCTTTGGGTAACAAAGTGTTGTAAGATGAAGAGGCTCCTTCCTTTTTTTACCTTTGAACTTTGGGGGTTGTTTAAACTATCTTTTTGAAAAACTAATACACATATTTACCCTTTTCTGGCCTTCTTAAGTGAAATTTACCTAAACATGAATTTTTCATCTTTTTCTGATGTTTTGAAAGTGATGTGTCTTTTTGAAAAAGGGGTGTACATCAGGTTCCCCATGTTTTCCCCTTGGCCACTTCTGATTTCTGCAGGTACCACAACATATGGTTTTTGGTCTGCTTGTCATTGTTTGGATTTTGACACCTCATTTTCTCAACAGTGAACTTATGCTCAGCATGATTTTCTTCTTTGGCATTTTACCTCATATTTTCTTCCTTTGATCATGTTTAAGATATTGACTATATTGGGATACCTACGCTCCATCACACTAAAACCTTCTACCATTCCTTCCTTTGGTGCAATGAAGTAGTGTTGCCTTTGACAAACCCTAAAGCCACCTTGAGAATCCTTTGAATGCCTTCTATTGTTTATGAAGGAGGACTTATCATCTTCTTTTGACCTGTTTTGTCCATTTTTTCAAACTCTTAGGTTTTAGGGGTGTTAGAGAAAATCAAACAGTGTTGTCTTCTAAGTTCTCTATAACCTTTCAAAATTCATTTATTATTTCTGAAAATTTTCAATGTGTACTTGGTGGAGTTGAGGTGACTTCTGTCCTTGTGGTTCTTGTACTAGCTTCTTGCTTTGGCAACATTGTTTTTCCAATTAGTCACAAAAGTCTGATTCTCTTTAAACACAGGCCTGTTTCCTTTCTCTTTGTTGTTGATGTCTTTTTGTGATGATTTCATCTCATTACCTTACCTATTCTTATGTTGATGGAAACCTTGAACATTTTTGCATAAATGTGAACAAGGACAGTTTTCCCTTGCAGAATTAGTGCTTTGGCCAAGGAGGCCTTTCTTGAATGGATTTTGATCAGTCTTGGACCAAGTTTCTTGCCTTCTTCTCCTTTGAATGCAGCCTCTTTACACAATAAAAACAGAGTTTTTAGAACACCTAAACAACCCTATGACCTATGAAACCCTAGGTGACCTAATGGAAGGTTCCTTGGACTTGAATTTTGCTTGAAATCTTGAATTGGGATCCTTAGGTGTAAAACATATTTTTTGATAGACTGATGTATTGAAGATCCAAAATACAAAGTTCTTGATTTATCTAAAGAGCCTACAGAGATAGTTTTGAGACCATTAGTGCTTGGGGTATTTTTGTAGATATAAGAGGGTTGGTTGATTGGTGGCCCTAGGTAGCAGTGGAGGGGTTAGGTAAAACAAAATAGAGGATTGAGGACAAGGTGACAAAAAAAAGACAAAATGAGTGACATGAGCCCCTGATGGCTCTTCTGGGATTGGTGAGCTGAGCTTGACATGATGGGATGATGAAATAGTAAAAAATTTATCCTAAGGATAATGAAGGCAGTGAGATTTTTATAACTCACAAGGTTCATGAACTTTGTTTCTATAAATCTAGGCTAAGCATTTAGTCATCTATAAAGGAAAAAATTATTGATGACTAAGAGTGGCTCCACTTGGGGAGGGTAGCTCCTTTTCAGGAGGTGTCCATAAATTTCAGATCTTTGGCTTTCATGGAGACTAGTGCCTCATCCATTGGGCAGATTTTTACCTCTTTTCACTTGCTAATGCCTGATTTGAAGTTGTGATGTTAGTAAATCTGAAAAACATGATTAGATTAGCTTCATCTCTACCTACCCAATCTACTTTCCTAACATTTTTTCTTCCTTGGGTGCACTTGAACTGGAAAACCCTTGACATTTTTCTTTTGAAAGAAAAACAAACTATCTACTTCTATCTTATTTCTTCCAAGAGTTCAGATTATTCTAATGAACTCTTTTATTCTATACCTAGACTACTCAACTGTCAAGATTAAGCTATTTGACAAGATTCATTCACTAAGCTATAAACATGAAATTGAAACATGGTTTAAATCAGGATTAGACAATCTGACTTACCATGGGTTTGTGGCATAAGGACAAGCTGCACATAAATATTATTTTTGTACAAAACAAAACTTCAGGAAATATAAGGGTTGTGATCAGTCATGTGTTAAGCATCCTTGTTTTCCTCTTTGGTTCAGATTTAAGCATGTGGAACCAGTATCTTTCTTTCCTAATCTATATTTTGACAAGTCAAATTGGAATTATTTGACCAACTATCTTTTACTAACTTATCAAAAATAAATTGAAAACATGTTTCAGCCATGATTAGGCTAGATGACTGAAACAAGACCTTATTTTTGAACCAGCAGTGGCATTTAAGGTTGCTCACTTTCAGTAGTACTATTTTTTGGGTATGGGGCTTTACCTCTTTTCAAATCTGCCCTCTTTTTCATTTTTTTCTATTTTTGTGCTTTTGTGATTTCCCTCATGCAATGTTTATGTACAATGAATGAAAACTTTTTAAACTAAGGGTTTTTTACAGTTATGGTACATGAGCATCCTATCTTGAAAAGGATCTCCTAACACCCTTTTTCCATTCTTCTCTTGTAAACATAAATCATAGCTACCTCCATTTGAAAACATAGTACAAATATTTTTCCAAAAAATTTCAAACAATCCATGTTCTCCTTGGTATTCCTTCTTTGAGTCTTGCTTCCCAAACTTGTTTCTGTCAAAGTTCCTCCTTAGGCAAAAAATTTGTTCTTTATCAGCGTCAAAATAGATGATGATGTCATCCATGTATAGGATAGTGAAAAAGTTGAAAACAGGGGCCATAACTTTTTTGAAGATAGTCTTCAGCACTCCATATCTTAGGAAGCATTTGGTTAAACATGTAGATATTCCAAGGAACTTTGAAAATGTCTTTATGTAGGTTGATCTGTAGTGGTATTATCTAATGGTAACCTGAAACACTACCATACAATGCCATCTGGTTAGAAACTTTTACCCTTGTCACAGGATGATTTATCTTGGGAGAATTATTTTTGTATTTCATGGAGGTTTTTCCTAGGTACCTAAAGTCTATAGACATCCTTCATCCCTTTGCTTTCCTTGTTAATGACATAATTTGCCCAAGGTTTTCATGGTTTTTCTTGAAAGAAGACCCCTTAGGAACAATGTTTATGTTATGAGGCTTTAAGCTTTTACTCCTATATACAAGAGAATCCTTAAACTTCTTTCATAACCTTATGTATTTCAGTTTTATGTGAAATGACAAGGTTCTGGACAACTTGATTATTTTGGGCCTTCCTAGGTTGCCTACATTATATTCCTCTATATCAATTTCAACAGACATCCCTTTAGGATTCATAGCAACATCTGTGAGAGTCAACAGCTTTTCTAGAGGGACAAGACTTTCTGATAATGAGGTATCTTGATAAGGAAAAAAAATAAGACTCCTTTGCTTTAGATCCCTAAGTTTTTATATTATGCGAGATTATTTTAGCTCTTTTAGATTGAGAAAAGGGAAAAGTTATATCCTAGAGGTTTATCCTTCATTTGAGAAACCTGACTTAGATTCTAAACTGATTTCGGGTTTTGAAATTTCATTTTCAGTTTGTGGATATTTAAGTTTGAATTTATAAATATATGGTTGTTCAGGGCTGCAATAGTTTTGACTGTTGAGTTCTTCATGTAGAGCTTGGTTTGGCTGTTGCAGTGTATCTAGATTTATCTCAACTTCACTTACCATCTCATTGATGTCTTCTTCATTACATAAGATGAAAGAATCAAGATCTGAATGAATAGAATAAAGAGGAGTATTGTCTAGCCTTTCTTGAATTCTAACCATATATTTCATGTGTGACTCTCGGTATAATCTCCTTGTTTGGTAAAAAATAGGGATGGTAGCATAGGACATTTTTAGTTGAAGGTTTCCCTGAAGCTTGGCTCCCCAAGATCTAAATAAAATCATGCCATACTTGGGGGGAATAGCTGCCACTACTATGTCCATGACCAAATTCTTAGCAGGCACTTGTGCCATGTTGACACAAAAATCCTTGATCAGGCCCAAACACTTGACCCTACTTGAATCTAAGGAGTACAGGTCTTTGTAAGGTTTAGTTATTTCTAGGCCTAATATATCCATCACAACTTTTGGCATGAGATTGTGAGAGGCACCAAAATCTAGCATGGCATTATGTAATATTTTGTCATGTATGTTTAGGCTGACATAGAAATGGGGAATGGCCCTTTCTTGGTATTTTCCTTCTATTTTGGGTCCAAACAATAGCTCAAGTGTGTCATCAGCTAAGTGTAGAGTGTTGGCATCATTTCCCATGTTTAGAACCTTCAGAACTTGAGACTTGTATGTGCCTTGGGTAATCAGTTCAGTGAGAGGCATGGTAATCTTAATTTTAGCAATCTCTCCCTCAAAACTGAAAGGTATATGTGTTTTAGATATATTTATATCAATTTTCTCAGGCATAACCTTTTCCACAGGTTTATTTTGCTAAATCTGATTTGGGACTTTAGAAAACAAGATTTTTTTAGGGCCACTAGTTGAGGTAGTAGGGCAGCTTGGATCACTATTTTGTTGGTTGATTTTTTCTTTGTTTGGATTAGCTTTCTTAGCCATAGTGTTTTTGTCTGCTGTCCTCTTGGGGGTGCTTTCATGTGCTTTCCTAACAGCCGTGTCTATTTGGATTTTCTTGGGAGAATCTAAGTTCTTTTTTCTCCTAAGGTCATGCCTATGGACTTCCATTATGTCATTTTCAAATCCCAAGTGGTAGTCTTCAGAATCCTCATGGTTTGTGTCAGTTTGATCGGAGGAAAATAAACCTTTTTCTTCTTTGGTGAGAAAGATATCATCTTCATTATCAGAACCTATTAGGTTTATATGGCTTTCTTAAGGTTCTGTAATTTCTCCTTCTTATTCATCTACACAGTTTTGTTGAAAGGGAGGTACGATTTGTTGTTCATTTTCCCTTTGTTTGATTTGAGGAGTGTCTCTTCTGAACTTTTGAGCTATATTTCTATTCTGGATATTGGCTTGGTTTTCCCTAGGAGGTGTCATTTCATTCAAATTTACCCTTTCTATCATTCTCTCCATTGTTCTCATTAGGTTGTCCATTTTGGTATCGGATGAGGAGGTTGAGGGCATGGTTTCATCTTTGTAGGTCACTCTCTTTTCTAATCTCATCCTAGATCTCTTTTCAATCAAGTTGACCTCGGCACTAATAGCTGCCTTTTGCATTTCTTCTAAAGTTTCAGGGTCTCTTTCTCTCAATTAGAATGTCATTTCTAGATCAAAGCCTTCAGGAAATTTCACTAGTGCTAGGCCTTGTGGAGGTTTCATGTGAGGTGGGAGGGCATTGTAGACACTATTAAACCTGGTGCGATAATATTATACACTTTCCCCGACATTCCTCTTAAGATTTTTATATTCAAAAAGGATTTGGAGGGGATTCTTCTTGATTTCCCACTTGTTTATGAAAGTTTGTTAGAGGGAAGGGAGATCATGTATTGAGTTAGGATTTAATGCTTTGAACCATTTTTTTGCCTCTCCTCCTAAGCTTTATGCAAAGATCCTCATTTTAATGGTTTCTTCTTCTATTCCATGTAATCAAAGGCATCATTTATCCTATCTACATGCTGTTGGGCAGTGATGGATTCAGCTCCTGTGGAATGAGGGATCTTGGACTGATAGTCATTTGGCAAAGGCACTAGGGGTTGAGGTAAGGCCAAGGGGGCATACCAAGCTGCCATGACGGGAGCTAATGGAAGGTTTACAAGACGAGGGTTAGTGAAAGGAGATGTATGATGAAGAAAAGTGGTTTTCACAGTGGTGGTATGGATGGGTGTGGTGGAAGTACTTGGACCAGCGAACTGATTCTGAATATATTTGGTATGGAAAGATTTAAAGTGATGGAGAAGTTGAAATTCAGGTGGTGTGGAAGGACATGCTTCTCTTGTAGAACTCTGTTGCAAACCTATGGGTTCAAGGTCAATATTGTGAATATTAGTTTGTTACTTGGTTCTGAAAAGGTCCTTTGTATGGTGCAAGTCAAACTAGGGATCTTGCAAAGCTGTAAGATGTTCAGGTACAGATCTTGCTTTGTGAATGGTCCTAACAGTGGTTAAGTTTCCAGATCTAGAAGTTTGCCACAAAATCTTCTCTGGGTCATAAACTATGTTGGGAGGGTTTGGGTCCGAATGAGATCTGGTATTGATCCTATGTGAAGCCAGATTTCAAACATAAAAATCAGAGAGGCTGAAAGTTTTTAGGATTTTTTTCCGAAGACTAGCCTCTCTTAGTGCTTGGTAAACTCTCACAGTATATAATTGGGTTCATAAACTTCTTAGGATTGGTTTGACACAAATCCAAGGAGTGAAATGAGTACTAGTGAAGTAATAGGCCTATTGGAGGCTAGTGGAGTTGCCAGGTGGATATTTTTGTTGTTTTTAAGGATGTATGTTCATGGTCAACCACCAATAACTAACCAAAAACCAATCTAGGGATGTTTTGGGGTTTTCTAAGTTTTTATTTTTGTAGTTTTAATGTTTGTAAGAGTCTCCTATAGCTCAATCATCATTTTCTAAGATGTTGAAACAAAAAAATTCTACTCTTGGCTATAATTTCAGTTCACTATGGTTTGACAAAGGTTTCTGAAGTCCTAAGGGATACTTAGATTGTCACTAACTCAAAAAGTCCCACCGTAATCGCCAAAATGTTGGGGTCCCGTGATTTGGCAGATTGGTATAACAAATGACAAGGTAACATGAAACCAGTCTTTGGAGTCCTAGGACCTAGCCTTCCTAGACTCAGAGAGGGATCTCTCTATTTTTTTTCAAAGGATATGAACTTGTTTGGTTTATAGGGTTGATTTTAGGCTAGTTATTAAGTGTGAGGTTTCGTTGTTTGTTTTGGTTGGGTATAATGATCAAAGAAGCATAGGTAGAATGAGGAAATATCTAAGTAATTGGGGAATGGAGTCTAATGGAAGTCATGATAAGTTCATCAATGGATCAGGGAGCATCATAGGGAAAATCTAACTTGGCCAGTGGATCTTCAAGTTTTAAGGGTAATGAGATGGACATCAATGGTAAGAATGAAAAGTAGGACAAAGGGAAATTAAGAATCCTTTATCATATGTAATTCTCAACAAAGGGACTTAAATATCATAAACATGAAGAGGAAATCAATATATAGGGCAAACCATAAATTTTATGATCCAACTACAGCAGATAATTATTCAAGACAACCTTTTCCAATGAAATATAGAAGGCGAGAAACTCATTTAACTTCTAGTGATTTCACTTTCAAGGATAGAAAACATTTAAGACACACATATAACTGTAATCAGATAAGAGGGAACTCCTAAACATCCTTGATTATAGTTATGAAGATCTCTAAAACAATTAGTTAAGAAAGTACAAAGGGTATGATCGAAACAAAACCTCTTTGGCAGACTTTAAAGAATGGTACTTTAGAGAGAGACTTCAAAAACAGTGTTTTAGTGGTAGCAAGTAAACAGGGATAACCATAAATCATGCTTGATACCAACTGTATTCAAATTTTTATGAAATAAACAAGCTTAGGGGGTCTAGAGAGAAATTAATAATTCTCTAAAATGTCCTAGCAGAAGAAAACATTAAGGTAGTGAAGAAGAAACAGAACTAAGGTGCTTTCAAAAGACATTTATTAGCCTAAAACATTTATTCTACTACAACATAGAAGGGTAGAAACATAATGAAATGGGAAATAACAATAAAATATTAGAAGCACTTCACCAACAACCAAGCTTGGGGATCCAGTGATCTAGCCTCCTCCATCAACAAACAGATCATGGCATCCACAAGTTCCAAGACACCAATTTCTTTTCAACTTCCAAGAGACTATATATTACTTCAAAGAGTCATCAAATGCCAACATTTACAATGAAGCCCTCATGCTCTATTTAACTTAGAAAAGGAGGGAAAAAACCCTATATAAGGTTGGAAAATGTCAAAATCACTCATAAATGTCATTTATGCCTAAGAGACCATGCAAGGCCCAAGGCACAAAATATCTCATGAAATAAATGCTAAAATAACTTCTTGCACCTAATTCTAGAGTGATTTGCTTCAAAAAACACTTAAAATTTATTTTGCAATAAGTGAGTGTGTTTTTTTGACTTTTGGTCCAAAACACATTAAACATTCCATTTGCGCTACGCAGTCCATTTGCGCAAAGCCACTTTCAGTAGAAAATAGGGTCTTTTGCAACCGAGTTTTGGACCCCTTCCCAATGTCGAATTTGGCTCTGTGATGGCTGGTTGGAAATCCTAATGAGTCTACTTTCCAAAAATTCTTGTAGTTTCCAGATCCAGCTCTTGTAGCCTATTAAAAAATTCAAAAATCCAAAGACTATCATTTTCACAACGCAATGCCCAAAACAGTGGCAGAAAGGTGAAAAAAGTGAGGTTTTTTGACCTTTTGAGGGGTCGAACCTGCTCCAAATCATCTGAAACTTGGTAAGCATAATGTACTAGGTGTGAGAAGCCAAAAAATTTCAAGTTATCCTCCTGAATATGCTCCATGTGTTAGCATAGCACCAGTGGTGCTACGCTAATGAGGCTCAAAAATCACAAAAAACAACAATTGCTCCAAAATCTCTCAAAATTGGTGGAGGCCTTCCTTAAGGGGTCTTGGACAACTGCTAATAAGCCTCAGCCAAAACTCCAAGGATTTCATGCTCTTTTTCCTCCTTTATGGTTTGGCCCTCATGGAGGGCTTCCTTCAGTTTGGCACAAACAAGCTTGTGTTTCTTGGCATAATACTTTGTCATCTTTCTTTGTAGCTCTAAGCCTTCGTTTGCCTTCTTTAGCTTGGCCTCTAGGTGTATGTTTTCCCTCTCAAGCCATGACTCCCAATCATGTTCAATTTCCATAGCAATGAGTTTAGTAAGGGAAAGTTTCTCTGGTAGGTTTGATTCATCTTCCTTCTGTTTTGCCAATGCTTTCCTTAGCCCCATGGTTTTTGGCCTCTTCCTAGGTTGTTCCTCTTCACCTTCACTTTCTTCATATGAGCCCATTTATTCTTCTAGTTTGTCTTGTGATCTTTGGGCTTCTTTCCAGGCTTTGAGTGCTCTATCCTCATAGATGGCTTGATGGGCACTCATTTGATTGTTTTTTATTTGATAGAAGTGAATGGCATCCTTTGCACTCTCCAACTCAGCTTCTAGGTATTCTATTTGTGCATTCTTGTTTTGGAGGCGGGAGTTTAAAATTCTTGTTTCATTTTCTTCATCACTGTCTATATGTATAAGTTCAAACTCCCTTTCTACTTCAAGATCCTCCTCTTCCACCTTTACTTGCTGCTTAACCTTTTCCATCTTTTCCTTGCCCTTGTCAAGCTTTGGAGTTGATGTAGATGGCAAGGCCACTTTCCTTTTGAAGGCAGCAAACACTTGCCTTGTCCCTCTGTGGTATGTGCTTGTGAGAGGAGTGATGGTCGTTTTGGAAGTGTTTTCATCATAGTTGTGACTCTTGGTGTTGTCATCATCTCCTTCACCTTCACTAATATCCTCATCAGTCATCCTGTTAGCACTCAAATCTACCTCAGGCTGAAATGAAGTAAAACTCAAGGCTACATCAAACCACGCTCAGCCTCGTAGCTAGCCCTACGAGGACAGGAGAGGGCTCTCTCCGTCAATCTCAAGAAAATGAGCAATAGGATGCGAGATGACTTACAATAAGAACTGATTTTAGGCTAGTAAAGAGATAGGAATGTTTGATTTTTGGTTTTTTTGGGTTTTCGCTGGAGTAATGGGAAAACAAGTTTTGGGTCCGGGGATAAGGTCAGACCTTTGCAGAGTTCAAGCTGGGGCGAGGTAGGTGATGATATTGATGCTTTAAATTGGATATATGGATAGATAAGACCGAGGAGGAGCTGAAGAGGGCAAAGAAGAACTTGGATCCTCTCCAAACAGCTGAAAACATATAGAACTAACTGAATTCAAAGGCTAAGCACTGTAAACAATGGATTCAACCTTATTTCACTCATTCAATTTAGTTCAGAAGCATAATGAAAGGATGGCAACATTAAACATGAAGAAAATTACAGTAAACAAAGGAGAAACACCATCAAGAACAGAACACCACAAGGATCCCAACAAGTGCCGCAAAACCCCTGATCTTTCCTTAGCCAAAATATGAAAAGTATGTACAATGATATCAAAAGTATCCCAAGAGTCCAACCTGTAGAATGCCTCAGAAATTACAATATATAGATCACTCTAACCCCTTTCCCCACCTATAGGGGTCGAATTCCCTCTTCAGGGATCAGTTTCAACCAATTCTAATCATGGAACTACAATCTAGGCAGCTAACCACTTGCCTCTAAAAGAGTGGAAACTGATCCATTACATTATTTTTTACTCATTTGAGAGTGAATCTTCTAGAAGAGATAAAAACAAGCCAAAGTTACATATCAAACATGAATTTACATCATAAAAACCCAAGAATTCTATCCATAAGCAAAACTGGTCCATAATAGGCGAAATAATGAGCTGGCAGCTGAAAATTCAGAAAAATTTCTAGGTGGGTCGCTCCTGAACTGCGTGGGTCGCTCATGTTCCAGGCTGATTTTGAGGTAGCTCCCGGCATCCAAATTGAGCTCATGATAGCTCGTTGGAAATCCCTGGATGTCTACTTTCCAACCCAAGTGGAATTTCTGAATTTGGAGTTGATTTTACCCTCCAAAACCTCATTCTCCCAGAGGTACTTCCTGCTGGTGCAAAAGGTGGCAGCAAGGTGATTTTCATGGTGTTTTTGAGCTGTTTGACCATCCAGATTTTGTTGAAATGATAAGTTGACTTCAGAGGATGCATAATTAACCATGAAAAATCCAAAAATGTAAAAATATCCTCCAGCAAGTGTCTAAAAAAAAAGCGAGCGCATGAGCGCGCGACCCACGTAGCTACAAAACCTGTTTTTTAGACCAAAAATTTGAAAATGACAAAATTTTCTCCGAATTTGCCCAAATTCGGAGCGGAGGTCCTCCATCATGTTTCCTGCCCATTCAATGAAGCCTCGGCCAAAATCCAAAGTGGATTAGGCCTTTTCCGCCGTCGAAGTGCTTTGCGCAACCTCCTCTTCATGATCTTCATCCTCGCTTTGCAAACATGCATGCGAGCCCAGTAATGGCCTTTCATGTGGCGAAGCATGTCTTTGTCTCGATTGGCCTTCGCCAACATCTTCTCCAGATGTATATTTACCCGCGTGAGTACAGTATCTCTGTCAGCTGGTGTCATGTCACCGGGTCTCTTTCGATTCCATTGTCTGTCCTCACGGATTTGGCGCACCTCATAAAATGTGAGCTCATCCTCGAGCTGTTTGTTGCGCTGCTCCAAATAGTTAATCACCCACCGAGCCTTCTGCAATTGGTCTTTCAGCTGGTCATTCTCGGCCCTTTGCTCCTGGATGACTTCCCTCAGCTTCGAGCTAGGAGAGCCCGTATCAACATCAATGACTGTCATATCGGTGTCCCGACCTCCTGATGGGCCCTCATCATGCATGGGCCTCTTGCCCCTGTCTTGTACCTGTACTTGCACTGAAGAAGTAGGCGAGACCCTTTCCACATCATGTGGAGATAATACTCGCCGTGTCGATGAAGTCGGCAAGACCCCTTCCACCTCACGTGGAGATAGTACCCGCCGTGTCGCTGCAAATAAGGCCCTGTGGCCTCGCTGATATGTCTGAACCAAAGGAGTGATGATATGCTCAACCTCAAACATGTCCAGCTGGTGTGAGGGCTCTCCTGCATCATGAACTGCCTCGGGAGGCTGCTGTGGCACTCTGAAAAAGTCTCTAGAAATGAAATACTCCCAAGTGATGCCCTGCTCCGCCAACTGATGTAACACCAAGATTTTGATCAAAGTGAAATGGTATATACTCCTGTACTGCTGCACTGGGCTCGTCTTATTCTGCACAAATGTCACCATCCTCTCTATGTTGCGGTGTATGAAATACGGAATATTCATCATACGCACCCTTGTGAAGTGCATCAGCAAACGAACATGATAGGAGAAAAGACGAGCATACCTGCCCTCACAACTAAAATACTGAATGATGAGCCTCATGAGCGGTGCATACTCATCTCTCAAGAATCTGAATGGAAAAACTCTACTCAAGTAAGCCTTATATCCAGTTTTAATGTATGGCTCATAGTGAAATTTCTCTAACTGCTGACCCTTATTCCATTCCTCGCCCATGTTCGGAATACCAGTGGCTTGAGCAATAGTCAAAGGTGACACAATGAAATCAACCCCAGCAAGGCTTACCCGATCACCCCGTAAATGAAGAACAAACAGACGTGCTAATTCACGATGAGGCTGGGTTTGTGCAACCATCTCACAAAATCTGAAACATGACAAGAATCGAAAACAATCCATAGCTAATGGACATGCCTGCAACCGAGCCAAAGAAGTAGGCTCCTCTCTGCGATGATCACCGCTTCTATGTTCTCTGCGGGACCCCTGTGGCACATTACCTTCAGTCACCGAATCACTGCCTGACCCTGGCTCATATTCTGACTCTGTCTCTGACATATCTCTGATCAAGCTTTTGGCAATGTGTATACTGATATGAATGCAGTGAAAGCAAAATTAGGATGTATGTTTCAAACACCCAACAAATATCCCCCACTGTCAAAGCACCATAAGGAAACAAACAATGATAATAGCTCTGTTTTAGGTGGATTGGAAAAGGCACAATCTCTGTGTTTAAATGCAAGTGGACTTTGTTCAAAAGGAGCGGGTAACTTTCAAAATTTTGAACAAATTTTATCAAAGGAGAGCATGGCATCAATAGAATGTGTTTGTCTATGAGTAATAACCACAAAGGTCTCAATGGGCAGTTTGAAACAAAGTCATGAGAATATTTTTACATTAGGCAGTGAGACTCATAACAACCATAGTCACCATGGAACAAAGGGTTTTAAACATGGTATAATAATAGCAATGGTCAAAATGGCAAAATGGGCATGAGAGCAATATGGTTTTGATATTATATGCAAAGCTGGATGTATCACTGCCATGAGATAGCAAACAAACTCATTCAACCATTCATTTTCATTTTAAAACCCTGAAAACAAGAATGCTATGACTGTGGGGTTTTAAATCCTCCGTTTGAACATTTGAAACCACCAATGATGCCACAAATGCATTCAAAAACATCAAGCAATTGATAGAAACCTGTTTGAAGGCCAGTTGCATCGATTCCAAGCAAGGCTGGGCGCTAAGAATAAATTTCAAAACCCTGTGTCTGCGTGGGTCGCTCACCCTCTGCGTGGGTCACTCGGCCCAGGTGGGTCGCGCCCCTTGTAACTTTACACTGCTGAAATGACCTACGTGGGTCGCTCTGCCCAGGTGGGTCGCTCGCCTCCTGCGTGGGTCGCTCGGCCCAAAACTCTGTCCACGCAGCTTAAAACTTTGAAATCGGCCCTCCCATCTTCAAATCACGATTTGGGTGCTATGGATTTGTGAAAATGAAACTTTTTTGGCTTTTATACTTGATACAAATATCTTCACAGTTAGATTTTGTTTCAAATTTAATTGCAAACCCATATTACAAATGTTTTTGTAATTTCACTTTTGGCTTTTCAAATACAAACTTCTTTTGGCTTTTCTGAGGTCGATACTAATGATTTTGCTGTCTTCTTGCAGGGATATGGCTATCTCGGCTAAGGAAAAGACCAAGGATCTGCTTTTGACAATTTTTTCTTGGCGGAATAATTACAATTTATTACACAATGATAATGAACAATTTCTAGTTCCAAAACAGAGTTTTGGACTAGAAATATATTTTTTTTAAAAATGCTGATGATAAAAATAAAAATCACAAATGCAGAACTTTCCTCACCTTGCAGGCTTTATGACTAATATACAAATGACTCAAAAACCCTAGACACCAAGACCTAGGACACTTATTGACATTTTTAATGACCATATATGTAATGACAATGACTATGAATGATTTTTTTGAGAAAATTTTTAAAATAGCACTGCAGGTGTAAATATGAGGAAACATAAGACGACAGACCCCTTCGTCAGTGCATGGCATGCTCCTAGTGAAATGCAATGAAGTGGAACAAGCGAGACACCTAATAATGAATATGCAAAAGACGAAATGATCACTGACGGAGGGCTGCAAGGGCCGACTCTAACATTGGCTCCAATGGGGATGGTGGCTCCCTGGAGATGCCAAGAACATCAGATCTCTGGGGGAGTCAGACAGTGCCTCTCATCCATTGGGCGATGGAATCATTATTTCAACTGATAAAACAAACTTTGGACAATTTTATTGACTGCAGATTTGACTAACGACAGACTGCAATTTGACCAAAACTGACAAGACTCAAACCGACATGACTCAAACTAGAAGACTGATAAAAATTAACTTGACAATTTCAAACCAACCAACCTCTATCTCCAGAATTATAGCCTTCGCTCCGGGCCCCAGACTGAAAATGAGAGATCAGTGCACACTTGCAACGAAACAAAAGTAAAGTGATATATACAATGACAATGAGATCAGCAGCAAGTACTCAGAAATAATAGCGCTTCAGCAACCGACCATTGATCGGTCCACCAGTACAATCATCTCCATTCATTTCTTTGAGAAGAAATGCATTCTGACCCCGATACGCTGCAATCTTGAAAGGTCCCTTCCACAAATTCTCAAATTTGCCGTGCTTTCCCTTATCTTCATTCCGAGCATCCCATTTCAAAACTACTTCATCCAACTGAAACTTATCTGCTTTTGCCTTTCTGTCGTAGATCTTTTTTATGCGCTCCTGCAACTTGAAAGTATTTTGAAATACCTCCTCTCGTGTCTGCTGTAAATGAATCATCTCATTAATCCTCCGCTGCATAGGATCCTCTTCACTTCCAGCCTCCTGAAGCAATCTGACAACCGGGACAGCAAGTGAAGTAGGAAAAACCGTATCCGTCCCATACACCAACTCGAAAGGAGACATACCAATAGACCTTTTCTGACTTACCCTATCAGCCCATAATGCATTCACCAACTTTTTGTGCCAAGCCTTCTTGTTGATTTCCAGCAATTTCTTAATGATATTCACCAAGGATTTATTTGAAGATTCCGCCAAGCCATTCCCTTGCGGATGGTAGGCGGTCGAATGTCCCAAGGTAATATTGTACTTAAAACAAAAATCAACCATCTTCTTAGACTTAAAGGCTGCTGCATTATCTGTGATTATTTTACTAGGACACCCAAAGCGTGACAGAATATTGTTTTCAAGGAAAGAGATAATTACCGCATCAGTGGCCTGTCGAGTGGGAATCGCCTCAATCCATTTCGTGAAGTAGTCTGTAGCTGTCAAGATCCATCTATGCTGTCCGGAAGATGCTGGGTGGATTTCCCCGATAAAATCCAATCCCCACTGCTGAAATGGTGCACTAACTTCGATTGGTTTTAGAGGCAAAGGCTGTAGTTTCTGCTTTCCTTCGAAAATTTGACACTCATGACAATTTTTAACAGCCTTGAACACATCAGAAAACAAAGAAGGCCAATAATACCCTGCCCTTAGAATTTTATTCGCCGTGGTCTTCCAAAACAAATGACCTCCACAGTCACCTTTGTGAAAATCCTCCAAAACTCTTTGAGCTTCCTCTTCTACCAAACAATTCAACAACATACCTCCAGGGTCTTTCCAATACAATGCAGAATTCAAAATGCAGAATTTAGCAGCTCTTAACTTCAATGTTCTACTCTTATTTCGAGGCATACCAGGCGGTGTAGACAAATTCTGAAGCACATATAAAATGTCAGCATACCAAGGAGAAGAAACAAAAATATCGGATACCTGAACCGACGTACTTTCCCCATCTTCATCAGACATGGCAGCAATCAAATTTATGTCTAGAGCATGCAGATTTGTTTCAGCCATGAGCTTGGCGAGTCCTTGTCCTTTAATCAGCTTGGTCGGTTTAATCTCCACATCGTACTCTAACAACGCAGCGATCCACTTACCTCTTCTTCCTTCTGGATCTGCCTGTACCAACACATCTTTAACTGCTGCGTTAGGAACATATGCTGTAATGTGGGAATGCAATATGTACACACGGAAATCCTTCAAAGCCTTTACAAGCGCAAGTGCTTGTTTCTCAATGATATTATACTTCAATGCTCCATCTCTTATGATCCGACTGAAAAAAGCGATGGGCTTCTCAACTCCATCCCTTTTTTGCATCAAAACTGCTGCCAATGTGTGCTCAGAAGCGAAAGAAAATAAAATGAAGTCTTGTGTGTAATCGGGGCTGATTAAAATAGGGGCTGAGGAAAGAGCTATCTTTACCAAATTGAATGACTTTACTGCCTCTTCTGTCCATTTTACCTGACTGTCCTTTTTCAGCATGTTCGTGATTTCTCTAAGGTGTTCCGCAAGATTGGGAATGAAACGACGCAGAAAATTCATTTTACCATTAAATGACTGTATCTCTTTCTTGTTCCGGGGCTGTTCAATCTGCTGTATGGCTTCAACACGTGCAAGATCAACTCGAATGCCATCTTTCGATATGATGTGGCCAAGGAGCTTTCCTTCATCCATGGCGAAAAGGCTCTTCTTTGGATTCAGCGAAATGCCATATTTTCTGCACTTCTGGAAAACAATTTTCAGATGATATAAATGTTCCTCATCAGAATTGGAATACACAGTTAGATCATCAAGGTAAACAACCAAAAACACATCTTTCTCATTGGCAAAAGCCATGTCCATTGCACGCTGAAAGGTAGCGCCTGCATTCTTTAAACCGAATGGCATCTTTGCGTAATGAAATGTTCCCCAAGGAGTGGTGAACGCAGTCTTGTCACGATCATCTTCCTGCACTAAAATCTGATTATAACCTGAGTATCCGTCGAGTAGTGACATCCTTGATGCTCCAACTACTCGTTGCAATATGTGATCCATTTTTGGCAGCGGATAATTGTCCTTTAATGATACCTTATTCAGATTTCTGAAGTCAATACATAAACGGATCTCACCTGTCTTCTTTCTCACGGGCACCAAGTTTGATATCCAATCCGAAAATCGAATAGGCACAATGATTCCTGACTTATACAACCTATTTACCTCTTTTTCGATTGATGGTAGCAGCTTTGGATTGATCCTCCTCAACTTTTGACGAAAAGGCTTCTGATTTGGTTTTATGGGAATAGTATGCTGAATGATATTGGTATCGTATGTTTTGAGATCTGAATAATCCCATGCAAACACATCAGAAAATGAAGATAACAATTTCACATATTCTGCTCTTACCTTTGGTGACAATGACTTTGACAATTTTACCATCTTGGGATTCTCAGCTGTCCCAATATTTACCTCTTCGACACCCTTCTCTGTTGGCCTCAATGTAGGCTTGCGGGCTACATCATCTTGATCAAACAACTCTTCCAAAGGAATCAATCCTTTAGGAATGATGTTATCCTTCAGTTGCAGCACATCCATTTGATTTATCTGTATGTCATCAATACCATCATCAAATTCTGTATCTATGGAGGTATCTTTAAACTTACCTTTATTCTGCATAAATTCACTAATCTCCTCATCATCCTCAAAAACTTGCCAACATCGCTGATTGTCTGGAACGGTGGGCCGGTGTTTCACATGTATCTCAAACTTGTTGCTGGAATTCATTGGAATCTTAAGATTGCTTGCTGCCTTAGCAAGTCCATCACCAACACCATTTTGTATGCGGGGCACACATGTCAAAGTATGATCAGAAAATAACTTCAAAATATCCAAAACTGCATTTCGGTAAGCCCTCATGCGAGGATGCTTAGCCCGAAACTCACCTTTAACTTGCTTTATCACTAATTCTGAATCACCATATACCGCAATCCTTTTCGCATTCAGCTTCTTGAGAATCTTAAGGCCAGCAATAAGAGCCTCGTATTCCGCTTCATTATTAGAACAATCGAATGCAAGCTTGTAAGAACACACTCTCACATTTCTCGGAACTTTATCAGGAGCGAAAACTGGACTTCGAATCCACACACCAATCCCAGCACCATCGCTGCCCATTGCACCATCAAAATCCATGGTCCAAAGACCATTTTCATCGTCCTCTAAATGCTGAAACTGTGTCGGCTCTGTTTTTCCTGTTTGCTGCCCATTGTCTTCAGCTGATTGCTCCAAAACAGCTTGTTTTTCTCTTCTTTCTTTTTGCAAAACTTCTCTAAAATTCTCATTGATCTCTGGTATGTCTTCTGCCTGAACTAGTTGACTTTCTACATCATTAAAACTATCATCAAGCAACACAAACGACTCTAAATCAGTATGTACATAATTCACAGGATGATTGACTGGCTTCTCTTTGCTAGTTATCATGTATTTCATCTTCTGCTCTCGATATAACTTTCTCATTTGACCGAAGACTGGAATTGTAGCATAAGAGAAATCTAACTGAAGTGTATCTTTCAACTTTGCCCCCCAAGATCTCGCAAGGAGCATCCCGAACCGTGGAGGAATATCGGCAACCACCACATCCATTAAAACATTCTTTGCTGGGATTTGATCTAAACTTACCACCAAATCTTTGATGAGTCCTATACACTTTACCCTGCTGGAATCGAATGAATACAAATCATGATACTCTCTTGTAATGTCTAATCCCAACTTTTCCATGATTGCCTTTGGCATCAAATTGTGCGAAGCACCCGAATCAAGCATAGCATTGTGCAATATATATTCATGCAACCTCAAACTGATGTAAAAAGGAGGAACATTACTGTCAGGAGACTCACCATTTAATGCAGGCCCAAAAATCAATTCCGGCTGATCATCCTCAACATTTACCGTGTCAATCATTGGATCAAAGTTCAGAATTTTGGTGACTTGACTACGGTAACTGCTGTTCTTCATAATCTCCGTCAAAGGAATAGATATTTTTAGTTTGGAAATTTCATTTTCCAAGCTAAATGCTGAAACCTTCTCGACCTCTCTAACTGGAATTTCCTTCTTTTCAGCCTTGTCTTTCACTATGTTTGACTGATTTACCTTCTCAGCTGATGATAATTTACTTGCTGCGGGGTCAATTGTCTCTTTTCCTCTTTTCTGTGGTATCGGTGAATCTGTCTTCGGTGCTGAAGCTTCTTTTCTTTTCTGAATGGGATTTATAGGCACATCTCGATTTCTCAATGAATACTGTTTCTGCTGAGCAGTCAATGCATTCAAATATCCTCTTTGGTATTCATCTGACTCTTCCTCTAAATCAACATCATTTGTTAGGATAAAATCCTCATCTTTCTGAACAACTGAACTTTCACCGTACTCCTCATCCTCAGTAATATAAATAGGAAAATCATCAGGAGTGAAGAAATGATTTTGCTCACCTGACACATCATCATCATCATCGGAATCATGACTCACAAAATTCTGCAAAAGAGGGGTCTTGATCTGCTGTTGGGCTGCTGGCTCTTGAGCTCTTTGTTCACGCTGCTTAATTCGGAATTGTGGCTACTGCTGGCCACGGAAATTTGGATTTCGAAACTGTGTTTCTGCTTTGTCAAGATTTATTCTTCTTAAAGCCTTTTCCAACTCACGGGCTAAGTGATGTTCTGATATAGATGTGGAAGGCTCTTCCTTTATTGTCACTCTTTTCTCTGCTTTCAACCGTGCTCTTTTATCATTCAGATTTGCCTCAACACTAACAGCGACCTTCTGCATATCTTCTAAAGTAGATGGATCTCTATCACGAAGGGAATAAGCCATCTCCGGATCAAAGCCATACGGGAATTTAAGGAGAGCAGACTTTTTAGACGGTCTCAAGTCATCTGGAATAGCATTATACACTGTATTGAATCTAATGATATAATCCTGAACAGACTCACCAGGATTACGTTTGAGGTTTGTATATTCTGAAGTAATCTGCAGCGGATCCTTTTTCATCTCCCATCGGTCTAAAAACTGCCTCTGAAGTTCTGCCAATGTATCGATGCTTCTTTGTGGCAAGGCTCGGAACCATTTCCGTACCTCTCCTCCAAAGGTTTGCACAAAAAGCCTCATAGTCACATTTTCTTCATCAATCTCGAAACGATCAAAGAAATCTGCCATATTGTCTACATGCTATTGTGCAGGAAGACTCTGTGGAGTGCCATCAAATGTCGGGATCTTTCTCTGATAGTCTGCGGGCATATCATTCAACTGCTGGGGTAACACAAGAGGTGCAAAACGAGCTGCCATAGCTCTTGGTGGATTGAAGACAATCTGTTGTCGAGGAGATACAGGAGGAGTAGGAGCAATAGGTCTACGAGATGTATTCAATGGAAACGGAGAAATTACTATTGATTGCTGATCAGAAAACTCAGGCTGAACCGGAATGGTAGGGATAAAGGGAGGCTCAGTAGGGATCCGTGAGCTTGATGTAATCTCAGATGGGTCAAGAACTTGTGAAGCAGATTCAGTAAATTCAAAAGTGTTAGTATCCTCAATAGAACTTTGCAGCTGTCTATCCAGGTACTGTGAAACAAATCTATATTGCAAATCTTCAGTAAACAATGGATCTGGGACTTATCTTGACAATTCAGTTTCGGAAAAATTCACAAACAAGGATGTTTCAAACCGTGCATCAAAAGGGATTTCATCAACATATATGATTTTGACAGGACAAGATGCAGATCGGGTAAGCACTCTGGAACTCTCAAAACTCAATTGACTTTCTCTTTCAGAACTCTCTTGACTGCCTTGTTTTCTAAGGGTCCTTGGAATCAGATTCGGATTTTCGAATATTGTTGGTGGATCAGGGTCAGGATTCGCCCTAGTATTCCTTCTTGAAGCCAGTGTATTGATCTTCTCGGAAAAAATTTCAAGGAACACAATCAATTATTTTCAGCCTTTCGACTTCTAGACTCAATCATCCAAAAGGTCTAGAACGAATAAGTATACTGGGGTGATTTACAAATCAAGTACCGAACACACAAGCTTACCGGAGATCGACTGAAGCAACGTTTATCTACTTCCGCTTATGCATAACAAAAGCGTTTCGAAAGCTACCTGGCGTGACTTCAGACTCCGTCTAAGACTCGTGGAACAAACACATCAACAAGCAAACCATTGAGATTTATCCCCAGTATGGTCGCCACTATGTTAGCACTCAAATCTACTTCAGGCTGAAATGAATTAAAACTCAAGGCTACATCAAACCACGCTCAGCCTCGTAGCTAGCCCTACGAGGATAGGAGAGGGCTCTCTCCGTCAATCTCGAGATAATAAGCAAGTATGATGCGAGATGACTTACAATAGGAACTTATTTTAGGCTAGTAAAGAGATAGGTATGTTTGTTTTTTGGTTTTTTGGGTTTTCGCTGGAGTAATGGGAAAACAAGTTTTGGGTCCGGGGATAAGGTCAGACCTTTGCAGAGTTCAAGCTGGGGCGAGGTAGGTGATGATCTTGATGCTTTAAATTGGATTTATGGATAGATTAGACCGAAGAGGAGCTGAAGAGGGCAAAGAAGAACTTGGATCCTCTCCAAACAGCTGAAAACATATAGAACTAACTGAATTCAAAGGCTAAGCACTGTAAACAATGGATTCAACCTTATTTCACTCATTCAATTTAGTTCAGAAGCATAATGAAAGGATGGCAACATTAAACATGAATAAACTTACAGTAAACAAAGGAGAAACACCATCAAGAACAGAACACCACAAGGATCCCAACAAGTGCCGCAAAACCCCTGATCTTTCCTTAGCCAAAATATGAAAAATATGTACAATAGTATCAAAAGTATCCCAAGAGTCCAACCTCTAGAATGCCTCAGAAATTACAATATATAGATCACTATAACCCCTTTCCCCACCTCTAGGGGTCGAATTCCCTCTTCAGGGATCAGTTTCAACCAATTCTAATCATGGAACTACAATCTAGGCAGCTAACAACTTGCCTCTAAAAGAGTGGAAACTGATCCATTACATGATTTTTTACTCATTTGAGAGTGAATCTTCTAGAAGAGATAAAAACAATCCAAAGTTACATATCAAACATGAATTTACATCATAAAAACCCAAGAATTCTATCCATAAGCAAAACTGGTCCATAATAGGCGAAATACTGAGCTGGCAGCTGAAAATTCAGAAAAATCTCTAGGTGGGTCGCTGGTCGCTCCTGAACTGCGTGGGTCGCTCATGTTCCAGGCTAATTTTGAGGTAGCTCCCGGCATCCAAATTGAGCTCATGATAGCTCGTTGGAAAGCCCTGGATGTCTACTTTCCAACCCAAGTGGAATTTCTGAATTTGGAGTTGATTTGACCCTCCAAAAACTCATTCTCCCAGAGGTACTCCCTGCTGGTGCAAAAGGTGGCAGCAAGGTGGTTTTCATGGTGTTTTTGAGCTTTTTGACCATCCAGATTTCGATGAAATGCTAAGTTGACTTCAGAGGATACATAATTAACCATGAAAAATCCAAAAATGTAAAAATTTCCTCCAGCAAGTGTCCTCAGCGGCGCATGGCTTCATGACCCACATCAAGTACAAACCTATTTTTAGAGCAAAGAATTTGAAAATGACAAAAGTTGTTTGTTCTTGTTTGCTCCAAATAGTTAATCACCCACTGAGCCTTCTGCAATTGGTCTTTCAGCTGGTCATTCTCGGCCCTTTGCTCCTGGATGACTTCCCTCCGCTTCGAGCTAGGAGAGCCCGTATCAACATCAATGACTGTCATATCGGTGTCCCGGCCTCCTGATGGGCCCTCATCATGCATGGGCCTCTTGCCCCTGTCCTGTACCTGTACCTGCACTGAAGAAGAAAGCGAGACCCTTTCCACATCACGTGGAGATAATACTCGTCGTGTCGATGAAGTCGGCAAGACCCCTTCCACCTCACGTGGAGATAATACTCGCCGTGTCGCTGCAAATAAGGCCCTGTGGCCTCGCTGATATGTCTGAACCAAAGGAGTGATGATATGCTCAACCTCAAACATGTCCGGCTGGTGTGAGGGCTCTCCTGCATCATGAACTGCCTCGGGAGGCTGCTGTGGCACTCTGAAAAATTATCTAGAAATGAAATCCTCCCAAGTGATGCCCTGCTCCGCCAACTGATGTAACACTAAGATTTTGATCAAAGTGAAATGGTATATACTCCTGTACTGCTGCACTGGGCTCGTCTTCTTCTGCACAAATGTCACCATCCTCTCTATGTTGCGGTGTATGAAATACGGAATATTCATCATGCGCACCCTTGTGAAGTGCATCAGCAAACGAATATGGTATGAGAAAAGACGAGCATACCTGCCCTCACAACTAAAATACTGAATGATGAGCCTCATGAGCGGTGCATACTCATCTCTCAAGAATCTGAATGGAAAAACTCTACTCAAGTAAGCCTTATATCCAGTTTTAATGTATGGCTCATAGTGAAATTTCTCTAACTGCTGACCCTTGTTCCATTCCTCGCCCATGTTTGGTATACCAGTGGCTTGAGCAATAGTCAAAGGTGACACAATGAAATCAACCCCAGCAAGGCTTACCCGATCACCCCGTAAATGAAGAACAAACAGACGTGCTAATTCACGATGAGGTCGGGTTTGTGCAACCATCTCACAAAATCTGAAACATGACAAGAATCGAAAACAATCCATAGCTAATGGACATGCCTGCAACCGAGCCAAAGAAGTAGGCTCCTCTCTGCGATGATCACCACTTCTATTTTCTCTGCGGGACCCCCGTGGCACATTACCTTCAGTCACCGAATCACTGCCTGACCTTGGCTCATATTCTGACTCTGTCTCCGACATGGCTCTGACCAAGCTTTTGGCAATGTGTATACTGTTTGAAGGCAGTGCAAACAAAGTTAGGATGTATGTTTCAACACCCAACCAATATTCCCACCGTCAAAGCACCATCAAGGAATCAAATCATGGATAAAATCTCAGCTTTAAATGGATTGGAAAAGGCACAATCTCTGTTTTGAATGCAAGTGAAATTTTGACCAAAACGGAGCAGGCAACCTTCAAAATATTGAACAAGTCTAGTCAAAGGGAGGGCATGGCATAAATAGAATGTGTTTGTTTATGAGCAATAACCACAAAGGTCTCAATAGGCAGTTTGAAACAAAGTCATGAGAATGTTTTTGCATTGGGCAGTGAGACTCATTACAACCATAGTCACCATGGAACAAAGGGTTTTAACATGGTATAATAATAGCAATGGTCAAAATGGCAAAATGGGCATAAGAGCAATATGGTTTTGATATTATATGCAAAGCTGGATGTATCACTGCCATGAGATAACAAACAAACTCATTCAACCATTCATTTTCATTTTAAAACCCTGAAAACAAGAATGCTATGTCTGTGGGGTTTTAAATCCTCCTTTTGAACATTTGAAACATCAACGATGCCACCGGTGCATTTAAAAAAACATCAAGCAATGATAGAAACCTGTTTGAAAGCCAGTTGCATCGATTCCAAGCAAGGTTGGGCGCTCAGAATGAATTTCGAAACCCTGTGTCTGCGTGGGTCGCGCAGCCTCTGCGTGGGTCGCTCGGCCCAGGTGGGTCGCGCCCCTTGCAAACTTACACTGCTGAACTGACCTGCGTGGGTCGCTCTGCCCAGGTGGGTCGCTCGGCCCAACAACACTGCCCACGCAACTTAAAACTTTGAAATCGGCCCTCCCATCTTCAAATCACGATTTGGGTGCTGTGGTTTGGTTCAAATGAAACTTGTTTGACTTTTATACATGTTACAAATATCTTCACAATCAGATTTTATTTCAAATCTAATTTCAAACCCATATTACAAATGTTTTTGTAATTTCACTTTTGGCTTTTCAAATACAAACTTCCTTTGGCTTTTTTGAGGTCGATACTAATGATTTTGCTGTCTTCTTGCAGGGATATGGCTATCTTGGCTAAGAAAGAGATCAAGGGTCTGCTTTTGACAATGTCTTCATGGCGGAACAATTACAATTTATTACAAAATGATAATGACAAATTTCTAGTTCCAAAACAGAGTTTTGGACTAGAAATATATATATTTTTTTTTTAAATGCTGATGATAATAAAATAAAAATCACAAATGCAGAACTTTCCTCACCTTGCAGGCTTTATGACTAGTATATAAATGACTCAAAAACCCTAGACACCAAGACCTAGGAGACTTATTGACATTTTTAATGACCATATATGTAATGACAATGACTATGAATGATTTTTTTGAGAAAATTTTTAAAATAGCACTGCAGGTGTAAATATGAGGAAACATAAGACGACAGACCCCTTCGTCAGTGCATGGCATGCTCCTAGTGAAATGAAACGAAGTGGAACAAGCGAGACACCTAATAATGAATATGCAAAAGACGAAATGATCACTGACAGAGGGCTGCAAGGGCCGACTCTAACACATCCCATGCTCTATTTGATTGTTGCTTTCTTCACATTCAACACCATCATCATCATTACTCTCCTTGTTGCTTTCTGTGCTATAGCTTTGGTCTTCTTTGGGATTATCGGCCCCTGCACTTGTTTCACTTTGGTTTTGTTCATCATTAAGGTCCTTTTCTTCATCATCCTCTGTACTATGTTAACTTTTATCATCATTAGAAGGGTGATTTGTGTCATGACTATCATGACTATCTCTTTTTTTGTCTTGTTCTTTCATATTGCCACTGTCATACTCATGAATTTTCTCACTATTTTCATGACCAGGAAGATTGTCTCTTTGACTGTCTATTTCCTCATTTCTACCACTGCCATGTGCACTGTCTTCTTATTCATCTTTATTTTATTTATATGTTTCTATGGACTCTGCCTTTTGTTCACTATCTACTGGATCATTTCCTTCCTCTTCCATGGTGGCAAAGTTTTTTTTACTGTCTTTTTGAATGTCAGCCACATCATTTTCATCATTATCTCCTTGGTCATCACTTTTTTCATCATCAGGGTCCCTTTCTTCATCTTGGGATGACTCATTTGTATTTTTACCATCACTGCCTCCCTCCAAATTGTCATTGTTTTTGTCTTCACCACTGTTGTGCTCATTTCCTTTATCTTCTTCTTCATTTCCCTCTTACTCTTCCTCATTAATTTCTGGCTCTGCCTCATTGATTTCATAACCTTCAACCTAATCTTCATGTGATTCTTCATTCCCAGTTCCAGCTTCACCTGATGCACCAAGAGAAGGAGACGAAGGGAGGTTTGCCTATGGTGAGGGTAATTGTGCAGATGAGGAAGGCAGATTTGGTTGATGAGGAGGTTGTGGGTTTGCAAAGTCTTCATGGGTGATGAAAACATCCCAGGGTATACCCTGCTGCTCCAACTGATGTAAGACCACCATCTTGATCAGGGAATGGTGGAACAAGCTATGCATTTTTTGTGAGGGATTCCTCCTCCGGACAACAGAAGACATTTTCTCAATGCTCCTATAGAGATAGTAGGGTAAATTTAGCACCTTTTCTCCTGTGAAATGCATGAGGAGTCTGACATGATAGATATAGATCCTGGAGTACCTCCCCTCATAGGTGAAGTATTTCATGATAACCAACGTCAAGGATGCAAACCTGTGTTTGAGATGTGAGAAAGGTAAAAAAAAATTGTTGCCTCCTCTATACCTTGTTTTGATAAATGGCTCTAAAAATTCTTTGTCCAATTTTCCCTTTTAAAACCACTTTTCACCCACAGCTGGGATACCTGTAGCCTCAAAAATGGCACCTGCTGAGATCTAAAAATATAATCCTACAAGGCTTGAGTGCTTGTTGTGTAAATTGAGAATGAGTAGCCTTATAAGCTCAGGGTGGCTCTTTACTTGTTTGATCCTCTCACAAAATTGAAAACATCTTGCATTTTGAAAACATGACAGGATCCTAGGAGAGGAAGTAATGGCCACTGTGCTTTGAGGTTCCAATCTATTCACTTTTCCTCCCTTATGTTTTGGTCTTAAAGGCATTTGACCACTTTCACTGCCACTATTTTTTTCAGCTCCTGACATAATGATGGGAGATGTGGTTTTGACAATATAGGTTTTGGTGAAGCAATGTGAGAAAAAAAAAAAGTGATGGAGTCAAATTTGGAGAATGAGTGGTGTGAAGGCTAGGGTTCTTAGGGTTTAGTTTCCTTTGTAGCTTAAGGAGGCCTTCTCAAAAGTAGATTGCAATCACCCTAAGTAAGTTACCTTTTCATGACATTAATTGGTTTCAAGGAGATTTGAAAATAAAGGCTCTTTGGCATGTAGGATTTAGGGTTTTATATTTAAAACTATAGAAGACCAAAATTAATTTGAAAATTTACTTGGGGGCAAAGAAAAAGGGGCCACTTACCTATTCTTGGTTCTTCTACAGCTCTTCAAGGTTAATGGAAGATGAAAAATTGAATTAGAGCAAGAGATTCTGCCCTTTGAATGTTTTCTGTGTTTGCGTAGTGCCCTGCCCGAGCTGTCGGGTCGGCGCGTTAGCGCAGCGCTGGTAGGGTCTGCACGATGGTTAGCACAGTGCCAGGCACGTGCACCATCTTCCAGTCTCCGGGTGAGTCAGGTGGAGTGTTTGCATAGTGCCCAAGAAGTTGTGTATAGGGGTCGGTTGGCTTGTTAGCGCAACGCCCGAGATGTCGTGCAAAGGTGTCGGGTGGAGCACCAGGCGTGTGCACTTTCTGCCATTCTCCGGGTGAGTTAGGTGGCCCGTTAGTGCAGCGCCCAATATTTGCGTAGCGCCGGGAAAAATTTGTGCAGCGCCATTGAATTTTGAATGGGCGGAGGGCCGGTTTGTGCAGCACTGGCCTATATTAGCGTAGCGCCGATGATTTGCACAGCGCCAGAACACTCTGCCCAGAAATTATTCAAAACACTCTATTTTCTATTGAAACCCTTTTTCTCTTTTCCAAGTGATGAATGAGATTTGAAATGTAATTGAAACACCTTTATACTCTTTGAGAGAAATAAATTACACTCACAAACCCACTTTTTCTATGTTTGTCTTGGGTCATTTTACAATGTCACTAATGCTTCTTTTACCTTTTGGTTAAATTCCTGTGACCCTTTTGGGTGATTTTCTTTGGGTAACAGAGTGTTGCAGGATGAAGAGGCTCCTTCCTTTTTTTACCTTTGAACTTTGGGGGTTGTTTAAACTATCTTTTTGAAAAACTGAAACATAGCTTTACCCTTTTCTAGCCTTCTTAAGTGAAATTGACCTAAACATGACTTTTTCATCTTTTTCTGATATTTTGAAAGTGATGTGTCTTTTTTACAAAGGGGTGTACATCAGGTTCCCCATGTTTTCCCCTTGGCCACTTCTGATTTCTGCAAGTACCACAACATAGGGTTTTTGGTATGCTTCTCATTGTTTGGATTTTTACACCTCATTTTCTCAACAGTGAACTTATGCTCAGCATGATTTTCTTCTTTGGAATTTTACCTCATATTTTCTTCCTTTGATCATGTTTAAGATATTGACTGTACTGGGAGACCTAGGCTCCATCACACTAAAAACTTCTTCCATTCCTTCCTCTGGTGCAGTGAAGTAGTGTTGCCTTTGACAAACCCTAAATCCACCTTGAGAATCCTTTAAATGCCTTCTATTTTTTATGAAGGAGGACTTATCATCTTCTTTTGACATGTTCTGTCCATCTTTTCAAACCCTTAGGTTTTAGGTTTGTTAGAGAAAAGTAAAGAGCGTTGTCTTCTAAGTTCTCTATAACCTTTCAAAATTCATTTTTTATTTCTGAAAATCTTCAATGTGTACTTGGTGGAGTTGAGGTGACTTCTTTCCTTGTGGTTATTGTACTAGCTTCTTGCTTTGGCAACATTGTTTTTCCAATTAGTTACAAAACCCTGATTCTCTTTAAACACATGTCTGTTGCCTTTCTCTTTGTTGTGGATGTCTTTTTGTGATGATTTCATCCCATTACCTTACCTCTTCTTATGCTGATGGCAACCTTGATCATTTTTGCAAAAATGTGAACAAGGGCAGTTGTCCCTTGCAAAATTAGTGCTTTGGCCCAGAAGGCCTTTCTTGAATGGCTTTTGATCAGTCTTGGACCAAGTTGTTTGCCTTCTTCTCCTTTGAATGCAGCTTCTTTACACAGGAAAAATAGATTTTTTAGAACATCAAAACAACCATATGACCTATGAAACCCTAGGTGACCTAGTGGAAGGTTCCTTGGACTTGAATTTTGCTTGAAATCTTGAATTGGAATCCTTAGGTGTAAAACATAGTTTTTGATAGACTGATGTATTGAAGATCCAAAATCCAAAGTTCTTGATTTATCTAAAGAGCCTACATAGATAGTTTTGAGACCATCAATGCTTGGGGTATTTTTGGAGATATAAGAGGGATGGTTGATTGGTGGCCCTAGGTAGCAGTGGAGGGGTTAGGTAAAAAAAAACATAGGATTGAGGCCAAGGTGACAAAACAAAGACAAAATGAGTGACATGAGCCCTTGATGGGTCTTTTGGGATTGGTGAGCTGAGCTTGACATGATGGGATGATGAAATAGTAAAAAAAATATCCTAAGGATAATGAAGGCTGTGATATTTTTAGAACTCACAAGGTTCATGAACTTTGTTTCTAGAAATATAGGGTAAGCATTTAGTCATCTATAAAGGAAAAAATTACTGATGACTAACAATTAGTACTATTTCTAAGTTTTTTGTGTATATATCAAGATGAAGAGAGACTGATCACATCTTTCTCTAGATAGACTTACATTTAATTGTAGAAAAAGTGTTAAGTTTTTGCAGGTTCTAGGAAACGATGAGAGAAGATCACTATATGCACGAGAAGATCGAGTTTCTTTCAAAATAGCATGATCATTTCATTCCAAATCAGATCCATTACACCATTGATACTAAAAAAAATACCATTTTTACCAACGCTACTCATTCCAAGCCTGCAACCAATCCATAATTGTCAATCTCCCTACTACCAAAAACTCATTTTCCTTCACAATCGTCATACTTTCCTACATCATTTTCACTCATATTTCCAAAAAATAAATTCATTCAACTCCCTTATAAAGCTGAGTCACCCCATTTTCATTTTCCTTTCTTTGAAATAAATCCAGTTTCAATGCAAATTTTTCATCCATAGTCCTTCAAAATATTATTGTACACTTGATTTAGATGATGGAGGATTCATTAAGGCCCCGCTTCTAATAATTTTTGGCCGATCGACTTTGACACGTCATCTTGGATCAAGATTAGAGATATTTCAAGTACCATAAGGCTTGCATACCTTAATGGCAAGTTCTCTCACCAATAAACAATGCGAATACATCAATGTCCCTTGTTTTTCAGATCTTCTAGGTGACTCAACTTCGACACATCTATTCATACCTAGTAAGATAAACTTAGGCATATTGACTCTCATTGACATCAATGGTGAGTAGTCTTGTGTTGGTTAATGACATACATTAATGGCCATTAATCCAACAATTTATTTCTATGTTCGACATCGATACATTTATTCACATAGATAAGAATTATGCCATCGAGTGAGAACAAATGAAAACCACATGATTTCAGCAGTTTGCAGTGGGACACAATTCAGCAGCCATAGCAATAAAGATTCCAATCTCATCCTCAATTCATACAACCAAGAGAAATAAGAAGCATATCATATCCTTTTACTTCATATTCCATGATCCATCAGCAGCAACCACACTCTTCTCGATATACATAGGTTGTCCACTATTCAGGTAAAGTGAAGGTATTTTGTTTTCAAATATTTAATCATGTAATTTCTTAAACACTAAAATTGTGATTTTGGAAAATCCCTCACCACATTCATATTCCCTTTCTCATTTACAAGAAAACCAAAAACACCTTAAGCTGGGGGGAAGGGATATTCATATTTCATGACACATGACACATGACACATTTCATTTCACCCTAACCAACATATTTTTCCCAATCAACTATTATTGCATTTTCACAATGGGACTTAAGAAATAATTCTCAATGTTTTCAAGTATTTTTATGCAACAAAAAAACAAGGCTACAAGGTAGCTACTACCTGCCGCTTAGTTTAAATGTAGTAATGTTGTAATGTGATCTTGATGCATAGAAACTTCATGAATTTGTTAAAAAGAAACAAGATTTGTAGAAGCAAAGAGCTTTATCAAATTCAAATGGTATTTCCCATTCAAGGGTGAGATTGCCCAAATCAGGAGTCCATGGGTTCCATGATTAATATTTCATCGGTTATGATTTAAAAACAGAGTGCATCATCGAAGAGAATTGGACTTTCTATTTGCACTATATAGTTTAAAACTTTAAACAATGAAGCATTTAAACTATATGCGATGTTGAAGTTCATTGTGCATTTCTTATGTCTATTTTGAAGATAGAAATTCATATTTAATTCTTGGGCCCACATTACATTTGCGCTCATAACATGCGCATATAACTTACATTAAAAACATAACATTCAAAGGTTAAGAAACCTTTCGATCGCGCGATAACAATACATAATAAAACACGTAAAACTATTACAAAACAAAACTTATCAAAGTGCTCCATCGCTTGATAAAACACAACTTATCAAACGAACCTTTTGCAACTGTGGAGCCCGCCGGACCTGAAAAAACTTAAACCAAATTGCATTGGGAATTTTCGCGTCACAAATGGGCTGACATCACAGACCCATTTGTGTGTGTGATGAAATATTAAAACGAGCTTATAAAATCTCATCGCGTCCGCCAGAATTTTTTGGGTACGAGCCCAAACTGTTACGCGATATGGAAATCAAATCCACCTTATAAAACTTATCAGGTCCGAGACTTACCATTGCAATCGGGTCAAAACAAAAGAACTTGCGATTCATTACAATGTTGTTGCGTGGTCTGTGGGACCACTCCTCCCGCAGACCTTGGCTTAAGCAGAGGGCGATTAAAATGTTTTCGATTGCGATTGCACCAATCCCATCGCATCATTCAACGGTGGCAAAAAAAACATATGCGGTTGTATCATATAACTTGCAATCGCAATGCAATCTCCCACATCAACAAGACACTTAATCTTAATACAATTTGTGATTGCGATTCGAAAGTATATCAAATATTTTATTGATTCATTTCTTTTTAACTTTCTATTTGCAATTTATTGAAAAAGGGAGTAGTATTCTTTAGTGCATATCTTATAAATATTTAATAAATTTATTTTATATGAAAATTATTTTAATTTCTATATTTTTGATATAAAATATTTGTTAATAAATTTCAAATACTTTAAATACATTTAAAATGCAAAGTTTAAGTGGTCAAAGACTTTAGCATTAGAGCATAATCTTGTTGTACATATTTATTATTTTATTAATACTAGCTATTATAAAAAAATAAAAAATAAAAATCTTTTTTTTTGAAAAATAACATTTCAAATATATTTTTAAATATAAAATAATCTATCTTCAAAGCAATGAATATAGATATATTAGAGACTAAATCTAATACATGTTAACGTAGATGGCAATGTCTACAGCCATAGATTCAATTATTGACTTGGATATCATCATTCTTATATAGATGTAGACATTTTATTAATCGTTTACAACTATCATATTTTTCCTGTGAAGAATAAATTGCATATTTGTTTATTAGGTGTATATTTGGTGGGACATATTAACTTGCATATTTCCCTTGTAGACAATCTTCAACTAAGAAAACAACATTACTATATTTCCCACATTACCTTTGCGCTCATAACATGCGCATATAACTTACATTAAAAACATAACATTCAAATGAGATCAAAGTGCTCCATCGCGCGATAAAACACAACTTATCAAATGGACCTTTTGCAACTGTGGAGCCCGCCGGACCTGAAAAAACTTAAACCAAATTGCATTGGGAATTTTCGCGTCACAAATGGGCCGACGTCACAGACCCATTTGTGTGCGCAATGAAATATTAAAATGAGCTTATAAAAGCTCATCGCGTCCGCCAGAATTTTTTGGGTGTGGGCCCAAACTATTACGCGATATGGAAATCAAATCCGCCTTATAAAACTTATCGGGTCTGAGACTTACCATTGCAATCAGTCCAAAACGAAAGAACTTGCGATTCATTACAATGCTGCTGCGTGGTCTATGGGACCACTTCTGCCACGGACCTTGGCTTAAGCAGAGGGCGATTAAAATGTTTGCGATTGCGATTGTGCAAATCGCATCGCATCATTCAACGATGGCAAAAAAAACATATGTGGTTGTATCTTCTAACTTGCGATTGCAATTGCGATCGCATCTCAATATCCCACATCAATAAGACACTTAATCACAACAACAAAAAATACTTTGCGATTGCGATTCAGAAGACTTGAGAGGAGATCGATGAGAATTAAGCACGATTCTTGGTAACTATCGCATCAAATTGGAATCGATTTTCAATTCACAGCGTTGAACCTGCTTGATAACTGACTTGATGAATTGAAGAAGGAATAGCATTCCATAGAACCATGTGGAAGAATATTTGAGTTGATTTGTTTGTTGATGGAAGTCAGATTTGAAATTGAGCGTGTTGGATTTGGAACGAATGCAGGAAATTGGAAGTAGAATCATGGGACAAGTCATATTGGAACCGTAACGGTGAGAGCACAGAGTTGGACTGAGTTAAGGTTCAACACACAAAGTTAATTGAAAACAACAGTTTGATGGAACCATGCCACGGAACCTTGAAATAGACGGAGCCTTGAAATAGTGGGAACCTTGGAGAAATAGTGGAAGCTTTTCCTTATTACAGACTTGCCTGAACAAGACGTTATACACATAATTAAATGTTAATAATGGAACCATAAACATTATTAATGTTGTAAATTTTTCTGAAGTGAAATCAACATAGATGCCAGACAGGGTAGATAGTAGCTGATGCCAGTGAATCAATAAATAAATAATTGTAAAATAAGATTACAGCCAAGGCAAGTTAGATTTAATTCGACAACAGTTAAATCAATTCCTACAGAATAAAATCGTTGCTATTGGCATTATAAATACATTCAGGAGATCTTTAAATAGATTTATAATATTTATATATAATGTCATATTGTAAATACAAGTTCTATTCATTAAATATATATGTATAAATTCTGAAAATACTTGTAAAGGCCTAATGGAAAATCTATATTCGTTAAATATACATATATTGAGTCTGAAAGTATCTGCAAATAGCTAGAAGAAAGACAATAAATATAACTAGTGATTTGTGTTCCTAATTACTCTGTGAAAACTTTTCTGTCGTATGTGCATTTGTATGCTTTCTTGTTCTAGCAAAATGTTGCAGAGATGCTACACTTTGAGAGAGGGGGATCTGAGCAGTAAAATCTGGTACAAAAATTGAGAAGAGCTTTGGACTAATTTCTGGATTACTATGTGTTTTTGTTGTAGCCAATGCTCGTAGAAGTGCTGGGGCTACAAAGAAGAGGGAAAAATTAGTACAAATCTTGCTATTTTGGATAGCATAATTTAAAGTGCATATATCTAATTTTTACTTGAAAGATGAAGAATAAATACAACTTGTTGTCAACTGATTGGATCTTGTTGTCTTCGTTGATTGTAAATGTACCATTTATTTTGAAATCGTGTAGCATATACATGGTTGCTTGTTTCTTTTGAACATAGTCTTGAAAAGACATTCGTGCTAGGTTGGGAAGTAATTGTTTCAAGAGCAATTTGTTTCTGATGCAACATTGCAATTTGGTGTTGTTAGACTTGATTATGCAATTAAGACACTGTGAATAGGAAAAGGACGAATTTTTATTGCACTTAAGGCAATTAACTGTTGTCTCTTCTATCATTGTAGAGGTTGGTATTGGTGAATTGCATGCAAGACAAACTGGTTCAAATGGAGTAGAATAAATGCTTGCAGTTGTCAATGTTCCTTTTATCTGTTCATAGAGGAGGACAAGTAGTATATGTCAAAATGGAAAGAAACGAACAAACAATTGCATATTGAGAAGTAGAGGTATTGTTTCATTTGTACTTATAGAGAATGTTGGAGGGTTCAATTTTCTAAGTTCTTATGCTGCTTCTGCATTCAATTTTTTGATGAATGTGGCTTGCGTTGTTCGAAGTGTTCTTTCTTGTTTGTTATGTTTTTGAATAACATAATTGGAAAACGGCCTTTTTGCAATTCTTTTTTAATTTCACAGTAGACTGGTGCAAATGTTTCAAATAACTGCAACTGCAATAGAAGACAAAAAAAAAATTTTTTTTTTTTAAGGGAATTTAAATGTAGGATGGAACTAGCAATATAAAAACAATGCAAAGTAATTTATGTTACCGTTGCTCTATTGTCATCAAATTTTCCATCTTTAATTTGCAATGTATATTGCAAACCAATTTTCCGTGCAGCTGTCACAACTACAGCAATTGTTCCAATTGGATATGTTTTTGTATTTGTTGTAAGGTGCTTTACTATTGTATCTGGAATGAATTTGAAATATTTTCAAATCGGTGGTATTTTCTGTACGGTGCTTAGTTCAGTTAGTAGCAGAATCCAATCACAATCACCGCGGTCATAATTTGTTTTAGGAAGAACTTTAAAATTTGTAATAGATATTGCTTTTCCTGGTGATATTTTTTGTTCATGTTCTTCAATGAGCTCAGTTGGTATGGACAATGTGATTGTCATGATTCCTTCAGCTGTCAAATCTGCACGTAGTATTTGTCGTGCTTTGTGGACTTTATCAAGGTATGTGCTATAAATGACCATAACATCTCCATTGAACATTTTTCCAGTTTTGCGAATGTTTAGTTCTTCAATTGTAACTGGGACTAAATATGGTGCTTTCGATCTGTGTATTGATGATGTTGATGTAGAAAAAGAGACAGTTAGAAGTAAAATACATTGTTGATAAATATAAATGCTATGTCAATGGCACCTATAAAAATTTGTTTCAAATTTACTTACTTGTTTGATTCAGTTGCAACCGATTTTTGTTGTTGTTTATCTATTTTAGCTTGTTCTCCAGAGCTAAGAGATGAAAAATATGCAACATCATTAAATGGTGTGCTTGAATGCGACAATGAAGTGTCTGATAAATTTTAACAACTAAAAATAAAAATAAAAGTATAAGCTTATTCTATATCGTAGTGGAAACCGAGTATTAGTTACTCAAAGAAATATTAATTGCATTTAAAAACTTCGATAATGGAAAAATTATAAATTATACAATATTAAACTCAGAAAACTCTATTAGTGCAACAGAGATATATACTGATCTGAGTTGCAAATATTAAAAGTTTTGTGCCTGAGAGAGAAAATGATTCAAGTCTAGTACTATAGAAATGTGTAAATGCATGTGATACAGATGTATGAAATTTCAGGTACTACTGATTGGCATCAAAACATTGATAAACATTCACTCAGTAATACTAATCAGGAATTCAATTCAACAAGAAATCAGGAATTCAATTAGTAACTAGTAATATACACATGAATTCAATTAGAAATCAAAATAAGAGGAATTCAATCAGGGCAATTAGGAGCTTAATTGAGGTATACGTCAATTGTGCTATAGCTGAATGGATCTAGTTTGATCAAGAATTCCTACCAACCAGGTGTTAATTTACATTGTTATTATACTACAGTGTTGGATTTTTTTTTTCCAGTTTAAGTAGGAGCTCGATCGATCATTGATAGTAAAATATTTGCAGCAAATAGGTGTTCAATGATGTTGTTTGCGTAACACCATAACACAAAAGAAACCAAAAAAAAATCATATAGATAAAATTACAAAGACAACAAGGAATATTAAGGGAAATAACAATAAGATTGGAAACATTCTCGTCAAATTGTAAATAATTTAATTTCTATTTGATATTGTCTCTATTACAATTTAGAGATTGACAACAAGCAACATGGGAAATTGGAGGAGATGTTAGTGAAAAAGGGCTGGAATGTCAAATGAAGAGGAAGCTCAAGAAGTTTCTAGAGAAAGGATGAGGAAAAGGAAATAAAGGTTGAGAGAAAAAGAAGAATAAGAAGGTTGGGGTTGATAGAACTATGCATGTAATAGTTCTCATGCAAATAAGCAGTTGATGATGATTGTCAACTTTAAGCATGGAACATTATTGAGATGATCAAAACGGAAACAAATTATATGGTAGTGCTAAAATATTGTAGAGAATAAGGTTCGGCACTCTGTAGTGTATATTGTTAGATAACTCCAAAATGGTTATATATAGTCTGCAATTTGTGATGGATGGTGTGTCTGTTGAAATGTTACTTTCAACTACCCTTGAACAGAGTCGCTTTACAAAAATTAGTTTGATTGCTCTGGCACAGGCCGCTTTCCATTTTTATCTCCAGGTTTTTTGTACTCTGGCCGCTTGCCAAAATAGCTGAATAGTCACTCTCAGTTTTGTGTTTCGGTGCCTGTCCGTTGCATTTGATAACAGAACTTTCCATTTTAATTGAACAGTATTTGTACATAAAAACAAAGCACTAAACAGGAAACAAACTTTACATTGAAAAGAAGAGTTTCGTTTTGATTTTTTGTTTTATGTGAAGACCTGTAGTCCCCACTAGTATTTTTGAATCGCAATCGCAATTTTTTTTTTGTTGCATTTAAAGTGTCTTGTTGATATGGGAGATTACGATGCGATCGCAATCGCAATCGCAAGTCATATGTATTACCTCCGCCATATGTTTATGCCACCGTTGAATTGTTGCGATGTGATTGGTGTGATAGCACAATCGCAATCACAAATATTTTAATCGCCCTCATCTTAAGCCAAGGTCCACAGAGTAGTGGTCCAACAGACCACACGGCAGTATTATATTGAATTGTAAGAGTTTTTTTATATGGCCCAATTGCAATGTTGAAGTTCCGGACCCGATGTAGTTTATGGACTCGAATTTATAATTTATGGCGCGTTCAATAGGCCCGTAAGCAGAAAAGTTATGGCGGACGCGATATGGTTTTATGCAATGGATTGGATAATCCATCGCACACACAAAAGCTAATGTCACAGCCCAAGTTTTGTAACGTGAAAAGCTCCAGTTCAATTTGGTTCAAAGTTTTTGAAGTCCGGCGGGTTTGACAAAGGTTTTGTTATGTTTTGTTTGTTGTTTATCACGCGAACCAACGGTTTTAACCTTTGAACATTATTCTCCCATAATTCTTAACAAACTTGCAATAAGACCCTGTAACCCTAGAAATCCTCGAATATGCTTTATGGTTGTAGGGATTTTCCATTTCTTAATGGATTTAATTTTGTTAGGGTCTACCTTAACACCCTCATGAGATACAGTATGACCCAAATATTCCACCTCTTTTACTCCAAAGAAACATTTGGAGGTTTTTTCATATAATTGTTTCTCCTCCAATAGTTTGAGCACCATGTCAACATATTGAACATGATCTTTCCAAGACTTGCCGTAGATTAGTATATCATCATCATATAATTGTTTCTCCTCCAATAGTTTGAGCACCATATCAACATATTGAACATGATCCTTCCAAGACTTGTTGTAGATTAGTATATCATCAAAAAACACTAACACAAATTTTATAAGGAGGAGTTTTACTAGCGCAAAATGGCTAATTAGTTACTAAAAAAATTACTAAAATTTTCATATAAACGACTATTTTTGGGTCGGTGACCAATAGCGGCTAATTTACAGTATCTTATAACGCAACCAACTTTTATCCATTTTTATCTTAGTCATTAATTGGTTGTCTCAACTTTATTGTCTAATAGTATATTTAGTCATATAATTTTGTCATTAATTTAGTCATTGACTTAGTCATTACTTGCCACAATTAATGACCAAATATACAACAAAATATATTACTAAATTACCACCCAAGAAAACCAATTTATAACCAAAAAAATATGACTAAAATATTGGTCGTGTTATAAGATATTGTAAATGTGCTACTAATAGTCATATATATGCAAATTTTAGTCATCGTTTGAAACCAATTAATGGCCAAAGAAATATGACTAAATTTTGGTCGTGTTATAAGATACTGTAAATTAGCTACTAATAGTCATATATATGAAAATTTTAGTCATCGTTTGAAACCAATTAATGACCAAAGAAATATAACTAAATTTTGGTCGTGTTATAAGATACTGTAAATTAGCTACTAATAGTCGTGTATATATGTAAATTTTAGTCATCGTTTCAAACCAGTTAATGACCAAAGAAATATGACTAAATTTTGGTTGTGTTATAAGATACTGTAAATTAGCTATTAATAGTCGTATATGTGCAAAATTTAGTCGTCATTTATAATCACAAATTTATCGTTTGTAGTAGTCATTTATATTTTTTTGTTAGTTTCATATTCATTATATAGATGAGTACTCTAGTAGTTTATATTCATTTCATTTACTTTCATTAATAAACATTATAAGCAACTAATTTAGTCGTATATTCATTTTATTTGTGTTCGTCATTAATGATCTGAAAATGTGTGAACAAAATATTTCTTGTACAGAGATAGACAGTAGGGGATTTTACTGGTTATTTCACCTTTAATAGAAACGATGAAACCAGAAGCTTCTGGCCCTCTTACTGGCTCTGCCTAAAGAAATATAAAGTAAACACTAAAATGATCTGTCAATGAAAGTATTTGTTTCTATTTGCAAAGTATTCATTAACCAAATTTTATGTGTGAATAAGCAAGTACAGGTATTCTGCAATGGAAGTAATGTAGTTTGAAGTGGAACAATTGTGTTTTGATCACTGTATAAGTCTCATTGTCAAAAGGGGAATTATTGAAAATTATTGTTTAATATAGAAATCTCTGAAATTAAGCAGCAAGAAAGCATAGCATAACAGTAAGCATTTGTTTAATCAGTTCACCCCTCTCTTGGGATACCTCTGTTGGGTCCAAAAGCCTCCAAATAGACTTTTCCTTCTTTCATTAATTCTCAAAATAAGTATTACACTATGAAGAAAGCCTCAAAAGGCTAAAATAGCTGCAAATACAGAATCAGAGTGCTAGACACAGTAAAAATTGACTATTCATTCACCTCAAACAAATGAAGATAGCCCAATAAAGCTGATTATTCCCTTAGCCCTGGTGGCTCCACAAGAAAATTCGCTGATAAATTCACTGACAGAGTGCCCTGATGGCTCTACAACCTATTCCAACAGCTTCATAATGCTTCAATACCCCCAAATCAAAAAAAAAATCGCCCCAATTGGACCTCCCCCGCCAAAGTTATGACTGAAACAACTTTTGCCCAGTTAGGGCTAGAAAAGCTCCACCAAATGTGGTGGAACTCTAGATAGCACCGAAAAAATAGGGACGGGCGCCTAAATAGGCGGAATCCGCCATACTGACCACCAGTTAGAGGTGCTACGGATAAGGCCCATAGGACCGCAACCTCCAGAATTTGGTTGAACGACTTGGAGTTGAATGCGGAGAACTTTAATACAAAAACCATATGATATAAATTATATAACATCCCCCCGCCGGAAATCACATGACCACGACCTTTCAACGTTTAACTAACCAATTTTTAGCTTTGGGTTCCAAGAGGATAGTTACATGCGGAGGGGGCTAGCCCCCTTTCGGGCCCCGCCCATATTCATTTCAAAGTTTAAATATATGTTCGTGCCAATGGTTTAATAAGCACTACCCATGGCCCGTTGGTCAGGCCATCCAGTTGCCTCCGCCTCGACTCGGGATCGAACCCTGCCGCGTATAACAAAATTTTGCAATGCAAATTTCATTCAAACTTGGGGCCATGTGGCGGCCTCCGGGCAGGCCACGTGGCGCCCTCTGATTGGCCGCCATCGAAATATTTTACAGAATATTCCACGAAATATTTCAAGAATATTCTGTGGAATATTCTCTTTTTAATAAAATATTTTTGTAAAGTCAATTTGGCCATTTTTTTTTATTGAAATTGGCAAACTTCAAAGCTGAATAACTTTCTCATACAGCGTCGGTTTTCAGTGTTGTTTACATCTATACGAACATTTTTCCGAGCTCTTTCCTATCATTCTAGTTTGGACCAATTCTGAGCAACTAAATTTTTTGAGCATTTTTCCATTAAGGACTTGATCTCCTGATCACACCTCCCAAATGGGAAGCTTTTGGACCCACAAAAGCTCTCTGATTAGTGAAACTGATGATGTGGAGATTGATTCTCCACTCTTCCACCCTTGAATAACTAAAATCTACCTGATTTCATCAAATGGAGCTTTTCAGAAAATGATAAATTGTCTCTGGAATTAACTGATCGACCATTGCTAAGATTGATGGAGTCATGATGAAAATTATTAAAATTTTCAAAACAACAATTGTAATCTGTAGAAAAAAAAAATTCTACACTGATCAAACTTTCCAGAAGACTTAAAATAACTTTCACCTTGCAAATTGTTCCCATGGCGAATTCGACCATACTGAAACCAACTTTTTCCCATGTTGAATTGTGTGTCCTCCTTGCTTGCACTGCTTTGCTTTGAGACTTCATTCACTGCATTGGCTGACCCAAAAGGTAATTTTCGCAACATAACATCATCTTCTTTCAAAGACAAACTGTTATTAAACTGAGACATGTTATTATCAACATCATAAAAAGGTGAATGCTCAAAATCTTGTCATTTCAACATCAACAAAGTTAGACTTTGACTTGCATTAACCAGCCTTTTCAATTGACTTGCATGGAGTAAAGAAGATTCCAACTTCTTCTTGTGTGCTCTCACAATGTACTCTTTACCATCTTTGAACAAGTGATACTTGTTTTCATGGCGATGAAAGATGGCCTTCCTGTCAAATAAATAAGAACTTCCCAAAATAATTCCTGAAATATCAAGCGGCACCACATCAAGTTCAAATGTGTCAATAAAGTTTGCAGTTATTGCAAAGTGTAATATTCATTTCCTTGAGACTTGCAAATTGGCGTCCTTGCATATCCATCCAAGTGGATAAGGCTTCGGATGTGGAATGGTCTCAAGTTTAGGCTTCTTGACCAAGTCTTCAGATATGAGATTAGCTTGTGACCCACTGTCAAATAGTGTGTCAATTTTGGTATGTTTTGAAATTACCCTCACATGGAAGAGCTCTATCCTCCTCTTTTCTTCATGAGTATATTTGTGACAATTTAAAGAGCTAGAACTGGGAATTGTGTCTTGCACCACTTCTTTCCCCTTAATGTTCTTTAAAACCATGGCGATTCTTTTTGTCTCATCTCCTGAGTATAACCCTAAGTCTTGCTCAACTGTTGCTACAGTTTTCTCCTTTTCTTTGGTCTTGTTTTTGTTCTTGTATTTTTTTGGTTTCAGTTCAGGATGAAGTTTCCAACAATGATCTTCATCATGACTTTTCTTTGAACAATTCTTGAAAAAGAACTTTCCTTTTTCTTTTCTTGAATTTGCAACTCTTTTATTTCCTTTGTTTTTAAAATTACTATCCTCATCAAAAGTATTCTTTCCTCTAGCTTCTAAATGTGTAGCCTATACACAGACTTCATCTAAGCTGGTAGGATTAAACATTAGAATAGTATGTTGAAGGTAATTGTGCAAACCTCCTAAGTATTTTAACAAGGTGTCTTGACTTTGTAAGTCTACCCCAAGTAGAAGTGCTCTCCTTCTAAACTCTTGGGTATAATCTTGCACATTTTGACCCTTAAGTTGCCTAAAATTTTGCCAATTCATGATTTCTTTCTGAATATGAGCAAGAGGATAAAACTGTTTCTTAATGGCTGTAATAAACTCATTCCAAGTTAGAGTTATCTTACCATGCTTTTTAATCTCCTCTCTAGTCTTGGCTTCCCACCAAACCAAAGCTTCTCCATCCATTCTCAAAGAGGCTAATTGAATTTTAGTGTCATCATCATGCAGATTCTGAATTCTTAGATAGACTTCCAGCTGTCTAATCCAGTTATCCAATTTTTCTGCATTAACATCACCATTAAACATCGGCAACTCAAACTTCACATCAAGCTTTAACAAAGGATTTTTAAGAGATGTTTTTGTTTTGTGTGACTGATTAACAGAAGTTGAAGAGGATGATGTGGAGGAAGAGGATGACAATGGAGATGAAGGATCACCATTTCCTCCATTCCCTTTCTTAGACTTATCCTTGTCTTTCTTCCCTCCTAAAGAATCTCCTTCTTCTCTTTGGTTTCTAGACCCTTCTCCAGCAATCCTATCATTTCTCTCCTGATAGAGGATCCTAACCATCTCAGTCATGTCCAAGAAAGCTTTTCTAAAGACTCTTTCTTCTTCCTTGGGATCCATTTCCTCATGTACTTCTCCTTCTCTGGAAGACATGTTTGTGGCTGATTCTAAGGCTAATGAGGATAAAATGGAAGGTGGAGATAATGTCACTCTAGCCCTCCTTGGTTGAGGATTATCTTGTGCTCTAACCAATTGACCTTCCCCTCTTTCAATTTCAGCCTAGTAAGCATCAAATTTTGCAGAATAACACAATCTTCTTGCACAAATTTCACAAACTCTTAAGCAAAACCTAGACCTCTGATACCAATCTGATCTGAAATGTGTGAACAAAATATTTCTTATACAGAGATAGACAGTAGGGGCTTTTACTGGTTATTTCACCTTTACTAGAAAGGATGAAACCAGAAGCTTCCGGCCCTCTTACCGGCTCTGCCTAAAGAAATATAAAGTAAACACTAAAACGATATGTCAATGAAAGTATTTGTTTCTGTTTGCAAAGTATTCATTAACCAATTTTTATGTGTGAATAAGCAAGTTCAAGTATTCTGAAATGGAAGTAATGTAGTTTGAAGTGGAACAAATTCGTTTTGATCACTGTATAAGTCTCATTGTGAAAAGGGGACTTAATAAAAATTATTGTTTAATATAGTAAATTCTGGAATTAAGCAGCAAGAATGCACAGCATAATAGTAAGCATTTGTTTAAGAATTTCACCCCTCTCTTGGGCTACCTCTGCTGGGTCCATAAGCCTCCAATTAGGCTTTTCCCTCTTTCATTAATGCTCAAAATAAGTATTACACCACGAAGAAAGCCTCAAAAGGATAAAATAGCTGCAAATTCAGAAACAAAGGACTGAAAACAGTAAAAATCAACTATTCATTCACCTCAAATGGATGAGTATAGTCCAACACATCTGATCTTTCACCAAGCCCTAGTGGCTCCACAAGAAAATTCGCTGATAAAATTGCTGAAAAAGTGCTCTGATGGCTCTAAAATCTATCCCAACAGCTCCATAATGCTTCAATACCCCCAAATAAAAAAAAAATTGCCCTGACTGACCTCCCCCACCAAAGCTATGACCGAAACAACTTTTCCCCCTAGGGCTAGAAAAGCTCCACCAAGGAAATCAAGACCCAGATAGCACCAAAAAAATAGGGACAAACCTAACAGGTAGAATCTCGGCCTATACCGACCGCGCCAGAGGTACTACGGATAAGTCCCATAGGACCGCAACCTCCAAAATTTGGTTGAACGACTTGGAGTTGAATGCGGAGAACTTTAATACAAAAACCATATGATATAAATTATATAACAGACCCCCGCCGGAAAGCACGTGACCATGACCTTTCAACGTTTAACGCGCCAATTCTTAGCTCTGGGTTTCGAGCGGATAGTTACATGCGGAGGGGGCTGGCCCCCTTTCGGGCCTCGCCCACATTCATTTCAAAGTTTAAATACAAGTTCATTCCGTTAAATGTTAATAACCATAGCTCTGGCCCAACGGTTGGGCCGTTCCATTGCCACCGCCCCGACCCAGGGTTGAACTCGTCTGCGACCAAATAAAAATTTTGTTGAACCATTTCATTTGACCTTGGGGCCACGTGGCGGCCTCCGGGCTATCCACGTGACGCCCTCTGATTGGAAGCCAATAGAATATTCTACAGAATATTCTATGGAATATTCCATGAAATATTCCCAAAATATTCTGTGGAATATTCTTTTTTTAATAAAATATTTTTATAAAGTCAAATTGGCCATTTTTTTAACTGAAATTGGAAAACTTCAAAGCTGAATAACTTTCTCATACACCATCTGTTTTCAATGTCGTTCACGTCTACAAGATCGTTTTTCCGAGCTCTTTCCTGTCGTTCTAGTTTGGAGCAATTCTGAGAAACTAAATTTTTTGAGCATTTTTCCATTAAGGACTTGATCTCCTAATCAATTAATAAACATAAACTAATAATTAAATATTTTTAAATTGATTTTATGTGTTCATTATTAATCAACATAAATTAATTAGTATGATTTTGCAACTAAATTAATATATACATGTGTGTGTGTGTGTGTTCATCTAATATGAAAACACAAAATTACATATGTTAATTACAATACTAAATAATATCAAGTGCAACTATAAACAATTTCAACCACATAAATTATATTATATAAAATATTGAGTATTATAATATGAGTTTCTAACTAAATATTGTTGGAGTACAATTTACACATGAAATATTGTTTCATCACTTCAAAACATTATCATTGTGTTGCCAAGGCATTGCAGGTGAATTCACCAACTCTAAAGACTTGACCATCAATTTCTATGTGTGTGTCTTATGCGGGATATTGGCTCTACAGGTACCACTAGACTAGTTCTCTTCTCTCTCTCTTTAATTTTCATTTTGTCGCTCCAATTTTATTGTTCTCCTTTTTCTTCAATTCTTGCTTCTTACCATCAATACTGAGTTCCTTTTCTGAAAAAGAAATAAGATATAATGTAGATTATAATACATGAAAGACGATGAATAATGAAATATAAACTAAAGTAGACTATAAAGGATTTATACAATATACCTCAACATCAACAATATTGTCAATGCCATTTTTCCCCAGAAAAGAAGAAACTCGAACAAGTTTTCTTCAGTCAGGAAATAGTGGCTTCTATGTGACTAGATGACATGTATAAACAAAGCAAATAAAACGTCACCATAGAAAATAACACCTTAGTAAAATTAGTACCCAAAATTCAATGAAATATTAGGCACAATCATGCCAACTAAGTTACATGCTAAAAAATCAAGTTCTATATTACTTATACAATGTGGGAGTGTAAACAAAACTCCTAGAAAATGTCAAAGCTAAGTCTAGAATAAACTGAAATGAAGTAAAAAGGATACAATAATAGGATAACCTCGTATACATGTATATAACTAGATAATGTAGAAGGCTAAGAGAATAATTCCAAGGCTAGAGGTCGATGATGTCAAGAATGCCCAAGTATATTGAGCATTTCTTCAGATAAGAACTATTATTTGGGTCCATTATCACATATGAATAAGCCAACTAGTCTATATCAAATTATTATTATTTTTCTTATATTTATGAATCACTACAATATAAGTGGATAAATTGCAAAGACAATTCCCCTCCCATTGTTTTCCTCAGTTGTGGTACAATATAGTAGCTGTGATTTGGAGAAAAATTCCAACATCAAAAATGTAGCAATCACCACTAGTGATCCCCCAAAAAGGATTATTTTGGAATGTAACTTTCATATTCGAGTTGCTATATGATTCTTGAATGGAATATACACATTAAATTCCAACACCAAACTTTGAATTTGAGGGAACACCTATGGCCATCTTCAATCACTCAAACTCAAAAAAAATAGTGATCATTATAATGAAAAGATAAAATAAGAGTAGTTTTGATATGTTTTGAAAATTTACCAGCAAAGCACCAATAGTTTTCCCATATTTACCATACTTGTAATTTCCAAGAAATAACACATTGATTAATCTTTTACAAAAAATACTTGATTCAATACAAACAAGAATTTAACATATTACGACAATACCACGAATGTTTGATCATCAATTTATGTTTAATCCTCAATTAGTTCAAAATAGTTAGTACAAAAACTTCAAGAAAGAGAAACAAGTATAAATAATAAATCCATCAATTAATAATCAATCAAAAAAGGATAAGATTTTTGTTGAAGCTTGATAAACAACTATAAATATTGACAATCCACTACAACTAGTGGTGTTGTTCAAAGAGAAATACTACCTGGAGAACTCATCTTCCAAATTATTTACTTTATCCATGAAGCGTTTTTCTATCCTGAAAATAGAATCCACATTCAATCTTTTAGGTTTCTGAAGCTGCCCAAAGGCCTTGCCAAATGAAGCAGTTATTTTCATTGATTTTCATAAAATTCTTCTAATATTAAAAAAATATAGTTTGACCATGTGGTAGACAATTCAAACAAGTAAAAAATTGTGTGCAATATTTCCTAGAAGACTTCATGTTGAAAGGAAAACTTGCATATTTCGAATAGAAAAAACAACTTAATAGAGATGGTCAATGTTACAAAACAATAGACTGAATATAAAACTATAGGTAGAACTAAAAAAATCCTAATTGTAATACAATTGATTGATTATTCTAAGTGAATCCAACTAGATACATACAAGTTTTCATTCGCATCTTTCTTTCCCATATATTTATTGGAAGTGGAAGCTATTGCATGCATCTCGCAACACTATTTTAGCAAGAGTATATGTTGCATTCTCATATTCCACACTTTCGTTTCCATGAACAATCGCAGTAGGTATTGGAGGAATTAGTTGCTACATTAGCTAAGTTGTCAACTTTAACCTTCTCTTTACTCGAGGTATTGATCATTCCCCTTCTTCTTGGTTATTGATCTCATCTTTCTCATGTATCCAACATAGGAATAATTTGGGTTCAAGAAGAATAAAGATATTTAGATGATGGCTTCAAATTTGAAAGTATTCATTTTATTATTTAACTACTAGTTAAATAGTGATAAGAAGACCTTAAATATAACCAGACTTTTTCTTTGAAGTGGTCTATTGCAGATCCCCATGCTAGCACATCATTGAAAATAAATGGTCAATAATAATTAAAAAAATTTCCCCTAGCATGAACATTGACTTACTCTTCATAAATAAACATAAACCATTTCAAACTACAAGTAATAAACAAAAAGAACACCATTGATATAAATTCACAGAATACTGACAGAAAACAAGAAGTGAATTTCCTAGGTAGTAGCTCAAAACCTTGTAGTGGGAAGATTCCCTCAAGCTTGAGTAATACCTACATATCAGGGAATGAGTTGTGACACTTGTTCTTACATTTACTATGAATAATTGCAACTAGAGCTCCAATGTTTACTTTAGATAAATAGTATTGGTGTTGATATGCAATGTGGCCCTCCATTATTAACAATGACATAGTTGTTGGGGTTCACCTAGTTATTGTAGATTCAATGTCTTTCATGTCTGACTAACTAGTGTGGCTAGTAATTATTGATGCTAATCCTTAGCCAAGGAAAAAATTCTCAAGGTTTCTCCCCGAAGGAATATGTTGAGAATTTAAAGTTCCAAACATTCCATATTAACCCAAAATCTTATACATGGTAGCAACTTTCAAGGCTAAGATTCTCTCACTATATAAGGCCAAAACTACATTAATCTGGAATTCAAAATTTTTTGAATCAAATGATTTCTATCACTCACTACTAAATACAACTAAAGAATTTTGATAATTGATTCAACTTAAAGGTAAATTTGAGTGGGTGAGAGAGCCCTGCAGCTTAGTTTCCCTTTCTATAGTAGAATTTTAATCATGTGGCATATATTTTACACTTTCTTCAATGCACTGATTATTTTGTACTACAACTCCATTTTGATCAGGATTATATGGGACTATCATCTCCCTCTTAATCCTAGATTCCTTACAAAAGACTATAATTTCCTTGGATGTGTATTCTCCTCCATTATCATACCTTAATATCATAATTCTCCTTTCTGTAAGGTTCTCTACTTCAACTTTGAATTATTGAAATTTGGTAAATACTTCGTCCTTGGATTTCATTAAGTAAACCCAAGTAATCGAAGGCAAGCCCAATTCAAACATTTGATTGAATTGGATATGGATAAATATTTTAATAAGAAGGGTATATTTATGTTTGGTTGGATGAAGCATGGTAGAAATAATCATAATGATGGATTCTCTAGAATTTCTATGGGTAATGGGGTCTATGAAAGAGGAAACCAAGGAGAAGGTGACTTTTTGAAAAAAAGAGGCTCTAAATCCTCTAGTATCCAAGCTCTAAAGATTAGTGATGACGAATATGATTCTAAAGATGAAGATGAAGATGGTGAATTTGATTCAGTGAAGCTTGTGGGGCACAAGTAGCCAATGTTGAGTCTTGTTGAAAAAGAAGATCCAAAAACAAGTAGTGTGAAGGATACTGGGGATGCTAATTATTTGAGCCAATCAAGATTTGACCAGCACAATATCTCACCATTGACACTCAAGGAAACCAACACAGTGGGATATGAATGTATTACCATTGTGCAATAAAAAACTCTTCCATCTATTCTCAAAGCAAGGATGTGTTGGCCAAGGCTAAAACTTGCACCGAAAATACAGTAGCATTTATGTTTCCTGCAATTGAGGTGATAGTGAATTCACCATTCCTCCAAGATCATTAAAGGTCGCTTATTCGTGTTCTTGTCATTTGTCCCACTAGGGAACTTGCAAGTCAAGTTTTTGTCGAGGCCAATGTTTTTTTTGAATTCCATGCAAATATTGGTGTATAAGTAGTTAGTGGGGGCACTAAATTACTAAGAGAACATAAATGGATATAAAAAAATCATTGCCAAATATTAATGGCCACTCCTGGAAGGCTTTGGGACCATATAAATAATACCCCAGCTATCTCAATTCATTTAATGGGTGTGAAAGTGCTCGTACTTTGTTGAAATCGACCATTTTCTAGATATGGGGTTCCATAGGGATCTTGATAAGATAATTTTTGGTGTGCTTAAAGAGAGGCAGACACCTATTTTAAGCTACAGTTTCAAAAGAGGTTCACAAAGTTTCTCGAATTTCTTTAAAATAGGATGAAAAGTTTATTAATATAGTTGAAGAGAGCATTGAGGAAATTGACTCAAAGATTTGTTAGTCAGCAACTATTGCTTCTCATGAGAAGCATTTTGACATTTTTTATGTTGTTCTTAAATAGAAACATCTTTAGGGCTTGAAATTTCAAACGCTAGGCATGAATCCTTAGACGCATTTGCTAGATAGATTTGATTCTTCTATGGTGGGAATCCAACCATATATGTACAAGGCAATGGTTGCAACAGCACTGCAAGAAATAGGGAGTAGTACTTGTTCAAAGCGTCTTCTGCAATGTTAACCACAATAGCCTATTCAGTCACGACAAATTCATTGTGTACTGCAACACATTTTTCAACAATCCAAGAGGTGTTCAATTCGAGGAAAGTATGGCATAAACATATAGTCTAGTTTATTGGTGCTTGCACAATGCCACCATATTTGTGCATAGTAACAAATTTTATATATAGTGGTGATTTAGTTGCATATATCCAACAATATGGAATGTTTTCAAAATATATTGTAAGACAAATAATGATCCAACTTGTTGTTGGACTAAAATTTCTATGTGAAAACAATCTTATACATAGGGACTGAAAACCACAGAATTATCCTTTCAACAAATGACAAGAATGTGGTACTAAAAATTAAAAAATTGAGGACCCTGCAATCCCAAAGGATAGTAGAAACATTGTGTGGTTCACCTCTGTACATATCACTTGAGATTATGCAATCTTGGAAGAGTGATACTCATGCAAGAAGTCATGAAGGTTGCAGATTTGAAGATGACTGGGAGAATGAAACCTCTTCTTCTCCACAAAAGTTCCCTAAAACAAAGGATTTTAAAAAAATAAGTAGTAATAGAAGGCATGCCCAATTCAAATGTTCATTTGAAGAGGAATTGGATATGGATAACTAGTTTAATAAGAGGGATATATCTATGTTTGGTTGGATGAAGCGTGGTAGAAATAATGATAATGATGGATTATGTAGAACTTCTAGAGGTAATGGAGTTTTTGCAAGAGGCATCCAAGGAGAAGGTTACTTATTGAACAAAAGAGGCTCTAAATCCTCTGGTATCCAAGCATTAAATATCAGTGATGAAGAATATGAGTCTAAATATGAAGCTGAAGATGATGAATTTGATTCAATGAATCCTATGGGGCACAAGCAACAAATGTTGAGTCACGTTGAAAAATCATATCCAAGAACAAATAGTGTGAAGGTTATTGGGGATACTAATTATTTGAGCCAAACAAGATTTGAACAGCACAATATCTCACCATTGACACTCAATGCAACCAACACAGTGGGATATGAGTGTATGACCATTGTTGCAAGAAGCAAATCTTACACCTATTCTCAAAGGCAAGGATGTGTTGGCCAAGGCTAAAACTTGCACCGGCAAGATAGTAGCATTTATGTTTCCTGCTATTGAGGTGATAGTGAAGTCACCATTCCTCAAAGATCATAAAAGGTCGCCTATTCTTGTTCTTGTCATTTGTCCCACTAGGGAACTTGCAAGTCAAGTTGTTGTCGAGGCCAATGTTTTGTTTAAATTCTATGCAAATATTGGTGTACAAGTAGTTAGTGGGGGCACTAAATTACCAATAGAATAGAAATGGCTGCAAATAAATCCTTGGAAAATATTAGTGGCCACTCCTGGAAGGATTTGGGACCATATAGAGAATACCCTAGTTGCCTCAAGTCGTTTAATGGGTGTGAAAGTTCTCATACTTTGATGAAGTCGGCCATTTGCTAGATATGGGGTTCCATAGAGATATTGATAAGATAATTGTTGGTGTGCCTAAAGAGAGGAGGAAACCTATTTTTAGTTACAGTTCCATAATAGGTTCACATAGTTTCTTGTATTGCTTTAAAACAAGATGACGAGTTTATTAATACAGTTGAAGAGGGCAGTGAGGAAACTCACTCAAAGGCCTGTCAGTCATCAATTATTCCTTCACATGAAACCAAAGTATAATAAATAATATAATAACCAATCTGCAATATTTATCCAAAAAAATTTAATTCAAAGAATAATAAATAATATAATAACCACCTTTATTATAATAAATTATAATAATATACTTTTATTATAATAATCTGCAATATTTAGCCAAACAAATTTAAGTTATGAGTTGAAATCACAAGTTTGATAGAAAATTCGTAATTTTACAGACCACATGCACATTAAAGTCCAAACCATTAGTATCTCAGAGGTTCAAGTTCCTTGTAAAATCTTCCTAATAAGATCACTCAAATTCTTGAAGAAAAGTCACCAGTGCACTTAGTTGATGGTCTGCACTAGAAGCAAGTACAAGGGAAAAGGAGAAGAGAGAGGAGGGCTCAAAGATAAAATTTATACACATGACAGATGGTAGAAGAGAGTGTAAATGAAGCCAATCATTACCTGAAATGAGGTTAACCAGATTAGATGGTCTTTAGGATATCTAACTTAGAATAAAGGAGAGTACAAAAGTGCTCAACAAGATGATGGATTTCATGTCCTTGCAACAACACTTTTAAATCTCCCAAGTAGTAACCGAACTTGGCAGTGCCAAAATTCCTTCTCTGTGGAGGAACTGGCCCTATTACTTTAGATTTAATGCTAGCAAACTCCTCTTTCATCCAACAATGTCTAATTAAAGTAGAGATGATGTGATAAATTGACCTTTTGATGGAACTATGAATATCAAAACTCTTGATTATTGAATTTGGAATTTATAAATATGTATTGAATGTCAAACCTATCTCTCCCTTGGCATTTTGTTGTAAATTCTCTTTGGCCACTTCCTGGAATAGTCTCCACCCAAATAATCACTTCCTCCTTTGCAGTGAGATCCACCATGAGGCCCCAAGAAACTATTCCTATGTCCAAGATACTCTGACAATGTTGTTGTTCTAGAACCCACATAGCAGTCAGATGAGGTTACCTAGGCCCTTATGTTAGGTAATCTTCCAGGCAGCATCACCATATCCTAAATCACCTAACATGATGACGACATGGAAATATGAGTATCTGACACTAGATACAACAACCTTGGAAAGATATTATTACATTTTTAGATCATTTTTATTAAATTTCAAAGGGTCACTTGCTCAGTATTTTTGTTTTTACTATTTAGGTTGTTTTACGTTGTAATATTCCCAAATTCTCACATGATATTTGGAATATTAGATTTCTTAATAAACTTAATTAATTAGGTAAATTAAAGGGTGGAGGGGCCCACAAACCTCAAAGATGAATAAAATCCACTTTTAATGTGTGTATATGTATATTCTAGATCTAGATCTAAAGTCATCGAGGAGTGGAGCAGCTCCATTAATGGAGATCATGTCTCATTTATGAGATATATTATGGAGGTTGACACAGTCAACTAAGATCTTGGAAGAGATCAAACAGAAGATCATGGAGCATTCATGATGAGATGATGGAGAAAGTTGTGCAATTAATGCACACATGATAGAGAGGGTGTACATTGCACCTAGACATGATGGATGACTTGGATAGACAGCATAGTCAAACATGGAGGATCTTGTCCACATGCACAGCGTAGTTTAGATGAGGGCCAAGGCATGGGAAGGCTCAAACACTATATAAAGAAGATGAAGGCAAGAATGAAGACATGCTTGAGATTATTGATGTTGAGGATCTGCTTAGATCTGGAATTGTCATGTGACATTCCATTGCTTTCTTGGGATGTTTAGCAAAGATTACAAGTGTTGTTTAGCATAGGGTGTTCCTGGTCGGGAATCCCACCTCTTTCATTGAGTAGCTCTTGAAAGAGTATTGTACTTCATTCTACATTAGGAATTGGTGCCACTTATCATTTCCTACTTTCTTCAGAACATTCATATTCAGAAATTGCAGATTTCTGAAGATTAGTTTGGAAGGTGGAGGTTGTCTTCAGTATTTCAGCTGGAGAACTGGTGTAGGATTATTCCTATCACCTTGGGCTTGAATATCAGCATACCCAGAGCTTCATTTCAGATCTAGCATTAGTAAAAAAATTATTAACCTCCTAGCAGTAGTAGTTCCATGCAGAATTATGCTATCCATAGTGCAGATCCAAAGGAGGAAGGAAGTTGCTAGCATTTCAGCTAGTATTCCTATGAGGGATCATCCCCTCACCATGCCATCAGTATTTCCATAAGCCTGGAGTTTATTGCAGCATATTTCAGCAGGCATAGAGCCTCTCTTTCCCTTACAACGCATTTTTTGTGAGCAATTGTGTTGCAACAGCTGTAATCATCATTGGAGGATTTAGAAGCTAGATCTAGAGCTTCTACCTTGTAGATCTGAAGAAGGGATCAGCCCTTCAAGATTATATTTGATATTGTGACATATTTCAGCCATTTATATGTCAGATCTAGCTTCAGATCTGTAATCCTAGCAGATTAAGGATCAAACCTTAGGAGGGTTATTTTCCAAAGTTGCAGATCTGGAAAATCCTTTCTGGGTTATCTTGGGAACCCATCACATTGGCCAGATCTTGAATCTTGGCATCATTAGAGCTCTTGAGCTCCCTAGATATGCATTTTCCTTTTCAACATCTACATGTATATCAGCAGCAACAAGGACAGTGCAGTATTGCTTTTGTAAGCTCACCAGTTACGCAGTGTTATTTGTAGCACCATTGTAGGGTGATTCTAGGCCTTCTCTTGGGCTAGATCTACTCATTTTTTGAACATTGTGTAATTGATTCATCTCCATATAATAAAATGGCTCAGCTTCTCTGTAAATTATGATGTTGTCTTGAGATGTATTGTTTACTTAGTTGCATTTCTTATATTGCGTTTAAGTATTACTGCATTTTCCCTTTTGGGATATTACATACATTTATTAGGTGTGTTTTTCAAAGTCTGAAGTACATGCTTGATGGGGAAAGAGTCGAACTTTGTAAGTATCTTTTTGATGTTGTTCTAGTTGTTGTCCATTTTCTTTTTATCAAGACTACATTTGGACCAGCAATGTTTTTAGCTTATTGTTGCATTTCCCATTGCTAAACAGTTATCAACGCATCTATCTTATCAATGGGCACTGACTACATGAGGTAATGCTTTCACTTACAAGCCAAAAAATTATTGTGAGAGAAATCTACTTGATCCAAGTGATAATGATGATTTTTTTTTAGAGTGTTGGTATGTAGGTGACCTTATCCTTTGTGACGGATGTCCCAAAGCCTTTAACATAGGTGAGCATCTTAATTTGCAATTGATCTCTTATCTTCTCTGATTTTTTCTTTTGAAGAGAAGGATTGTTATGTCCCAACTGTTGCCTATCATTTGGTTTACTATAGTTTGGTTAGGTTACTTGGAAAGTATGCTTATGTATCAAAATGTTAATGAATTCGGCTATATTGTTTTCTATACAAAATGCTAACGAATCTTGTTGTAGGTTTATGCATACAAACTGCTAATGAATCCGGTTATACCCGATTGAAGTGACTCTTTGGAAACAGTGGCTTATATGATTCAAATTTGCGACGGTTGGGCCATGCCAGCGATGGAAACAACCATCGGTAGTGCCACCTTATTCGTCGCTAGTCCGACACTAGTCTTAGCCTTATGATGTTTGGGTCATACCACAGAAGCTTTGCACTAGGGAACTAAATTTTAAAGTAACAATTAAATAAAATAAAAATTGATACATATGGAAAACCCACTTGAGTTAAGGTAAATTTTGACTAAATAAACACCTAAATCAGCATATCCTAACCAATCAAAATCAAGAACCAAGAGAGGCTCCATGACTAACAAAGACCCCAATCAATGCACATATACCATAAGGTATCTAAATTAACAAAGAGACCCAAATGAATTGACTAAAACATCTATTATAGCCAAACATGCAACTAAGTACAAATCCAAAAAGGGTACCTACAAAGGCAATACACATCAAATGGAAAACCACAATGTTGCATCTATACTAAGGCAAGAGAATATAAAGGAGACACTTGAACACACCATGATCCATCATTAAAATGGATAGGAGGACTTTGGTGTAGTTTAAGGTCTATTTTTTCTGGGCAGGGAACCATTAAATATCCCACACCAACATTTTAAAGGATGTGTATGGTCATACAAAGTACAAAGCCATGCGCAACAAACAGAACTCCTTTTGCAAGAAATAAATTAGAAAATTTTCCACACATAAGTAGACGTGCAAGGAAAGGACTTAGAAAATTATTGCTTTGAAAACCTATCAATCATCATTAAAAACTAAAGACAATTAGAAAACAAGTATCAATAACATTTTCAAAGAAAATTTTGATCATCAAATTATTCGAGAAGACTGAAAATGACCATATGTGAATCCTTATATAGAAATAAGGAACACTATTCTAAGATTCACCCAAATTACTCACTAACAAATAAACAAAGCATAACTCAAGTTAAAGAAGATAAGATGCCTTAATATGTGCTAAAATATATAAAAAAATCATTTCATACTTAAGTATAGAGAGCTTAGATGATTAGTGTTCAAAAACATTTTAGTGGTATGTTGAAATGAACGTGTATCATGTAAATGTAATTTGACAAAGTGTAATCCACATTAACATGTTAAGAAATAATAAAGAGACAGTCCAAACAAATATTAATGGGCTATATTACGCATCTATTCTTTGTACAAAAAACTAACTAAAAACATAACAAAGATCAAAGCAATGAAATAAAATCATTGTGGAAATAAATATGTAAAACTTGCTCATCTTTTGCATATCAAATATGCTCCAAGTATGGGAAAAAACATGAGAGTTTAATTTTCAAATCTCTAGCCTCTTTTCAATGTGGTCAACCAAAAATATGTCAAAAAACTAAATATTTGGGGGGATTCAAAACTTGTCGTGGATTGAGTCTGCAACAAAGTTAGCATAGTGGCCCCTCATTTGGCTCACATTTTGCAAGGTATCAAACAAGTCTACAACAAGCTAGATTGGTTCTCTTGTGTCCATATATACCATGAACTGAATACCCTAGCAGACAAGCTCTCCAAGGAGGCTCTCCAACTTATTCCACAAGTTCTAGAATACCAAGAATATATGAATAATAACTTTGTGGGGGTTTTTTCCTTCCATATCTAGTTTTTTATCTCACTTATTGGTATATTTTGTGATTATATGTGTAAACAATCCAATGATATTATCCAAAAAGTGATAGAGATTTTTTTTGGCTTTTAAAAGCTCGCACAATATATATTTGGAACAAAATTTTATTACTAGTAATCAATCAATTACTTCTACATAACACTAAAAGTAGAAAAATATCTATAACCTTTTATCACCTTGAACATCAAGCACACTAAGAACCTCGACAATGGGGTTCTAATAACATTACCAAATATCCAAAATTGACAAGCAAAATATAATGAGTATTGATTAGTCAAAATTACCATGTGGATCAACTACTCATGTCGAAATGGTGATATATTGGATTAGGTGTGGGTTTCACTTTCATTTGAAAGAGTGAACACAACATGGATAAAGAACATTGACTACACTAGGAACCTTGACAATGGGGTTCTAATAACATGGCCAAAAATCCAAAATTGACAAAGTATAATTTAATGAGCATTGATTAGTCAAAAGTACAATGTGGATCAACGACTTGTGTCGAAATGATGGTATATTGGACTAGGCGATGGTTGCAATGGCATTCGTAAGAGTGAACACAATGTGAATAAAGAGTCACTTGGAGAAGGAATACAAAGAATCGTAGTCTTGGTTGCACACATAGGGATGATCAAACATGCAAGTAGAAGCATTTCGGACACCATAAAAATTGGCAACTCATTTTTTCTAAGAGACATCCAAAAGTGCATTTTTTTAATAGGAAAAAGCTTAAAAATCATCATTTTGGAAAATGAATCCTTCACATTAGGTAAAATTTTCCATCTACATTTCCCACAGAGATATGTAGAGAAATGTTTCTTCAATCGTCCCAAAAAAGGGAAAAATAAAAAACCCTTTTGGGAAAATGCATTTCCCTCTATGTTTCACTGCATTTCCCAAAAGAGATATGTGGAAAAATGTTTCTTGGAGCATCCTAAAAGAAAAAGACACCTTGGGAACATGGGAAACATGGAGGTTCCCCCTCCCACCCTAAGGGATGCATCCCTGTAGAACAGTGGTTTTTTCATTCATTTAGTGGCATTTTTGAGTCATCATTGCTCATTTGTTTATGAATACAAAGTTTATCATATACTGCTATGTTGAATGGTGAGCATGAGTAAAAGCCCTATAAAAAGTGGAGCTGCTTCGGATAGAATCAAGGCCAAGGCCTGAAAATTGGGACTAAACTTTCATAGTTGCAATATAAGCATGTGGACAGCAGCACATTGGAAATTCATTATAATACAGAGACCTTACAAAATCATATTTTCTTGATGATCAGAGAGGCTTTGGTATTTCACTTGCACTAAGCATAGCATGTACTGTCATCTATCGATAAGGTACATCTATGAGACCTCACTTACAGATACTTCCAAAAGTCTACCTTGGAAAGATTGCTTTTATTTTAACAATCAAAGAACTTATATAACAGTTATTGTTTACTAGTGTAAAATCATAGGTCTGAAAGAATGGAAAGGTGTTGTGGGATATATCTAACATGCAGAAATCAAGAACTGAATAAGTAGGAAGTGATGTTAGACCAAATCATGGTGTAAAATTACCAGTATTAAACTTTTTCCACTTCATAACGTCGCACTAGTGTGTTTGTAACAAAAAATTGGTACTGTTGAAGGTATACCTACGGCAATGTAAAAGAAAATATCCACAGTGAAAATTTTTCAATTTGAAACATAGATATGAGCTTAAAAAAAATTTTGGATAATAAATTACATACTTGGTCAAATGCTGAGAAAAATTCCAAAAACTGCAATGTTGATCCAACATCATTTGGCGAAAATTATATTCTTGCAATCAACTGCATTGGCTTCCCTTGAGGGGAAATTTCAAGGATTTGCATGTGTAGGAATTTACCTTAGAAAGACCTTGACACTTGAGTAAATCAGCAACAGAAGCAAAACCTGTAGCCTTAGCTGCATGGACAAGAATTCTAATAGGAGCACAACCTTGTTTTTTCCTGCAATAATGAATTCCACAAATTTATTTATAGAAACCTGAGACAATATCAAAACCTGATTGAAAAATTGAGTTATAGAAAGCAACGTAACAATTAGCATGTTTTTTCCTAGGTGAATTTCTATATTAAAGTTTACATGCAAATACTGCAATTGCAGATACTTCTGCATTTTGGACACTTCCACTCCTCAGATTTAGAAGCCTCTTCAAAAAAAATTGGAATAACTTCTTGGGGAGGACAATTTTGTTATTGTTGTCGTATGTTTTCTTAAGTCGTGATCTTTGTCACTTTTGAGATTAGATACGGTTTCTTTTTTAAGGGTTTGCTTTGGAATCATCACAGTTTCATTCTCACTGCATTTCGTGCCACGAGTTTCCTTAAATGGGCTCCTTTTGTCCTCGTCCTTTACTTCATTTCCTCCAGTTACAGAACTTGCAATAGCATTGTCATTCTTCAAGGTGTTCTTATCTTGAACTCTCTGATTATTGGGGATTTCATTTCTAGGCAAGGAAAGCTTCTTCTTTGCAAGGGGAGTTGAAGGATGATCATGAAGTTGTTTGCAGTTTGCTTCACCAATAGAGTTTGATGACCCAGTCTTTCTACAACTACCAATGCCTAACTGAGCACTCCTCCTTATTTTTTGAGCTAGAGAAAGGGCCATTTTTCCTCTTGACCTTTTATATCATCAATATAGAAACCCAAGGATTCGATCTGCTGCATTGACATAAACCTAAAGCATGCATAGAACATCAAGAAAAATCAATTCCACTACAGAAATGAGACATCTTACAAGCAAATCAAAAATGATGAATATGACAGTTAGTCCACCTTGTAACGAAACGTCTAAGAGTATTATCATACATATAAATTGCTAAAGGAGATTCAGAGAATTCCTACACATAGGTTAGGAAGAATGTGAGGTCAACCACTTATCAATGCATTCCACATGGAATCCGTGATTACAGTTCGGTTGCATTCGCAGCCTTTCTCCTTCTTCGAATTCGGCCAAGCAGATGGAGCATCTAGTGGCCAATCTCGGTGACAGCTTAGAAGCAAATGTGTAAAAAACAGTCGGCAGTGCTTTCATGCCCGCCTTCTTCATTCGAGTGTTGGCTAGACGGATAGAAACCCGATCAGATGTGTCAGCCCCCATTCGTCTGCAATAGTAACGCACTCAGCCAATGAATGAGAGGAGGCCAAGCAAACAAATCAGAGCGCAAACCATAACTGTGATAATGATAGCTAGATCAAAGTTGAAATTGCCCTCGTTGGGTTGGGAATTAGACCATCAAATTTTCTCTTCGCCCCGTGGAGAATGTGTCGGGAGAGAATCTAATAACTTCCTACTACCTAACAACTGAGATTTTAAAAAGCTCATTTCGTTGGATTAAACCTTAAAACCTCAACAATTTTGTAAAAAAATTGCCTGATTCCTGAAATTTGATGACGAAAGAGTACTGGGAAATATAAAACAAGTCCAAACAGCAAGGCCAAAACAAACTATTAAGGAAAGAGAAAAAAATTCCGTGTGAGCAAGGTGATATACAAGACAAGGGACTCCGTGAAAAATAGTTACTGTGGTCGGTTTTCTTGGGGTAATTTCGAAGCAGAACCATTTTTCAAAAGAAAGATATAGAGAAATGATAATATAAATGGACATATAAAGAACTTCACTTCAATGTGGAAACAAAAATAATGGGCATTCGCAGTTAGATCCAAAAGAAGCAACATCTTACCTGCTGAAGTAAAGATCTGCATGGGAAAGAGGCTTTGACGACCACTCCCTATCTCTCTATTTCAATCTAAGAGTTGCTCCGTTGTTGTTAAAAAAGAAGCGGGAGATGACCAAAACAAAGTGATGTGTTTTAGGTGGGAGAAATGTTATTTTAACTCATAAAAGGTCTAAAATTTAAATGAGAAATGAATACTCCCTCCCTCCATTTTTCCAAACATCATTTTTAAAATTATGCCCTCCAAATATCATTTTTAATATCATACCCATTGTTGTTTTGATGGATGTTGAGCGCACTCTATGATTCCTTGTAAGTTTAGCAATTGATTTAAAAGGAAGCTTCAAAAATCAATTCAATTTCATTCTAATAAATTTATTTTAAAAACATTGATGATGAACCACACAACGAGTGGTTCGAAAAGCGTTTACCTTAAAAACTTTATGTGATTTATCCAGAAGAGTCTTTAAAGAAATTAATTAATTCATTAATTATTAAAATAAAACTGAAATAAAATAGTAAATTTAGGAGAGGTTTTCAGGTTCCAAGATTTTGAAACCCGTGGTTTTGCTCATGGTATTCCACCTTGCCAACAAGGGGGAATTAACCTGATCGTAGGTCCCAACTAGACCTGCTCTCATTTGGAATAGCTAATCCCAACGATTTTTAAGGACTGTTATAATGGTTAGGGGAATAATGAGTTAGTGGTTAATGGATTAGGGATTAGGAGCTTAGGGGTTAGGGGAATAGGGGCTTAGGGGTTAGAGGTTTAGGGTTTAGGGGTTAGGGGAATAATGAGTTAGTGGTTAAGGCGTTAGGGATTGGGGTGTTAGGGGTTAGGGGATTTAGGCTCATTTAAGGGTTAGGGGAATAATAAGTTAGTGGTTAAGGGATTAGGGATTGGGGTTAGGGGAATAATGAGTTAGTGATTAAGGGGTTAGGGATTAGGGGGTTATGGGTTAGGGTATTTAAGCGCATTTAGGGGTTAGGGGAATAATGAGTTAGTGGTTAAGGGATTAGGGATTGGGAGCTTAGGGGTTAGGGGATTTAGGCATAGTTAGGGTTAGGTGAATAATGATTTAGTGGTTAAGGGATTAGGGATTAGGGGCTTAGGGGTTAGGGGATTTATTAGTTAAGGATTTTAGGGGTTAGGGGTGAGGAATTAATGGGTTATGGGTTAAGCGTTAAAGGTTTAGGGGTTTAGGGGTTAAGGGGTTAGGGGTTTAGGTGTTAGTGGTTTAGGGGTTTAAGGGTTTATAGGTTTTGGGTTTAGGGGGTTAAATGGGTTAGGGTTTTAGGGGTTTATGGGTTTAAATGGGTTAAGGGTTGGGAATTAGGGTTTAAGGGGTTATGGGTTAAGGGTTTAGAAGTTTATGGTTTAGGGGGTTAAATGGGTTAGGGGTTTAGGAGTATAGGGGGTTAAATGGGTTAGGGGTTGGGAATTAGGGGTTAAGGGGTTAGACGTTTAGGGTTTAGGGGTTAAATGGGTTAGGGGTTTAGAGTTTTAGGGGGTTATGGGATTTAGAAGTTAAGGATTTTAGGGGTTAGGGGTTGTTAGGGGTTAATGGGGTTATGGTTTAGGGGGTTAAATGGGTTAGGGGTTGGGAATTAGGGTTTAAGGAGTTAGGGTTTAAGGGTTAGAGGTTTAGGGTTTAAGGGGTTAAATGGGGTAGGGTTTTATAGTTTTATGGGGTTAGGGGATTTAGGAGTTAAGGATTTTAGGGGTTAGGGGTTAAGGGGTTAGAGGTTTAGGGTTTAGGGGGTTAAATGGGTTAGGGGTTTAGAGGTTTAAGGGGTTAGGGGGTTTATCAGTTAAGTATTTTAGGGGTTAGGGGTTAGGTGTTAATAAGGTTACGGTTTAGGGGGCTAAATAGGTTAGGGTTTTAGGGGTTTAAGAGGTTAAATGGGTTAGAGGTCGGGATTAGGGTTTAAGAGGTCAGGTGTTAAGGGTTTAGAGGTTTAGAGTTTAGGGGGTTAAATGGGTTAGGGTTTTATGGGTTTAGGGGGTTAAATGGGTTAAGGGTTAAGGATTTAGGGGTTAGGGGTTAAGGGTTTAGAGGTTTAGGGTTTAGAGGTTTAGGGTTTAGGGGTTAAATGGGTTAGGGGTTTAGAGGTTTAGGTTTTAGGGGGTTAAATGGGTTATGGGTTTAGGGGTATATGGGGTTAAATGGGTTAGGGATTAGGGGTTAAGAGGTTAGAAGTTTAGGTTTTATGGGGTTAAATGGGTTAGGGTTTATAGGTTTAGGGGGTTAGGGAATTTAGCAGTTAAGGATTTTAGGGGTTAAGGGTGACGAGTTAATGGGGTTAGGGTTTAGGGGGTTAAAAGGGTTAGGGTTTTAGGGGTTTAGGGAGTTAAATGGGTTAGGGGTCAGGAATTAGGGTTAAGGGGTTAAGGTTTAAGGGTTTAGAGGTTTACGGTTTAGGGGGTTAAATGGGTTAGGGGTTTAGGGTTTAGGGAGTTAAATGGGTTAGGGGTTAAGGGTTTAGGGGTTAGGGGTTAAGGGTTTAGCCGTTAGGGTTAAGGGTTTAGAGGTTTAGGTTTTAGGGTTTAAATGGGTTAGGGGTTTATATATTTAGGGGGTTAAATGGGTTGGGGGTTTGGAATTAGTGTTTAAGGGGTTAGGGGTTAAGGGTTTAGAGGTTTAGGGTTTAAGGGGTTAAATGGGTTAGGGGCTTAGGGGGATAGGGTGTTAAATGGGCTAGGGGTTGTGAATTAGGAGTTAAGGGGTTAGGGGTTAAGTGGTTAGAGGTTTAGGGGTTTAAGGGTTAAATGGGTTAGGGGTTGGGGATTAGGGTTTAAGGGGTTAGGGGTTAGGGGTTAAGGGGCTAGAGGTTTAGGGTTTAGAGGGTTAAATGGGTTAGGGTCGGTTTAGAGGTTTAGGGGGTTAGGAGATTTAGCAGTTAAGAACTTTAGGGGTTAGGGGATAATGGGGTTAGGTTTTATGGAGTTAAATGGGTTAGGTTTTTAGGGATTTATGGGGTTAAATTAGTTAGGGGTTGGGAATTAGGATTTAAGGGGTTAGGGGTTAAGGGTTTAGGGGGTTAAATGGGTTAGGGGTTTATAGGTTTAGGGGGTTAGGTGATTTTTTAATTAAGGATTTTAGGGGTTAGGGGTTATTTTCCAAAGTTTACATGATACTTTGGGTTACATTAGCTATGACTTTAACAAGAAATTTTCCCAATTTTTCTCAATTTGTGTAATCCCACCACGTGGTGTTGCTCTTGCAACAACATTTATAAGATAACAAAAGTACTTTCTAATCAATTTAATCAGATATTGCATACCATTATTTCCAAATAGCATAGAGGATTTGTTGTAGGGATGTAGATCTCAAACAAGATCAACCTTCCTTAAAGAATGGTGTAGACTCTAAGGGCTCAGAAGAAAAGAGGGATGGTCATCAAATTATATGTGTTTAAAGGGAGTAAGCTAATATTATAGAAAGTGGAGATAAAGCTAATATTTTAGCAAATGGACCTTTTCTATAGTCATGAAAGTCATAAGAATCTCATAAAATTCCAAGCCGCGAGCAAGCTTCTACCATGATCAAGATTTGTGCATAGTGAAACAATTCCCTTAAGGGTTTTGTCCCATTGCAAGACAACCCAAATTGAAAAGTAATTCACATGATCCAGGTGGATATTGATGGCAACCAACTTGTTCCACTAACACATAGTAGTTCCACATCTTGGTAATCATTACTATAGTGTTTCAGGGCCTAAAATTTTGGTTCATTTTTTGAGCATTTCCCTTGCATTCTTAGAAATTGATATATGCCACCAATATGGTGGCCCACGAAAAACATAGAGAATGGATTAAGATTTGTAATGACTCAAGAAACACCTTAAACAAAGTTTGTGTGCAAAATATGTAGCCCTGGGAAGTTGATGAATCAACTAGCCTCCATAACATCCACATTCCTTTTGTCGCGTCATTTTTATATTATTTACATGAGATTCATATGAATTGAGTGTAGCAAGGGAGGTCATAGAAGGGGTGGCATCCCACCTTGCCTGGGGGGGTTATAACGGGTGCACAACTCCCTAAAAAAAGGGTAGTTTTTTGCATCTACCTTTTGTGGTTTTTTGGACATGGTTTTCACTTTTATTGGTTTTGTGGCACATGGTAGTTCAACCCATGGCCTTGTAGTTATAATTAATTAATTATGATTATATCCTAATATAGGGTCAATGGATTGGAGGTTTTATGGATGGTGGCAACCCCCTCTATCCAGGGTGGTCACAAGGAGGTCAAAGCCCACTTAAAAAATTTGGGCGGCTTTTTGCCTGTTTTTTGGTGGTTTTCTACACACAGTTTCACATTTAGTGATTTTTTGGTGCATTATGGTTCAACCCATGGTTTTACTGAAAATTATTTCTGGTTTTCCTAGTTTTAGTTTCCAGGGTAAACTGTTGTATTAAATGTGTATGTGCCACATCAAATTTTTTTTTTATTAAGAATATGTATTGTAGAAATTAACTATATAGGGTTTAAAACCAACATTAATCCTACTCAAATCAATCCTTGAGGCTGTAACACTGTATTTATTTGCAATTTTCACTACCTCTCCTGATATTACAAAACAAATTGAACAATTATAAAGAAATATCCTATTGCAAAGGACTCACTTGGAGTCCTAGCAGTCATTGGTATATTCAAAAAGGATATGCACCCTAAAGGCAAAGGGAGGTTAGGGGCTTTAAATAATGAAAATGTTCAATAGATCTCTAAGCTTTAACTGTTATGGTGTTGGTATAATTCACATGATCTGGGTGGATATTGATGGCAATCGATTTGTTCCACTGACTCAAAATTTTTCCACATCTTGGTAATTATATTATAGTGTTTAAGGGCCTAAAATTTTGGTGCATTTTTAAAGCATTTTCTTTACATTCTTAATAATTGATATATGCCACAAATCATGGTGGCCCACAAAAACATATAGAATGGATTAATCTTTGTAAAAACTGAATAAACACCCTAAATAGAGTTTCTGTGCAAAAATTGTGGCCCTATGAAGTTGATGTATCAACTGGGTTCCACAAGGTTTGTATTCCTTTTGTTGTGTGATTTCCCACGGTTATGGTTTTTACATATTAAAACATCATACTTTATGTTAAAGGTAGCTTTTTCCCCTTGTGATGTATTATTGTAAAATAAACCATCGCTATTGCGACGCTAGTTGACCAAGTCAAAGGGAAAGTGACCGTTCCACAACAGTCTTTTCATATATGTCGGTATACCGATGTACATAACATGGATGTCGCTATAGCGACATTGTCTTCTATTATTGTCTCTATTCTGACACCCTATCCAGGTATATCGTAATAGCGACGTTTTTTGCAGTGTCGCAAGAGCGGCAATGTCGCCATCGGGGTCACAAGAGCGACACCATGTGGTGGGATTTAAAAAATTGAGAAAAATTGGGGAAATTTCTAACTATACATCAAATTTTTTGGAAATAAAGTGTCAGAAAATTGACCATATGTACTAGTGACATAAATTATATTCTATAATGGATATTCATTGGCCTCTAGAAGGGATGTGTCTACCATTAAAATGTTTTGCACACTATGATTGGCTCTTGGAGCCTCATCATTAGACCTTAATGAAATTAGGAGGCTTTAAAATCACATAAGATGCTTACAAGTGTAGCTTGGTCAAAATAGGAGCGTCGTAAGGGGCTTAGGACTTATTTGAATCTTTGATGATTAAGCGTTGGAAGTAGTTCTTAAAGAACAACAGATAAACTCTATAGGGGATCTTAGGAATCTATGGGGGATATTTAGTGTCATTGGTATTTTTTACATAGTAAGAATGGGTCTTAGGCTTGTACCATTGCAAAGGGATGAAAACAACGGCCTCAATCCCAAAATGAAACTTCTTTGGCTCACATTGCATGAAAAAACCATAAAGAACAATATAAATCATCTTTGAGGGATTTTAAGCCTCCATATATGATAAGGGTTCCATTATGAGGTTTTCCACATCATATATGGGAATTAGGTCTTATATCTTGGACAAGGAATGAAAAACGGCCTTATGCCTAAAACATGTCTTTCTCATATTTAACGTCCATGAACAGGATATTAGAATGGAAATATGGGAACAACTAGTATGTTTTACATAATAAGGATCGGTTTTATGGCCTCTATGATGGATATGGAAGGAAAACAATATTTTTAGTCCCTAAACAAAACTTCTTTAGTTCAAGGGACGTGAATAAGGCCTCAAACGACCACACATATATATAAGATATAATATCTAGCCTTTAGGTGTGATATGGGTGCTATTTGAAGGTTTTTTGTGACATATTTAGGTCTTAGGTCCTTTAATTTTGGCCTTAATATCATTAGGAGTATTTTTGCACCATGTATGACACTTGGGGCCTTAACCATGGTGAAGGAAGGATCAAAAGGTGCTTGGGTCATATTTGAATCTTCCCATGATCAATTTTCTTGAACAAGTATTCTAATTACTACACAGAACATATATAGGCAATATTTGGCCTATATGGGGGATCTTTGTCACCATGGGTATGGTTTACATGGTAAGAATGGGTCTTGGGGAATGTACTATCTTGAGGGTAGGAGAAAAGAGGGCCTTAGGCCCTAAATATAAATTCTTGAGTTCAAGGAACATGAATTAATGCCCAAACAACCACATAGTTACTCTCTAAGGGATATTCATATTTCAACTTGGATATGGGATCCATGGCATGTTATTCTACATAATTAAAGAGCCACAATAATTTTTAGTATGTATGGTTTTTTAATAATAGTATGGGCACATTCTAAGAATCTGAATGCATTATTAGAATTCGTGAACATTTTTGTAATGCATGTATCTATAGAATAATATGGGTTTAGAGTAAACTTCTAGATTTATATCAATTGACCATGTATAAATCAACATAGTTTGAATTCAAAATAATGAAATTAGTCTCTATGAATCTAGTTCAATAATAAACCATGGTATGTAACAATGCCACAAAAAACCCATAACAAATAGTGTGTCCACAATTAAAAATTAATAACATAAATGACTAATTAATATACTTGTTGTACTTGTTATTTGGTCATATTTTTATTCTTGGACTATAATATTCATTTGCGTTAATCATTATTAATTTTTTCACTTATTATCTAGTCATATATTTTAATCCTAGACTAAATTAGTCATTTAAGTTAGTCGTTTTTAGTTTAGTCACTTATTATCTAGTCGTATATTTTATTCCTAGACTAAATTAGTCATTTAAGTTAGTCATTTTTAGTTTAGTCACTTATTATCTAGTCGTATATTTTATTCCTAGACTAAATTAGTTGTTTAAGTTAGTCATGTTTAGTTCAATCACTTAAAATTTCTCAAATTTAGTAGTAATTCACTTGAAATAATTACGGTGACTAACTTTTTTAGTCACCTAGTCACTAATTTCATCATTTTCTACTAGCATTTGAAAATGGAATTCATCAAACCTTGAAATGTGGAAGGTAAATTTGTAATGCCAAAAGGCATGACCAAAAATTCATAATGACCCTCATGAGTTCTAAATGTTGTTTTCGAAATTTCTTCAGTCTTCATTCTAATTTTATGATATCCAGAACAAAGATCCAACTTGGTGAAGTAAATTGCTCCATGTAATTCATCAATGACGGGGATGGGAAAATTATCTTTAATAGTGATCTTGTTGAGCTCCCTATAATTCGGTCACATCAACATGATCCATCCTTCTTGTGCACCAATACTACTAAAGTGAAAAAAAGAACTTTGAATAGGTTGAATTATACCATCTCCTAGCATTTCTACAACCATATGTTCAATCTCACTCTTTTGAGAATAAGGATATATGTAAGGCCTTATGTTTGGATGAACACTTCCTGGAATCAAATGAATAGCATGATCATAATCACGAATAGGTGGGACGGAAGGCCTATGTTCCATCATTTAATCTGGGGGACTTCATTTGGGAGTCTCAAATACCTTGGAATGATTGTCCAATACTTTTTAGACATCTATAGAAATAGATGATTTTGATGTTTGAACTTTTGGTGAGCATAATTGTGCAATTACGCCTCGTTGTTATTTCTTCAGAAGCTTTGTCATGACATTTGAGCTGATTAGCTTTCCTGGCTTCCCTACGATACCCTGTAGTTCAACTTCCTTTCCTTCCAAAAAAAAAAAAAAAAATTCTTGAAAAGTAAAAGATATTGTCCCCAAAGATTGTAACCATTGTACTCCTAGTACAACATGAGAACTACCCATTGGGATGGATAGCATTGGACTATTAAATACATATTCCCCCATGGCTAGTTTGATATTATGGCACTTTCCAGAGAAATTTATAGATCCTCCATTTGCAACCATCACTTGACACTATGGTGCTGGGTGTAGGAACCAATTAAATTCCTTGGCTACCTTACAATTAATAAAATTAAGGGTATTACCCGAATCAATAAACACTATTACATTTTTCTTCTTGATATGTCCTTTTATCTTGAGAGTTTGAGGAGTGGTAATTCTTGCTAATGAATTACAAGATATGGTCGGATTCGTTTCTTCTTCCTCTACGGTTGGTTCTTGGTGTATATCCTCTTCTTTTAAATATTCTTGTTCCTTTTCTTCCTCCTCTTCACAATCTATGTAAAATAATTTCTTCTCAGTACACTTATGACCTTTAGTGTATTTTATATCACAACTGTAGCAAAGCCCTTTTGCTCTTTTTTCTTCCAATTTTTGTGGTTTCAACCTTGTAGGTTGTGGAAGTCTAGGAGTAGCAACACTTCCATATTTATAGTTGTGAGTGATAGGCTTCCTTGTCGCCATAATATTTCTTTCAATTTTTCTTGCCAACCTGAATGCCTTCTCCAATGAATCAGGTTCCCAAAGGCAAACCTCATGTTGGATGTTATCCTTTAAAGTCCCTATCAAGGCATCAATCATGTGTTCCTCTGGAATATCAGTTACCGTTATATTCAATTTTTGGAATTCCTAAATGTGCTACATCATAGAACCCTTTTGTTTGAGATTTATCAATTGGATAAAGAAGGTGTTTCTCTTTGTATCCTCATAATGTGCTATCATTTCCTCCATAAAAATTGACCAAGTGACAATTTTTTTACGAGAGAAAATCCATCAATACCATACAAATGTATTTTGTTCTAAATATAAAGTTGAAATGCATACCTTTTGGGTGTTTTGCACATTATGGAGATCAAAATATTGCTCCATGTGTAGTATCCATGTTACCGGATCCTTTCCATCAACCTTCCTCATATCGATCTTTGGAATATGGTGGGTCTTAAATCCAACATTTTATCTAAAAATGGAATGTACTTGAAAAGGGTGCAAGGTATCCATTTTCATTTATGTAAATGAGTGCAAATACTCCAAATTTTAAATCTGAAAATGTGAGAACTTCTTATTTCTAATACAGAGATAGACTGTAGGGGAATTTACCAGATATGTCACCTTTCAAAGAAAGGATGAATCCAGAAGCTACCTAGCCCTCTTACAGACTATGCCTAAAGAAATAATAGAATTAAACACTCAGACTTAATTAAAATGACCTTACTCAAAATTGACATTATGCAGAATTTTTGCTTGGAAGAGGTGTATGTCTTTTCTTATGTTTATGTGTTTTAAGTTTATTTGTTTTTGCTGAAACTTAAAATGTATATCAGCAACATAATTCATCCATAGAATAAAAAAACACAACAGCAATATAATATAGGAGTTCACCCCAACTCTTGGGCTACATCTCCTTTGAGCTTCGTCAACATGACTAGACTCTTTGGGATTAAGGTACTTAATTTTTTTTACAAGCCCCACACTTAACCACAATGAATATTAAAATGATTCAAAGGGCTTAGAATACCATTTTAAATCCCTTTAATGGTTGTCCAATTCCTGCAAACAGCTTTAGGCTTCCATGGACACACATCCTTCTGTTGGTGCACTAAGCTTCTTTGAGCTTCTAAATGGCACAAACTCCCTCAGATTTCTATTTCTGTCCATGATACCACTACTTCTTCATCCAATAATGATCAGACATCAAATATCAACTGATAAATTGCTTACATTAAGCACAACATCCCCAAAAATGGCTCTCCTCCACGGTTTGCCCAGGGCTGCCCACGACTTCATATCAACTTCTCGAGCTGTAGAAGTACTATAAATGATCTTAAACCACTTCCATTGATTCCAGAATGACTTAAATAATCTATATAGAGTTTTTTTTCATCAGAAACGGCCTCTGGCTGCTCTGGTTTTGCCTACACACTCTGTTTGGAAAATGGCCTCTAGAACTTAAATGAAGCTTTTCGGCTTTCTAAATTTATTAACAGGCTCTGAAACCATCTAAAAATATTAAAAAGGCATGAAATAGCTAATAATTCCTATTCATTTACCTTAAACAGAGAAACACATTCCAATACACAACCTTCTCCTTCTAGGCCCTGATGGCTCCTTCATCTTCTTCGTTTCTTAAACCTCTGAATATGACCTCTATTAGATTTAAAACCTACTCCATTGAGTCCAGAAGGTCGAAGAGACCCAAAATCAAAAAAAAATCACTCCAAAAGGATCTCCCATGTGAAAGATATGTCCAACTAAAGTTTCTGCCCAATATTAGGCAAAAATCCCACAAAAAGTGGGCCACATTTAGTTAACTGCGGATAAACTTGGAGTTCTGCCTAAAATGGAGGAAACCAGCGCTAAATTTGGGGTGGCATAAACTGTTAGCATTAAATTTTGAGTGACATGTGGCCGCACATTCCGCATTAACTGTTGGGGGCCAACCGTTACAACAGTTATAATAAATATAATTTTTGTGCTTCACATATCAAAACCAAAGGCCGTGGGAAAATGGTAAGGTGTAGCGCCTATTAACCATAGGTCATGGGTTCAAACCACAAACACGCAAAATTTTAAGACATGCCATTTCCATTGTGAATTGGGGGCCATGTGGCAGCCTCTAGGCCTGGCAGCCTCTGATTGGTACGCCATTACACATTCAACTCAATAGCCATTTGTAGAATGCCACTTGTCACAAAACGATTGGTCCACAAGGAATATTCTGTGGAATATTCTAAGGAATATTTTGAGGAATATTCCTGGAATATTCTTTTTTTAATATTTTTCAATTTCTAAAGTCAAACTGGCCTCTCTTTTTTTTACTGAAATTGAAGAACTTCAAAGTTGAATAACTTCTTCATACAGCGTCGGTTTTCAGTGTCGTTCGCGGCATTGGGATCGTATCGCCGAGGCCTATCTGGTCACTTAGGTTCCAATTCAATTTGAGCACTTTTATTTTTACCGTTCGTGTCTACAGGATCATTTTTTCGAGCTCTTTCCAGTCATTCTGGTTTGGACCAATTCTGAGCAACTAATTTTTTGAGCATTTTTCCATCAAGGACTTGATCTCCTGATCACACCTCCACACATTAAGGGGAAATAAGCTACACATTTAGAAGCTAGAGGAAAGAATACTTTTGATGAGGATAGTAATTTCAAAAACAAAGGAAATAAAAGAGTTGCAAATTCAAGAAAAGAAAAAGGAAATTTCTTTTGCAAGAACTATTCAAAGACAAGTCATGATGAAGATCATTGTTGGAAGCTTCATCCTGAACTGAAACCAGAAAAATACAAGAACAAAAACAAGACCAAAGAAAAGGAGAAAACTGTAGCAACAATTGAGCAAGACTTAGGGTCAGACTCAAGAGATGAGACAAAAAGCATAGCCATGGTTTTAAAGAACATTAAGGGGAAAGAAGTGGTGCAAGACACAACTCCCAGTTCTAGCTCTTTGAATTGTCACAAAGATACTCATGAGGAAAAGAGGAGGATATAGCTCTTCCATGTGAGGGTAATTTCAAAACATACCAAAATTGACACACTATTTGATAGTGGGTCACAAGCGAATCTTATATCTGAAGACTTGGTCAAGAAGCTTAAACTTGAGACCATTCCACATCCGAAGCCTTATCCACTTGGATGGATATCCAAGGATGCCAACTTGCAAGTCTCAAGGAAGTGCATATTGCGCTTTGCAATAATTGCACACTTTATTGACACAGTGGAACTTGATGTGGTGCCGCTTGATATCTCAGGTATTGTTTTGGGAAGTCCTTATTTATTTGACAGGAAGGCTATCTTTCATCGCCATGAAAACAAGTATCACTTGTTCAAAGATGGTAAAGAGTACAATGTGAGAGCTCACAAGAAGAAGCTGGAATCTTCTTTACTCCATGCAAGTCAATTGATAAGACCTTATCCCTTTAGCACCCACAGTTGGTGGTAAAAACGGTGGAGGTGCCAAAGATAGCGCCAAACCCCATATTTTTTGGGGTTAACTGGAGTTCCACCAGATTTGGTGGAGATTTTCTAGCCCTAACTGGGCAAAAGTTGCTTCAGTCATAACTTGGGCTAGGAAAGTCCATTTGGGACAAAAAAAAAATTGATTTGGGGGTATTGAAGCATTCTGAAGCTGTAGGAATAGGTTACAGAGCCATCAGGGCACTCTTTCAGTGATTTTATCAGTGAATTTTCTTGTGGAGCCACCAGGGCTAGGTGAATGATCAGCTGTTTTGGACTATATTCATCAGTTTGAGGTGAATGAATAGTCAATTTTTACTGTTTCTAGCACTCTGTTTCTGAATTTGCAGCTATTTTAGCCTTTTGAGGCTTTCTTCACAGTGTAATACTTATTTTGATCATTAATGAAAGAGGTAAAAACCTATTTGGAGGCTTTTGGACCTAGCAGAGGTAGCCCAAGAGAGGGGTGAACTGCTTAAACAAATGCTTACTGTTATGTTGTGCATTTTTGCTGCTATTTTCCATAGTTTACTACATTAAACAGTAATTTTTAATAAGTCCACTTTTCACAATGAGACTTATAAAGTGATCAAAACTCATTTGTTTCACTTCAAACCACATTACTTCCATTGCAGAATACTTGAACTTGCTTATTCACACATAAAATTTGGTTAATGAATACTTTGAAAACATAAACAAATACTTTCATTGCCAGATCGATTTAGTGTTTACTTCATATTTCTTTAGGCAGAGCCAGTAAGAGGGCCAGAAGCTTCTGGTTTCATTCTTTCTAGTAAAGGTGAAATAACCAATAAAAGCCCCTACTGTCTGTGTGCAGGCTACACATTTAGAAGCTAGAGGAAAGAATACTTTTGATGAGGATAGTAATTTCAAAAACAAAGGAAAGAAAAGAGTTGCAAATTCAAGAAAAGAAAAAGGAAAGTTATTTTGCAAGAAATGTTCAAAGAGGGCGAGAAGCTTCATATTTCTTTAGGCAAAGCCAGTAAGAGGGCCAGAAGCTTTTGGTTTCATCCTTTCTAGTAAAGGTGAAATAACCAGTAAAAGCCCCTACTGTCTGTGTGCAGGCTACACATTTAGAAGCTAGAGGAAAGAATACTTTTGATGAGGATAGTAATTTCAAAAACAAAGGAAAGAAAAGAGCTGCAAATTCAAGAAAATAAAAAGGAAAGTTCTTGTTTTCATGGCAATAGAAGATGGCCTTCCTGTAAAATAAGTAAGGAAATATCAGAGCTCCCCTGATACCATTGTGATCAGGAAATCAAGTCCTTGATGGAAAAATGCTCAAAAAATTAGTTGCTCAAAATTGGTCTAAACCAGAATGATTGGTATCAGAGCTCTAGGTTTTTCTTAAGAGTTTGTGAAATTTGTGCAAGAAAAATGTGTTGTTCTGCAAATTTGATGCTTACTAGGCTGAAATTGAAAAGAGGGGAAGGACAATTGGTTAGAGAACAAGATAATCATCAACCAAGGAGGGCTAGAGTGCCATTATCTCCACCTTCCATTTCATCCTCATTAGCATATATCCAAATCTGGTTGAAAGTTATTCCTGAATGGTGTGTCATTTCATCAAATTTCACCGAGTTTGTGAAAATTGTGTTGTTCTGCAAATTTGATGCTTACTAGGCTGAAATTGAAAAGAGGGGAAGGACAATTGGTTAGAGAACAAGATAATCCTCAACCAAGGAGGGCTAGAGTGCCATCAAAGCTCTAGGTTTTGCTTAAGAGTTTGTGAAATTTGTGCAAGAAAATTGTGTTGTTCTGCAAATTTGATGCTTACTAGGCTAAAATTGAAAAGAGGGGAAGGAAAATTGGTTAGAGAACCAGATTTTTTCTAGCTTCTAGTTATTAAACTAATTTTTTGAGCATTTTTCCATCAAGGACTTGATCTCCTGATCACAATGGTATCAGAGGAGCTCTGATATTTCCTTACTTATTTGACAGGAAGGCCATCTTATATCTCCATGAAAACAAGTATCACTTGTTCAAAGATGGTAAAGAGTACATTCTGAGAGCTCACAAGAAGAAGATGGAATCTTCTTTACTCCATGCAAGTCAATTGAAAAGACTGGTTAATGCAAGTCAAAGTCTAACTTTGTTAATGTTGAAACGACCAGATTTTGAGCATTCACCTTTTTATGATGTTGATAATAATATGTCTCAGTTTAATAATAGTTTGTCTTTGAAAGAAGATGATGTTATGTTGCACAAATTACCTTTTGGGTCAGCCAATGCAGAGAATGAAGTGTCAAAATTATCTTTTGGGTCAGCAATGATTAAAATTTGCAGAACAACAATTGTAATCTGTAGAAAACAAACTTTTTCTACATTGATCAAACTTCCCAGAAGACTTAAAATAACTTAAAGAGAATATTCCATAGAATATTCTGGGAATATTCCATAGAATATTCTACGGAATATTCCGAAGGCAGCCAACTGGGCGGCCCAACCATTGGGTCACGGTAGTTCTTGTTAAACCTTCGGCGTGAAATCATATTTAAGTTTTGTTGTGGTTTGGACGGGGCCCGAAAGGGGGCCAGCCCCCTCCGCATATAACCTCAGCATGTAACCACCTGCTCGGATCCAAGGGCTACTTCCATTGGCGCGTTTAACCGTTTGAATGGTTGGTCACGTGGAGCGCAATTTGTGTTTATACACGGTTATATATTAAAGTTTCCACCTTATTGTTCCAAGGTTCACGCAATGAACAATGCCCAAAAATTTCGGTCTTATGATAAGACCTTATCCCTTTAGCACCTCCACTGTTTTTACCGCCAACCATAAAAACAAACTTTTACCGAGAATTCTTTGATACCATTGTGATCAGGAGATCAAGTCCTTGATGGAAAAATGCTCAAAAAATTAGTTGCTCAAAATTCGTCCCAAATGGACTTTCCTAGCCCAATTTATGACTGAAACAACTTTTGCCCAGTTAGGGCTAGAAAAGCTCCACCAAATCTGGTGGAACTCCAGTTAACCCCGACAAATATGGGGTCTGGCGCTATCTTTGGCACCTCCGTTGTTTTTACCGCCAACCGTGGGTGCTAAAGGGATAAGGACTTATCATAAGATCGAAATGTTTGGGCATTGTTCATTGCATGAACCTTGGAACAATAAGGTGGAAACTTTAATATATAACCATGTATAAACGCAAATTGCGCTTCACGTGACCAACCGTTCAAATGATTAAACGCGCCAATGGAAGTAGTCCTTGGATTCGAGCGGGTGGTTACATGCTGAGGTTATATGCGGAGGGGGCTGGCCCCCTTTCGGGCCCCGCCCAAACCACAACAAAACTTAAATATGATTTTGGGTTGAAGGTTTAATAAAAACTACCATGACCCAATGGTCGGGCCGCCCGGTTGGCTCCGCCCTGACCCGGGGTCGAATCCTCCCGCCAACGCAAAATTTTATTGAACCATTTCTGTTTGACCTTGGGGCCATGTGATTGGCTGCCTTCAGAATATTCCATAGAATATTCTGTGAAATATTCCATGGAATATTCCCAAAATATTTTGTGGAATATTCTCTTTTTAATAAAATATTTTGTAAAGTCAATTTTGGCCATTTTTTACTGAAATTGGCAAACTTCAAAGCTGAATAACTTTCTCATACAGCATCGGTTTTCAGTGTCGTTCACGTCTACAGGATCATTTTTCCGAGCTCTTTCCAGTTTTTTCTATTTTGGACCAATTCTGAGCAACTAATTTTTTGAGCATTTTTCCATCAACGACTTGATCTCCTAATCACACCTCCCAAATGGGAAGCTTTTGGACCCCAAAATCTCTCTAACTAGTGAAAATGATAATTTGGAGACTAATTCTCCACTCTTCCACCCTTGAATAACTAAAATCTACCCGATTTCATCAAATAGAGCTTTTGAGAAAATGATAAACTGTCTTTGGAATCAACTGATCGACCATTGCTAAGATTGACGGAGTCATGATGCAAATGATTAAAATTTGCAGAACAGCAATTGTAATCTACAGAAAACAAACTTTTTCTGCACTGATCAAACTTCCCAAAAGACTTAAAATAACTTTCACCTTGCAAACTGTTCCCATGGCGAATTCTACCATTCTGAAACCAACTTTTTCCCATGCTGAATGGTGTGTCCTCCTTGCTTGCACTGCTTTGCTTTGACACTTCATTCTTTGCATTGGCTGACCCAAAAAGTAATTTGTGCAACATAACATCATCTTCTTTCAAAGAAAAATTGTTATTAAACTGAGACATATTATTAGCAACATCATAAAAAGGTGAATGCTCAAAATCTGGTCGTTTCAACATCAACAAAGTTAGACTTTGACTTGCATTAACCAGTTTTTTCAATTGACTTGCATGGAGTAAAGAAGATTCCAGCTTCTTCTTGTGAGCTCTCACAATGTACTCTTTACCATATTTGAACAAGTGATACTTGTTTTCATGGCGATGAAAGATAGCCTTCCTGTCAAATAAATAAGGACTTCCCAAAAAAATACCTGAGATATCAAGCGGCACCACATCAAGTTCCACTGTGTCAATAAAGTGTGCAGTTATTGCAAAGCGCAATATGCACTTCCTTGAGACTTGCAAGTTGGCATCCTTGAATATCCATCCAAGTGGATAAGGCTTCGGATGTGGAATGGTCTCAAGTTTAAGCTGCTTGACCAAGTCTTCAGATATAAGATTCACTTGTGACCCACTATCAAACAGTGTGTCAATTTTGGTATGTTTTGAAATTACCCTCACATGGAAGAGCTCTATCCTCCTCTTTTCTTCATGAGTATCTTTGTGACAATTTAAAGAGCTAGAACTGGGAATTGTGTCTTGCACCACTTCTTTCCCCTTAATGTTCTTTAAAACCATGGCTATGCTTTTTGTCTCATCTCCTGAGTCTGACCCTAAGTCTTTCTCAATTGTTGCTACAGTTTTCTCCTTTTCTTTGGTGTTGTTTTTGTTCTTGTATTTTTTTGGTTTCAATTCAGGATGAAGCTTCTAACAATGATCTTCATCGTGACTTGTCTTTGAACAGTTCTTGCAAAAGAAATTTTCTTTTTCTTTTTTTGAATTTGCAATTCTTTTATTTCCTTTGTTTTTGAAATTACTATCCTCATCAAAAGTATTCTTTCCTCTAGCTTCTAAATGTGTAGCCTGCACACAGATTTCATCTAAGCTGGTAGGATTGAACATTAGGATAGTATGTTGAAGGTAATTGTGTAAACCTCCTATGTATTTTAAGAAAGTGTCTTGACTTTGTAAGTCTACCCCAAGTAGAAGTGCTCTCCTTCTAAACTCTTGGGTATAATCTTGCACATTTTGACCCTCAAGTTGCCTAAAATTTTTCCAATTCATGATTGCCTTCTGAATATGAGCAAGAGGATAAAACTGTTTCTTAATAGCAGTAATAAACTCAGTCCAAGTTAGAGTTATCTTACCATGCTTTTTAATCTCCTCTCTTGTCTTGGCTTCCCACCATACCAAAGCTGCTCCATCCATTCTCAATGAGGCTAATTGGATTTTTTTGTCATCATCATGCAAATTCTGAATTCTTAGATAGACTTCCAACTATCTAATCCATTTATCCAATTTTTCTGCATTCACATCACCATTAAACATAGGCAACTCAAACTTTACATCAAGATTTAACAAAGGATTTTTAAGAGATGTTTTTGTTTTGTGTGACTGATTAACAGAAGTTGAAGAGGATGATGTGGAGGAAGAGGATGAAGATGGAGATGAAGGATCACCATTTCCTCCATTCCCTTTCTTAGACTCATCCTTGTCTTTCTTCCCTCCTGAAGAATCTCCTTCTTCTCTTTGGTTTCTAGACCCTTCTCCAGCAATCCTATCATTTCTCTCCTAGTATAGGATCCTAACCATCTCAGTCATGTCCAAGAAAGCTTTTCTAAATACTCTTTCTTCTTCCTTGGGATCCATTTCCTCATGTACTTCTCCTTCTCTGGAAGACATGTTTGTGGCTGATTCTAAAGCTAATGAGGATGAAATGGAAGGTGGAGATAATGGCACTCTATCCCTCCTTGGTTGAGGATTATCTTGTTCTCTAACCAATTTTCCTTCCCCTCTTTTCAATTTCAGCCTAGTAAGCATCAAATTTGCAGAACAACACAATTTTCTTGCACAAATTTCACAAACTCTTAAGCAAAACCTAGAGCTCTGATACCTTTTTTGTGATCAGGAGATCAAGTCCTTGATGGAAAAATGCTCAAAAAATTGGTTTCTCATAATTGGTCCAAACCAGAACGACTGGAAAGAGCTCGGAAAAACGATCCTATAGACGCGAACGGCACTGAAAACCGACGCTATATGAGAAAGTTATTCAGCTTTGAAGTTTGCCAATTTCAGTAAAAAATTCGTCCCAAATGCTTGAAATTTAAAAACCTGTTCCAATGCTTCAAATGCTTGAATTTGAAACTCTTTTCTTTCCTTTGTTTTTGAAATTACTATCCTCATCAAAAGTATTCTTTCCTCTAGCTTCTAAATGTGTAGCCTACACACAGACTTCTTCTAAGCTGGTAGGATTGAACATTAGGATAGTATGTTGAAGGTAATTGTTATTAAACTTAAACTAAGCATCAAATTTGCAGAACAACACAATTTTCTTGCACAAATTTCACAAACTCTTAAGTAAAACCTAGAGCTCTGATACCAATCTGATCTAAAATGTGTGAACAAAATATTTCTTATACAGAGATAGACAGTAGGGGCTTTTACTGGTTATTTCACCTTTACTAGAAAGGATGAAACCATAAGCTTCTGGCCCTCTTACTGGCTCCGCCTAAAGAAATATGAAGTAAACACTAAATCGATCTGGCAATGAAAGTATTTGTTTATGTTTGAAAAGTATTCATTAACCAAATTTTATGTGTGAATAAGCAATTTCAAGTATTCTGCAATGGAAGTAATGTGGTTTGAAGTGAAACAAATGAGTTTTGATCACTGTATATGAAAAGTGGACTTATTAAAAATTATTGTTTAATGTAGTAAACTCTAGAAAATAGCAGAAAAAATGCATAGCATAACAGTAAGCATTTGTTTAAGCATTTCACCCCTCTCTTGGGCTACCTCTGCTGGGTCCAAAAGCCTCCAAATAGGCTTTTCCCTCTTTCATTAATGCTCAAAATAAGTATTACACTGTGAAGAAAGCCTCAAAAGGCTAAAATAGTTGCAAATTCAGAAACAGAGTGCTGGAAATAGTAAAAATTGACTATTCATTCACCTCAAACTGATGAATATAGTCCAAAACAGCTGATCATTCACTTAGCCCTGGTGGCTCCACAAGCAAATTCGCTGATAAAATCACTGAAATTTTTCCCTGATGGCTCTGAAATCTGTTCCCACAGCTTCAAAATGCTTCAATACCCCCAAATCAAAAAAAAATTCGTCCCAAATGGACTTTCCTAGCCCAAGTTATGACTGAAACAACTTTTGCCCAGTTAGGGCAAGAAAAGCTCCACCAAATCTAGTGGAACTCTAGTTAACCCCAACAAATATGGGGTCTAGCGCTATCTTTGGCACCTCCGCTGTTTTTACCGCCAACCGTGGGTGCTAAAGGGATAAGGTATTATCATAAGACCGAACGTTTGGGCGTTGTTCATTACATGAACCTTGGAACAATAAGGTGGAAACTTTAATATATAACCGTATATAAATGCAAATTGCGCTCCACGTGACCAACCGTTCAAATGGTTAAACGCGCCAATGGAAGTAGCCCTTGGATCCGAGCGGGTGGTTACATGCTGAGGTTATATGCGGAGGGGGTTGGCCCCCTTTCAGGCCCCGCCCAAACCACAACAAAACTTAAATATGATTTCGCGCCAAAGGTTTAACAAGAACTATCATGACCCAATGGTCGGGCCGCCCGGTTGGCTCCGCAACGACCTGGGGTCGAATCCTGCTGCAAACGCAAAATTTTATTGAACCATTTCTGTTTGACCTTGGGGCCATGTGGCGCCCTCTGATTGGATGCCTTCAGAATATTCCATAGAATATTCTGTGGAATATTCCCATAATATTCTGTGGAATATTCTCTTTTTAATAAAATATTTTCTAAAGTAAATTTTGGCCATTTTTTTACTGAAATTGGCAAAATTCAAATCTGAATAACTTTCTCATACAGCGTCGGTTTTCAATGCCATTCACGTCTACAAGATTTTTTTTTCGAGCTCTTTCCATTCGTTATGGTTTGGACCAATTCTGAGAAACTAATTTTTGAGAATTTTTCCATCAAGGACTTGATCTCCTGATCACACCTCCCAAATGGGAAGCTTTTGGACCCCAAAAGCTCTCTGACTAGTGAAACTAATAATGTGGAGACTGATTCTCCACTCTTCCACCCTTGAATAACTGAAATCTACCCGATTTCATCAAATAGATGAGAAAACGATAAACTATCTCTGGAATCAACTAATCGACCATTGCTAAGATTGATGGAGTCATGATGCAAATGATTAAAATTTGCAGAACAGCAATTGCAATATGCAGAAAACAAACTTTTTCTACACTGATCAAACTTCCCAGAAGACTTAAAATAACTTTCACCTTGCAAATTTTTCCCATGGCGAATTCTACCATTCTGAAACCAACTTTTTCCCATGCTGAATGGTGTGTCCTCCTTGCTTGCACTGCTTTGCTCTGACACTTCATTCTCTGCATTGGCTGACCCAAAAGGTAATTTGTGCAACATAACATCATCTTCTTTCAAAGACAAACTGTTATTAAACTGAGACATATTATTAGCAACATCATAAAAAGGTGAATGCTCAAAATCTAGTCGTTTCAACATTAACAAAGTTAGAATTTGACTTGCATTAACTAGTCTTTTCAATTGACTTGCATGGAGTAAAGAAGATTCCAACTTCTTCTTGTGAGCTCTCATAATGTACTCTTTACCATCTTTGAACAAGTGATACTTGTTTTCATGGTGATAGAAGATGGCCTTCATGTCAAATAAGTAAGGAAATATCAGAGCTCCTCCGATACCATTGTGATCAGGAGATCAAGTCCTTGATGGAAAAATGCTCAAAAAATTAGTTGCTCAGAATTGGTCCAAACCAAAATGATTGGTATCAGAGCTATAGGTTTTGCTTAAGAGTTTGTGAAATTTGTGCAAGAAAATTGTGTTGTTCTGCAAATTTGATGCTTACTAGGCTGAAATTGAAAAGAGGGGAATGACAATTTGTTAGAGAACAAGATAATCCTCAACCAAGGAGGGCTAGAGTGCCATTATCTCCACCTTCAATACCCTAGATTGGTATCAGAGAAATTTTCACACTTCATTCTCTGCATTGGCTGACCCAAAAGGTAATTTGTGCAACATAACATCATCTTCTTTCAAATACAAACTGTTATTAAACTTAGACATATTATTAGCAACATCATAAAAAGGTGAATGCTCAAAATTTGGTCGTTTCAACATTAACAAAGTTAGACTTTGACTTGCATTAACCAGTCTTTTCAATTGACTTGCATGGAGTAAAGAAGATTCCATCTTCTTCTTGTGAGCTCTCAGAATGTACTCTTTACCATCTTTGAACAAGTGATACTTGTTTTCATGGCAATAGAAGATTGCTCCGATACCAATCTGATCTGAAATCTATGAACAAAATATTTCTTATACAGAGATAGACAGTAGGGGCTTTTATTGGTTATTTCACCTTTTACTGGTTATTGCCAATTCATGATTTCCTTCTGAATATGAGCAAGAGGATAAAATTGTTTCTTAATAGAAATAATAAACTCAGTGTAGAAAAAGTTTGTTTTCTGTGGAATATTCTCTTTAAGTTATTTTAAGTCTTCTGGGAAGTTTGATCAGTGTAGAAAAAGTTTGTTTTTTGCAGATTACAATTGTTGCTCTGCAAATTTTAATCATTGCTGACCCAAAATATAATTTTGACACTTCATTCTTTGCATTGGCTGACCCAAAAGGTAATATGTGCAACATAACATCATCTTCTTTCAAAGACAAATTGTTATTAAACTAAGACATATTATTAGCAACATCATAAAAAGGTGAATGCTCAAAATCTGGTCGTTTCAACATTAACAAAGTTAGACTTTGACTTGCATTAACCAGTATTTTCAATTGACTTGCATGGAGTAAAGAAGATTCCAGATTCTTCTTGTCAGCTCTCAGAATGTACTCTTTACCATCTTTGAATAAGTGATACTTGTTTTCATGGCGATAGAAGATGGCCTTTTTGTCAAATAAGTAAGGAAATATCAGAGCTCCTCTGATACCATTGTGATCACGAGATCAATTCCTTGATGGAAAAATGCTCAAAAAATTAATTGCTCAGAATTGGTCCAAACCAGAACGATTGGTATCAGAGCTCTAGGTTTTGCTTAAGAGTTTGTGAAATTTGTGCAAGAAAATTTTGTTGTTCTGCAAATTTGATGCTTACTAGGCTGAAATTGAAAAGAGGGGAAGGACAATTGGTTAGAGAACAAGATAATCCTCAACCAAGGAGGGCTAGAGTGCCATTATCTCCACCTTCCATTTCATCCTCATTAGCGTTAGAATCAGCCACAAACATGTCTTCCAGAGAAGGAGAAGTACATGAGGAAATGGATCCCAAGGAAGAAGAAAGAGTCTTTAGAAAAGCTTTCTTGGACATGATTGAGATGGTTAGGATCCTATACCAGGAGAGAAATGATAGGATTGCTGGAGAAGGGTCTAGAAACCAAAAAGAAGAAGGAGATTCTTCAGGAGGGAAGAAAGACAAAGATGAGTCTAAGAAAGGGAATGGAGGAAATGGTGATCCTTCATCTCCATCATCATCCTCTTCCTCCACATCATCCTCTTCAACTTCTGTTAATCAGTCACACAAAACAAAAACATCTCTTAAAAATCCTTTGTTAAAGCTTGATGTAAAGTTTGAGTTGCCTATGTTTAATGGTGATGTGAATGCAGAAAAAATGGATAACTGGATTAGACAGCTGGAAGTCTATCTAAGAATTCAGAATTTTCATGATGATGACACAAAAATCCAATTAGCCTCATTGAGAATGGATTGAGCAGCTTTGGTCTGGTGGGAAGCCAAGACAAGAGAGGAGATTAAAAATCATGGTAAGATAACTCTAACTTGGACTGAGTTTATTACTGCTATTAAGAAATAGTTTTATCCTCTTGCTCATATTCAGAAGGCAATCATGAATTGGAAAAAATTTAGGCAACTTAAGGGTCAAAATGTGCAAGATTATACCCAAGAGTTTAGAAGGAGAGCACTTCTACTTGGGGTAGACTTACAAAGTCAAGACACCTTGTTAAAATACACAGGAGGTTTGCACAATTACCTTCAACATACTATCCTAATGTTCAATCCTACCAACTTAGATGAAGTCTGTGTGCAAGCTACACATTTAGAAGCTAGAGGAAAGAATACTTTTGATGAGGATATTAGTTTCAAAAACAAAGGAAAGAAAAGAGTTACAAATTCAAGAAAAGAAAAAGGAAAGTTCTTTTGCAAGAACTGTTCAAAGACAAGTCATGATGAAGATCATTGTTGGAAGCTTCATCCTGAACTGAAACCAGAAAAATACAAGAACAAAAACAAGACCAAAGAAAAGGAGAAAATTGTAGCAACGGTTGAGCAAGACTTAGGGTCAGACTCAGGAGATGAGACAAAAAGCATAGCCATGGTTTTAAAGAACATTAAGGGGAAAGAAGTGGTGCAAGACACAACTCCCAGTTCTAGCTCTTTGAATTGTCACAAAGACACTCATGAAGAAAAGAGGAGGATAGAGCTTTTCCATGTGAGGGTAATTTCAAAACATACCAAAATTGACACACTATTTGACAGTGGGTCACAAGCGAATCTTATATCTGAAAACTTGGTCAAGTAGCTTAAACTTGAGACCATTCCACATCTGAAGCCTTATCCACTTGGATGGATATGCAAGGATGCCAATTTGCAAGTCTCAAGGAAGTGCATATTGCACTTTGCAATAACTGCACACTTTATTGACACAGTGGAACTTGATGTGGTGCCGCTTGATATCTCAGGTATTGTTTTGGGAAGTCCTTATTTATTTGACAGGAAGGCCATATTTCATTGCCATGAAAACAAGTATCACTTGTTCAAAGATGGTAAAGAGTAAATTGTGAGAGCTCACAAGAAGAAGCTGGAATCTTCATTACTCCATGCAAGTCAATTGAAAAGACTGGTTAATGCAAGTCAAAGTCTAACTTTGTTGATGTTGAAACGACCAGATTTTGAGCATTCACCTTTTTATGATGTTGCTAATAATATGTCTCAGTTTAATAACAGTTTGTCTTTGAAAGAAGTTGATTTTATGTTGCACAAATTACCTTTTGGGTCAGCCAATGTAGAGAATGAAGTGTCAAAGCAAAGCAGTGCAAGCAAGGAGGACACACCATTCAGCATGGGAAAAAATTGTTTCAGTCATAACTTGGGCTAGGAAAGTCCATTTGGGACGAAATTTTTTTGATTTGGGGGTATTGAAGCATTCTGAAGCTGTGGGAATAGGTTTCAAAGCCATCAAGGCACTATGTCAGTGATTTTATCAGCGAATTTTCTTGTGGAGCCACCAAGGCTACGTGAATGATCAGCTGTTCCGGACTATATTCATCAGTTTGAGGTGAATGAATAGTCAATTTTTACTGTTTCAGCACTCTGTTTTTGAATTTGCAGTTATTTTAGCCTTTTGAGGCTTTATTCATGGTGTAATACTTATTTTGAGCATTAATGAAAGAGGGAAAAGTCTATTTGGAGGCTTTTAGACCCAGCAGAGGTAGCCCAAGAGAGGGGTGAACTGCTTAAAAAAATGCTTACTGTTATGCTGTGCATTTTTGCTGCTATTTTCCAGAGTTTACTACATTAAATAATAATTTTTAATAAGTCCACTTTTCACAATGAGACTTATACAGTGATCAAAAATCATTTGTTTCACTTCAAACCACATTACTTCCATTGCAGAATACTTGAACTTGCTTATTCACACATAAAATTTGGTTAATGAATACTTTGCAAACATAAACAAATACTTTCATTGCCAGATCAATTTAGTGTTTACTTCATATTTCTTTAGGCAGAGCCAGTAAGAGGGCCAGAAGCTTTTGGTTTCATCCTTTCTAGTAAAGGTGAAATAACCAGTAAAAGCCCCTACTATCTATCTCTATATAAGAAATATTTTGCTCACACATTTCAGATCAGATTGGAGATAATGGCACTCTAGCCCTCCTTGGTTGAGGATTATCTTGTTCTCTAACCAATTGTCCTTCCCCTCTAACTTTTTTGATGTTGAAACGACCAAATTTTGAGCATTCACCTTTTTATGATGTTGCTAATAATATGTCTCAGTTTAATAATAGTTTTTCTTTGAAAGAAGATGATGTTATGTTGCAAAAATTACCTTTTGGTTCAGCCAATGCAGTGAATGAAGTGTCAAAGAAAAGTAGTGAAAGCAAGGAGGACACACAGTTCAGCATGGGAAAAAGTTATTTTACATAGTGAAAGCAATTTTACTTAGGGTAAAATTGGTCTTACATGGTGTACTTGGGTACATCTAATGATAATAGGTTAGATGACCAAAAAATGGTGTAACAGATTGCCCCCCAGCGTGCGAGTGTTAGGAGAAAATCATATGACCGAAGTACGTTGTAAGAACTCAATCACTAGACATCAAAAAGGGAAGTCAAAGAGAGAAATGTAAGGTAGACTAATGTGCTGAAGAACTAGACCCTGAGGAGACGAGACTTGCAGGTGCAACAAGTCTCTTTTTATGAGAGGGTACCTGTGCTAAAGGCTGCGAGGGAGGCATACCTATGCCCGCTGAGACAAAGTACAAAAGAATAGTGTGTCCAGTAAACAAGGGACCGAACCATAAAGTACAGCCGGCATAAACATGAGCCAGATAAAAATACAATGAGAGATCCCATATACATGTTGTGCATGGGATAACAGCCAGGACTTATACAATAATATCTGAGTACATGAGATATAAATACAACCCAAATGCCCCCTAAAAGCGGGGAAGGGCTCACAAAATCTGACTGATACATGCAAGTCAAAGAGGCGATGCAAGCGGCTAAGGCCGACATCATCAAATATATGGAGCTGCATCGAAGGCTGCAATGAAGAGGTCATCCGGGCATGTGGGGGGCTACCTGCAGGGCCAACCCCTCATGAGGGCTGAGACATCTCACACACACCCGGGAATCACCAAAAGCTACGGCTGCATCACTGAACCATCAAGCATACGGATCTCGATCATGCTGAAAGGAGCTGGAGTGGAGAAACAATCAAGTCAAAGGGAAAGGAGAGATACCTTTGCCTGATCTGAGGCACCGAACCAGAGTGGAAGCTGGAACCAAGGTACACTGCCCTCTAGACCTGGCTTCTGGAATGAAGGAGCTGATGTCGACAGAAGGAGGTCCGCCATAGGTGAGGCAATGAGAGATCCTCAACTAAGGCACGAGAGAAAATAGTAGAGCGACGGATAGACTAATACCAATGATGATGGTGGAATGGAGGGGACTGAGTAGCGAATGGATGACTTCCCTTAATAGAGCATAACGGGCATGGATGACATGGCAGCGACTGACACAATATCATCAGGGATAGGGGACAGTGGGACTGAAGGCCATAATGTGCGACACAAGAGAGAGACCAAGTAATGAAGGATGGAGGACTACAGCGGGGTACAAAGGGACTTGGGATAGACTCCATGAATGCGATGATGACTCAACTTGGATGCTCTAAACAAGGGCGACTCGATGGTGCTGCCACACAGAAAAGGTCCCATGGGGGACCACAAAAACATGAGTACAAGATGGTATCTCATGACGAAAATAGACACGAACAAAGACAAGTATGGAGGCAAAGTGGTGCCCCAAATACAAGTGTTGTAAGTGAGGAAATTCGATTTTTGGGGGAGGTGAAGTGACCCATCTTGGACAAAATGTGTCCTGGTGATGTATCAAATCACAAAAAACTAACAGATACCCATTTGAGGGCTCGGTGAGAGCTTTCCAATGGTTCAGATGGTTTGTCAAACGAAGCTACGGTGTGGTCGCAGCAGGCGAAAGAAAAAACAAGGGTTCTCTTTTAATAAGGCAGTTTTCCCTCCAAATTCACTTATTTTCTAGTGTTCTTGTGGTGAATGTAGAGAGGAGAGAAGGCCCTAAATCTTGCGGCGAGCGTAGCGGACAAACCGACCGTTGGAATCGAGATCCGTTAGTTGCAGGTAAGAGGCCTAACCTTACTCTTTCATTTTGATGGATTGAAAGTTCATATTAGGGCCCAGAATCTCAGGAACATACCCTCTTTCACCTCTACGGCCGGGTCTCACTTTTTGGGCCAAAAACTGCGACTTGTCCCAGGATTGGGAAAAAAAGTGCAACCTGGAGGATGAAGGATATTTTAGTGTTGTTTTAGGGCTAAGATTTGGGTTTTTGTGATTGGTTACAGTGTTTCCTATCTGTATACTGACAAAGATGATGTGTTTGTGCAGATATGGCAGATATACGGGTCAACTGGAGAGAGAGATACCTGGGTACATTACGGTCAGAGATCCAGGCAGATCAGGGTGTCCGTCGTGTATTGGCCAAATTTGGGGTTCTGAATTTTTTGGAGAACCCTTTGATGAGAGCTGGGGAGCCCTTGTTGGCCCGGATTGTCAGTTATTGGGATCCAGATCATGAGGTCTTTGTAGTGCAGGGGCACAGGATCGAATTGATAGTCCAGGATCTGTATTTCCTGACTGGTCTCCCGCCACTTGGGATGGTGGGAAATACGCAGCCAGTGTTACCGCGGGGGTGGAACATCATGGAGTTTGTGGAGTGACATTGTCGATCGGGTCTCCAAGTCAAAGGGACTCGGATACCGATCAGGGACCTAGAGAGATTAGAGACTCGTGTAGTGGCCGCAGTGGTGTTGCGGATCCTGGGAAACCAGGCGCTCCATCACATCACTGGGGGGCAGATGATGATTTTGGAGAGTGTGTTGAGTGGGACCTACTATGGATGGGCCCAAATGATGTTGGTGTCGTTAAAAAGACAGTTGTCGCTTTGCAAGCGGCAAGTGAACGACGATTGCTCGTATGGGACTTTATTCTGCTGCTTCTTTTTTTAGAAGATCCCGACCTTATGACCTCGTATACAGCTCCCATATGGGGGCCCGAGAGAGCCCAGGATGTGCCGGTGGGGGCGACTACTGTGCATAGGAGGAGGAGGGGCGGTTGGACGGGTGTTTCGACCTGAGTTCTTTGCCCATTGGGATCAGATTCCATTATACATAGACGACTATCCCTATAGTGGGATGAGTTATTGTGGGGATCCGGACCTACCACTTCCGCCTAGTCGAGTATGGGGACCCGATGGTAAGTGATAAGTGACTACTCTTTTTTGGGCATGTTAAAGTTATTGAATAGTAGATAGGGTACTGATTCATGTACTTTTGGTATGCAGATATAGCTCCGGTAAAATCGGCCGGATATATGGGACGACCGACAGCATCAGGAGTTGCAGGTCCGAGTGGATCGAGAGCGGTGCATAATGAGGATGCGGCCGCCCTCCTGGAGGACATCCGCCGTAGATGCGAGAGGTTGTTGACCGGTGTTTCAGAGCGCAGGTGGCAAGACTTAGACAACTAGTACATAGAACCATGTATTGGTCTACCCTCGGAATGGCGAGGTGTCATGCGGCGCATGGCGATGGCCGGTCAGGGGATACGTGATCTACAAGCTACAGGAGCAGAGCCATTGGCTCAGGATCCACCAGAGAGTGATTAGGTGTGGGATAGGTAGTGCCCCCTAGTGTGTATGTAGGGATAGGTGGTGCCCCCAGTTTTGAGTTTTTTGTAACATGTTATGGGCATGTCATATGTATCAGAGTAGATGGACTCTAAACACATGTTTTGCGACACATATTATGGATATGCATCTGTTTTAATGATTATGAATGTTATTGTCTTGTATAAAATGCGTGTGATAAATGCCAATCTAGAACATGGTTTGCAATGCTATCTACATAGTGATTTTGTTCTCGAGGTACATGGTTGAAAGTTATGGTTTCAAATTCACATATCAAGAGTTTCACTCGTAAATATTGTCTAAACAGCACACGATTATGCACACGATAGACACCATTTAGTTGCATGAGAAGAAGTAGGGAATCTAAACGAACATGCAAATGGAGGATGCAGTGAGAAAGGGCATCGGCTAAGAGACCACGCACTGCATCATATTCGGCATGATTGTTGGTGGCAGTACCAATGCAGACCCCGTTTGAGAGAACAAGGGCATGCAAGGGGGTAAAAATGGCCCAACCTACCGAGGCTAGATTCCGGGAGTAACGACTTGCACCATTGGCATAACCGATATAGGTTGTGGATGGGAGGTCCTGCGGAATGGTGGTACAAGACAAAAAATGGGAGGAGGAGGAATAATGATGGCAGCGTGAGTGTATAGTAGACATCGAGCGGAAACTGCAGGAGGGAGTGCGATGGGCAGGATGGCTATGAATCATATACGAACTAGATGGTGGTATATGAGGGCTATAGGAGGTATGGCTGGGAATCGGGCTGCGGAGGTCAACATAGATACGGGTGGGGTTATCCCGTTTATGGGCGGGAAGGATGAGGTCATGGGTGGAGAAGGCTTCCAAGAGGGCATCCTGACGGGAAAAGAGGGGATGAAGAGAGGAAGGGAAACCACATGACGCGGCAAAGCTAGCTAGATCGTCTGTATAGGAAGAAAGGCTAACATACGGATCGTCACGGGGGATGACAAAGGAACAGATAAACAAATAGTCAAATGATGTTGAGCCCAGGGTGGTCACTAAAGGGGGATCGAGTGAAACAACAGGGGAGGATTCAAAGGGAATGTTCTCCAAGGGTCTCACAGAGGATGATAGGTAGAGAATGGTGGTAGTAGACTCTGTCATCTGGACATCAAGGGGGGGGATGTCAATGGGAGCGGGGGGATTCTCAAGCTGACCTGAAGCATACTGCGCAAGTATGGGAGAGGCGGACTGATTTTGTTCAACCTCATACTCTCGAACTACCTCTAAAGAGGCGCGGTAATGCGGCAGGTGAGGACAATGGTGGGAGTAATGGCCATGGATACCGCACAAAGCACAGGGTTTTTTGGTGCGAATAATCTTTTGGTTCTTGGTTACGGACGAGGATGGAATAGAGGGTTCAGGGACCGTAGACTCAGGGAATGCGACTTTAACCATGGGTTGAATACGAGGCAACTCAGGACAAGTATGGGTGGCGTGACCGACGACATCACACAAGGCGCAAGGCTTTGCGAGCGGAGGAGGAGCCGGGTCAGTCGGGGTGGCCTTGTCTTTGGTTGCCCCCTTGCAAGCTTTGCCTTTCTTTCCTAGAGTTGTCACCACAGGGGTAGGGTCCTGGGGAGGTGCTGGGGGCACAGTGGCAATGGAGGAAGCGAGGGGGATGGATTGAACTGGTGTCAAAGAAAGGTAGGGTTTGGAGTGACCAGGTGGGGTAGCGGAGGGAGGGTCAAGGTACCAGATAGGTATACCCAGGGTCAGGTTGGGGAGAGAGAGGGTGGCCATGATGGGGACTATATAGACTCTGGGAGGGAGAGTAAGGAAAGGTATTTGACTAGCGGGATAATGACCAGAAGGGACGGCTCCGAGATGGTTGAGGCCTGGGGGAACCGACCCAGGAGGATAAAGGGGTTCAGGGATACCAGCTGTAGGAGGAGGGCCAGAAGGAGGAGGTCCGGCTGGCTGAGATGAATGGCTAGGAGCAGGTCGCGGTGGGCGAGGTTGAGTCTGGGGTTGCTGACTAGCCGAAGCGGGTCGCTTAAGGGCAGCCCGAGACGATTGCATCATGTAAACATTCGACAAGCTCGGATTAGAGACATGAGGAGGAGGGAGACCAGGGAAAGTTCCAAGCAAAGAGGAGTTTTTGTAGACGCCGGGAGAGACACTAGTCAAGGAATTGACAGTTGGTTTATTGGCTACAGAGGAATGGTCGTCTCAGGGGAGGTCTGAGACTTTGGCTCATGATATGTCAACTGGTCGATGGTGACTATCTTTCCATTGTGAGGAAAAGACATCTTGTGAAAGATCGCGGATGGGACAGTAGACATGGCATAGGTGTAGCTTCGCCCCAAGAGAATGTTGTAATCTAGAGGGGCATCGATGACTTCGACGTCAACGCAAACAGTCTTGCCCACAAGAGTGATAGGACAATTACGGAAGAGGCCAATGGGCTAGGAGGCGTGGCCATCCCACGCTCGAAGGGTGATCATGGAAGGGGCCAACTCAGGAGATCCAAGTTGCTTCCAAACCAAAGCGGACATCACACAGGTGGATGCCCCCTCAACAATTATACACCGAGAAACATTAGCGTTCCGAGTTTTGATTGGGATTTGGAAGGCTACGGAAGCAGGAAGAGGAGGATGTTTTGATTGATGGGCGTCGAAAACAATCATCTGGTCATCAGCAGGATCTATAGCGCCCATGGCAGATAGTAGAGCCTTCGTTTGGTAAGGGCACGACTGGAGGAGTTCCAATGTGGAAATGGCAGCAGGAGACTGTGCCAAATCATCTACTATGTTATACAAATGAGCAGCTCGACCAAGAGCAGCATTTTGGCGTAATGGTCCTTTAGGAATCTTGGTATGAACCTCAACTTTGGGTTGAGGGATATGTAAGGGACCATTGGATATCGAAAGAGGCTCTGTAGAACCGGAAGAAGGGGACTCGGAGGCAAACTCAGTGGGAGGCTTGGGGTACTGGCGAGACCGAGTTTGAAGGTTAAGGTCGACGGTTGGAGAGGGATCAAAGTTCATCATGAGGATTGTTTGGTCAATTTAGTGTGCCCTAAATTGCTACATTAATTTGTCAATCCGAGATTCGTAAGCTGACAAAGTGTGGCGCACTATATGTGCAAGATAACCTATCTCTTACTTTTTGTCGTTTTTGGGTTTTTATTTATTTTGGTTGGTTTCCTAATGTGAGATGGAAATTCTAAAAGACAAGTATGGTTATGAATGTTCAAGGCAATGATGTCCTTTATAATGATTTCCCAAACTTCAAACTTCAAAAGGATTTTGAAACATACAATGACAAAATTAGTTCCTAAAAGAAAATGAAAATGTGCCACTATACTAGTTAAACAGACAGTGAACTATTGATCATGAAACCCATTACCCTTGTTGTTGTCTAAACACAAAAGAAACTGTACTCAAAGAAATCCAAAGATTGCAAGCAAAGTAAAGCTAAAATCAAATTACATCAACTCATATTCTGACCCCTCACCATTAGTCTCGCTATGGCTTTCGGAGGTAATCATAAACAACTTGAGTAATCTGATATCTAATTTGCAGAAAAATAAAATAATACCAAATTACACACTCATACTTCAATCCCTCACCATTATTCTCGCTATGGCTTTCGGAGGTAACTGATAATGACATGAGAAATTTAATATCTAACCTGCAGAAAATTAAACTAACATCAAACTACACATTCATACTGCAATCCCTCACCATTAGTCTCGCTATGGCTTTCGGAGGTAACTGATAATGACATGAGCAGTTTAATATCTAACTAACTAGTAAAGCAAATGTACAAAACTGAAATGAATAAAACAATGCTGGAATTAAAAATTAAGAAAAATAAATCAGCAGAAGGACAAGATTGATTCCATGTCATTAGTCATTGTAAAACTATGTGCAAATGCCCGGGCTGCCTAATATAATCTGAAACAAAGACACTGATCAGTTAACATCAGTATAAAGCATGAAAAATTATGAATAGAAATAAAACGTTAATACCATAAGAGATGTAATATATACACGTGAATGATTATGGCATAATGAACGTAAGGAAATAAAGCATGAAACTATACTGCAATACACAAAACCTCGGCGTGTGTAGGGGCCCTCTGCACAATCCTCGGGCAACAGCTATCAACCACGAATTATACTTATGAACAGAGTCTTCTCATATATTTAAAATGCAGTCATAATAAGGAAATAATGTCACGACACAGTGGGCTTTCTTGACAGCCAAAATTACATTACACCAGCTAACTACTATGCGTATGAGAATGCATTATTTATAACAGAGGATGACATAACTAATTTCCTAAAATCTACACTGATAAAAGACACGTGAACAACCACGTCCAGAAATTTAGCATTATGGTTGCCGTGAAGATTAAATCTATGGAAGGTGGCTGTTGGATTCGGCTTATGGAGCAGTCCAAAGGTGTTGATACGTCCCCTGAGATTTAGGAACAGCCACGCAAGTCTTCACGTGGTGAAAAACAGAGTTCTGTCACCGTAGGACTCTTAGGTTGACCACCGCTTGACTACCTTTGACCACGGCCTTCTTTGGTGAATTCGACTGAGCCAGTAGGACTCGGTCCATGTCCATATCATTTCCAACTTGCCCATGTGGCTTGATTTGCCTGAAGACACCTGCAATATAGACTTTAACAAAATGGCTGCGGAAAGTTGACGCAGCTGCAGAAAGTGACAAGATTCTGCAGCTAAATGAGAAAAAATCTAATTCAAACAGTAGACACAAAACATAGTTAAAAACCACTTTAAATGCTCTTTTATGATTAATATGCAATGATGTTGATGACTTAGGAGGTCCAGGTAAATGGAAAAATTCTAGAAAGGTGTATAGGAAAGATGCAAGTTTGGGACTCAACATACCCCCACTGTGAAGGTGTTGCATGTCCCCATGCAACCAAAATTTTGATCATCCTTCTTCAATTCATATGCTCTGATACCTCTGCCAGTACATCCAGTCCTCTTCTCCTCTTTCTTGGTGCTGCTAACATCTTGGGCTTCTTCATCAAGCATCTGAATTTGAGATTAATCAGTGCTCTACTTATCTTCTGGCATTTCTTCTTCAATTTCCTGTTCTTTTTGTGCCACAGTCGCAGATGTAGCATAGTGTTGTCATGAATGATCTTTTCCAATCTGTTTTTCTCCTTTAATGCTTCATTTTCATTTTTAATATGTCTATTTAAAACCTCCAACTCAAAAATTTCTTGTTTCAATGATTGGACTAGATCTTCTTGTGCTGTGTGAGGCTGAGTGGATGAAGTGTTGGGACCCATGGCTGTTCTTTCTAAGGATTCTATGTAATCATACACCTCTTGCTGTTTTGGATATATCTCAGGTGTCGTTTTCCTTGGGCTATCCCCAAAATGCTATGGAGGAGAATTGACTTCAAAATCTGGCCGAAAAGGACTCATGTCAACATCTTGAGGACTAGTTTCAACGTTTGGCTGAGAATGAGGTGGACTATGGCCAGCTGGAGTTTGTTCAGGTGTTCCTTCTCCAAAATCAATAAAATGGGGTCCTTTTGTTTGTGTTTTCTTCCACTTTCCTTTAAGCCTGTTGCTTCTTCTTACACGCTATGGACTACTGTCTCCTTCCTTCTGTTTTTCTTTTCCTTTCTTTTTGGCCATAACTGACTGTTCTTGAAGGTGAATTAGTCTCTCAGACAATACTTGATGGTCTTCTTCTGAGGAAGGGGTTTGATACACAGCCTCAATGCTTCTTTTCTCTTTTGATTTTGTTGGCTTTTTACCTTCAGTCTTTTCCTTCTTCCTTTTAGACAGTCTTTCCTCTCTACTAGTTCTTTCAACTGTGTTAGTAGGAGTGCTTTAAGTTTTATCATCTGTTTTCTTTCTTATAATTCTTTTTAATGTACTGCCTTCAGGGGTTTCTTGGGGTTCTTCAAAGATATTTCTAACTAAAAACTGCTCCCAGGTGTCCTTTTTCTCCTTTAATTGTTTTTCTATCAAGATTTTCACGAGACCATGGTGATACAAATGTGGTTCTACATCCCCTAGATGCTTCTGGATGGTTACAGACATCTTTTTCAAACTGTTTAGTAAGAAGTATGGCAGATTGAGGGACTGGTTGTCTAGGAAGTTCATCAATAGTCGAATATGATACATGTACATTGATCCAAAACGGCCCTCACAGGTGATAAACTTTTGAATAACCAACAGTAAACTGGCCCACTCCTCTTTTAAAGCATGAACAGGAATTCCCTTTTTGAAAATGGTGACATCCATACCTGGGTTACGTAGGATCACTCTCCAAGCTTCCTCACCAATGCTCTTGTTCTTGAACCAGCGTTCACCTTCTTGAGGGAGTTCTGTAGCTACTGTTATGGATGCCTCAGTCACTGTAAATTTGAGGTCCCCAATTTCTACCTCTAGACTGTTGAAAGACCTCGCAAAAGTTTTTGTTACCTCCTTATTGTAGCCTTTAAACTTTTGAATAAACCGAAGCCATTTTTCCTTTTTCAATATGTCTTTGACTTGCGGGTATCCTTCCATAAATTTGGGTCCCTCTGGTTCTGTTCTCAACAACTGACCCATCCTTCCTTCTGTACTTTAGAACTCGTCTGCGTGAAGAGGGTTTAACGGAGGTAAGACGGCAAAAATGATCAGGGTTTATGAAGGAGACCAGTGACTGTAAGCGGATATCAGAGAATAGGTACACGGAATGAAGCGGAACAGAGAACAAAATGGGGTGAAGGCTTATGTGAGCACGATGGAAATGCAGCCGTGAGATCAATAGAACAGTAGGGGGAGTAAAACGCATCCGGCAATATTTAAAATTGGGTGGCTGCAGAGTAGATGCAAGCACGTTTATGCAACGGCTACGGATTTTATGCGGCTGAGAGAAGCCGTAGTCAAATCAACCACGTTCCTTAATTACAGGGGGGATATCAAAGTATAGCCGAACGCTAGTGAAGACCGGAGGCTTGATTATGAGGCCGTTTTAAAAATGAATGCAAGGATTGTGGGGAATCGTATAGAGATCATGGGATGGTTACGGAGTTATCAACGCAATCATTGCATATAATGGAGCTATGGTTTATAACTATGTAAAAATGTGCTTGAATGCCATTTGAAATAAATTTCTACTCATACCTTGGAATTCTTGCCATTTTTCATTGGTCTTCAATCAGTTGCTCCTCATTGATGCTTTTGAATGCCTCATGTTTTCATAATATGTCTTCATACCTGCATTTGATTTCATGATTGTTGAACTAACATCTGACTGTAAATTTTTTTGAAAAACAGAGTGGTGGCTGCAGAAACTGCTTCTGGCTATGGAAACTGGTGTCAGCTGCGGAAACTGACACAACAATTATTTGGGTGAATGGAGATGAATAGATGATAACTGACTGAATGAAAATGGTCATGAAAGAAAATTTTATTGGTGAAATGAAATGAAATAGTTGAAATGGAGTGAAATGAAATGAAGTGGAGTGTAATGAAATGGAATGAAATGGAATGAAATGGAGTGGGTTGTCATAAAACTTGTGAAATAAGAGAGAGAGAGAATTTTTTTATTTTTTTTGGAAAATATAGGGTGTCAGGTGTTCCTGATTTTCACCCTACATTTTCTGTATAAGACTGCCAATCAATGATTGGTTTTCAGGCTTATACTATTTTATTTTATTTTATTTTTATTTTTTTACTTGAAACTGAAAAGAACAAAGACTAGGCTGGTGGAGAAGAAGGATTCTTCTTCACCAGCCTTATTGCAGAATTATCTTGAAATATTTTGACAAATTCCTCTTTTGAGAGTGGCTTATGATAGATCTTTAATCTATGGCCATTCACAATAAGAGGAGTTTGAAATTCATCAATGGTCTTGATTCTTACCGCTCCATTGCTAAAGATCTTGTCAATCTCATATGGCCCAAGCCAATGAGTCTGAAATTTTCCTTTAAAATATTTAAACTTGGAGTCAAATAACAATGCCCAATCTCCTTCTTGAAACTTCTTATCTTTGATGTATTTGTCATGCCATTTGGCTCTTTGATATTGAACTAGATCAGTTCTTATAATTGCCTCTTGTCTAATCTCATCTAACTCATTCAACTGCTCCATTCTATGCTTTTGGGCTTCTGATAGATCCATCCCCAACTGAACTGCTATCTTGAAGGTTTTGACTTGGAACTCAATGGGGAGCAGGACTTCTTTCCCATAAACAAGTTCATAGGGAGAATGTCCTGTTATATTTCTCCATGTAGTTCTGTAGGCCCACAAGGCTTCAGGAAGCCTTTCTGCCCAATCTCTTCTGTGTAGATGAACATTTTTGGCGATGATGCTTTCGAGAACTTTGTTTGTAGACTCTACTTGACCATTTTCTTGTGGATGGTAAGGAGTAGATCTTTTGTGCTTGATTTTGTATTCTTCCATCAGCTTCTCCACCAGGTTGGATGTGAATTGGCTTCCCTGATCTGTCACAATTTCTCTTGGAACACCAAAGCAAGTAAAAATATCCTCATAAAGAAAATTAACAACTGAATTTTCAGTAGCAGACACTAATGCTTTGGCTTCCACCCATTTAGTAACATAATCAGTACAAACCAATATATATTTCTTTTGCTTAGATGGCGGATTAATAGGTCCAATGAAATCTAAAGCCCATTTTTCAAAGGGTTCGATGAGTACCTGTGGTTGCAATGGCATTTCATTTGAAAGGGTAGGTTTCCCTACTCTTTGGCAGCTGTCACACCTTTTGACATATTGTTTTGCATCTTTGAAGAGGAAAGGCCAACAATATCCTAAAGAGAGGATTTTATAGGTTGTCCTTTTGTCAGCAAAGTGTCCGCCGCATGGTTCATCATGACATGCCTTGAGGATATCAGGCATTTCATCCTCCCTGACACATCTTCTGATCACAAGATCTGGCCCTGTTTTAAACAATTCGTTAGAAATCCATGAATATTTTGAACTCTCCTGAATAATCTTTCTTTTTTCACTTGGAAATAAATGTGGAGGCAGTTTCCCTGTAACCAAATAGTTAGCAATATCTGCATACCAAGGGGTCTTAATAGTTATTGCAAACAAGTATTCATCAGGAAACTTATCCTCTACAGGAGAATCTTCTTTAAAATTATAAATCCTAGACAAGAAATCAGCTACTGTATTTTTTTCCCTGGTCTATCCAACACAGTAATATTGAATTCCTGCAAAAGTAGGAGCCATCTTGTCACTCTGCCATTAGTAACAGGTTTTTTCATTAGATATCTAATCGCAGAATGATCAGTATGAATAAAATTTTCATAGCCTGTTATATAATTTCTAAACTTATTGATTGCATGAACAACAGCTAAAAACTCTTTTTCAGTTACAGTATAGTTCAACTCAGTGGGAGTCAAATTTTTACTGGTATAGTAAATGGCATAAGGGACTAAATCCTTTTGACCCAACACAGCTCCTAGAGCTGTATCTGAAGCATCTGTAGAAATATGGAAAGGGATTTTCCAATTTGGTCCTCTCAAGATAGGTGCTTCAGATATTCTTGTTTTCAAAGTTTCAAAGGCTGATTGACAATCAGGATCCCATTTAAATTCACAGTCTTTTGTAAGCATTTTGAAGAGTGGAGATGCTATTTTAGTGAAGTTTTCTATAAATCTTCTATAGTAACCAATAAATCCTAGAAAACTTCTAACATCTCTTTGACAATTTGGAATAGGCAACTTGGAGATGACTTCAACTTTTGATCTATCAGCCTTAATCCCATCTCTTGAAATATGATGCCCCAAAAAAATACCTTCAGTAAACATCATAAAGCATTTTTCATGGCTTAATGAAAGGTTTGTTTCTTTACATCTTATAAGGACTTTTTCCAAATTTTCTAATGCCTCTTCAAATGAATTACCATAAACTGTAAAATCATCCATATAAACCTCTACACAATCATGGATTAGATCAGAAAAAGTTCCTAGTACTGCTCTTTGGAATGTTGCTGGTGCATTACATAACCCAAAAGGAAGCACTCGGTAGGCAAAAGTTCCCCATGGACAAGTAAATGTGGTCTTATCTTGATCTTCGGGTGCTACCTGAATTTGATTATAGCCACTAAAACCATCCAAAAATGAAAAGTACTTTTTACCTGCTAATGTATCTAATACCTGATCAATAAAAGGCAAAGGAAAGTGATCCTTTAAAGTTGCTTTGTTCAATTCCATGTAATCAATGCATACCCTCCATTTACCATTCTTTTTAGGTACTATAACCAAAGGAGAAACCCATCGGCTATCTGAAATTGGATAAATGAAGTTTACATTTAGTAGTTTTTGGAGCTCTTCTTTCACTATCTCCCTAAGATTTGGATTCATCCTTCTTTGAGGTTGTCTGATTGGTCTACTGTTTTCCTCAATATATATATGATGGATGCAAGTCTTAGGATCAATACCCTTCATGTCAGTATACTCCCATGCAAATGCGGTAGAATGTTTTTGCAAGATTCTGGTTAGTTCTTCTTGTTGTGACTTCTCCAAATGTTTGTTGATATTCAATGTTTTTCCTGGAAAAATCTCAATAGTAGAACTACCAAATTCTTCCATAGAGTAAAGAGACATTTGTCTTGATGATAAATATTCTATGTCGGATTCCAACTGAAATTGTGTGGGGTCATATTCTAAAGATGTCTCAAAATTTTCTAATGTGTTCAGAATTTGACTATCCTCACTGATTTCAGAAATGGTAAAGATAGGTTGTATAGTGTCCTCATCATCAACCCATTCATTGTCTCCTACTTCTGTGATTGCTTTTGCTGGAGGATACAAATTGAATTTCTTTGTCGAATTACCATTAGAAATGTACATATCCCCAGATCTACAACTAATGAAAGCATCGGCTGTGGCTAGCCAAGGTCTTCCTAAGATAAGTGGGTGCCCTCCTAGATTACTCTTGGGAGTCAAAATCATAAAATCTACTGGATATTCCCAAGAATCTAAGGAGACTGAAATATCTTCTAATACACCATCTGGTTTGATAATTGATCGATCTGCAAGTTGTAGTAAAGTAGGTGTAAAAAGAAGATTAGGAAGTTTTAGCTGTTCCATAATCTGTCTACTCATAATGTTGATAGCAGCCCCTAAGTCAATCGATGTGTTTGGAATTTCTATCCCATTTATATGTGTCTTGACAATTGGACTACCTGGATCTACATACTTCTGCATGGTAATTTTTCCCATCATGATATCTGCAATTTTTCCTACCAGGTGGTTCTTCTTGTATCTTTTAGTTTCCTTCCTGGTCTTTTGAGACTCAACTCCTTTATTGTTTTTGCTAGAATAGGAATCTCTCAACTGGCTTGTAGCAAGGGAATCTTGATACAAACATTCTTTAATTCATCTAGAAAATCATAGTTAGGCAACAAGATTTGTTTTTCCACCCCTTCATCAATTTGTAATCTTTCAGGGAAAGGAGGTGTGGATGAAGATGCAGGTTGCTCAACTATAAGAGTTGTGGGTGTTAAATTTTCTTTCTCTTTTTGAATGTTTGAGTTTTGAAGAGATGCTTCCTCAGAACCCTTATTGACTTTAAGAGAGTCCTCCTTAAAGTTATCTTGCTCTTGTACATCTATAGAAGGTTTTTCTAAAACTCTACCAGACCTGAGTTGTACATCATTGAGAGGAACAATAATATAGGTAGGAAATTGTTGTCCTTCTATCATGTAAGTATTCTGAGGATTTTTATTGTTAGGATTTGGCAATGGCTGAGCTGGAAGTTGATTTGTCTTTTGTTGGAATGGAAGCATGAGTTGAGGATTTGGATTTTGCTAAGAAGGTTGTTGTTGTGGAAATGGTAATGAAAGTTGTGGATTTGGGTTTGGAAGTTGTGGAGCTTTTTTATTTTGAAAAGATGGAGGATATTGATAAAATTGAGAAAATCTCCCATAAGGATTTTGCATACCTTGTACCCATAACTGATATGGATTTTGAGGTTGGGGCCAAGGTTGTTGCCAAGGATTCCAATTTGGTGGGGGTTGAAAATTCATAGGGTTGTTAAACCCTTGAGTTTGTTGCCCCTGCCAAGGTTTTCTTGCAACAAAACAGAGGGATTCTACTGAATTTGGATCTTCTTGAAAGACAACTTTGAGTCCAGGAATTGAAGGACAATCCTTGGTCTCATGATTCTCTGAGAAAATCATACATGTTTCTACAACTTTTGCATCCAAGGGACATTCCCTTAAAGCATTTTTCTCCCTACATTTCGGACAAAAGATGGCTAGAGCATCGGTTTCTGCTTTCTGCTTGTTTTGAATTTTAAGGGTTTCTAGTTGTTCACTAAGGCTCCCTAAGATATCGGTTTTGAATTCATCAAGCATATTGCCAATCTCTGCCCTACTTACTGATCCAGTTGCAGATTTGTTTGCCCTGATAAGAGAAGGATCTCTAGGCCCTTTTCCCGTTTTAGATTTTCCCCTTGAGAGATGGACACATAGTTATGTTATGTCACGAAGTGGAAGTTGAGAAATGTCTCCTTTCCCCATCATGTTTAAAATATCTATCCATTCATCTCTGATGGCTTTTAATAGAAGGGCTTTCAAAGTTTCCTCATCTAAGTTGTTCATCTTTGCTCTTTTTAAGTTATATTGAAATCTTTCAAGTAAATCCTCCAAATTTTCATCTTCTTTTTGCACAATTTTGAATACCTCATCCTTGTGATTGGCGGGCATGCAATAGTCCAGGTATCTATCCAAAAATGTTTGTTTCATATCATTCCAAATCCTAATAGATTGGGTGACTAATCCCATGAACCATTTCAAAGCGGCTCCCTTCAATGTTGAAGGAAACAATTTGAGTTTTTGAGAGTCTTCCATATAGTCATAGGTTCGGCACACGACTTCAAACTCAAACAGAAATGTTTCAGGATCCTCACTTCGCAATCCATAAAATTTGGGGAGGACAGATGGTGAGATGTTTTTCATCGTTGTATGAGTTTCCTCATCAACTATGGGGAATCAAAATGAGTTGTCTCCTTCCCTATTTCTTCCATTATTACCTCCACCTCCACCATTGTTGTCTCCATTTTTTCCTCCTCCTCTACCTCTACCTCTACCTCCGAATCCATCTATTATTTCCTCTATCATGATAGTTTCTTCAGAGTTCTTAAAGTCCTCTGGTTCTTCTATCAAGGGAGGATGAGAGGGAGTTTCTTCCTTTTCTTCTTCAGGTGATTCTACTTCTTTGATTACAATATACTCTCCTGTAGAAGTAAAGAAAGGGTCTTTTTCTAAATGAGATTTGGTAGGTGGTATAGGAGAATCCTCTAATTCATCTTCTCCTTGAATTCCAGGAATATTAAGGCTAGGGGTAGATGGTGTGAATCTTTTCTATGTCTTGAAGAAGATGGAGTTGTGAAAATCGAACTCTTGGCTCTAGCTATAAACCTTCCCCTAGAATCTCTTGCTCTATGCATGTCATTTTTTTATTATTTTTTTTAAGTTGGGATAATAATTCTCTTTCTGATCTTCCAGGTCACACTAGGTGCAAGAAGAGAGCATACTTAAGAAATTACTGAACCAATAACTCTCTTTTCTGATCCTCCAGATGACACTAGGTGCAAGAGGAGAGCATACTTCAAGAAGTTATCAAGTTTTCCCTTCTTTTTATATTTTTTTTTTTAAGAAATTGGCTACCTAGTTACACTTCCCCGGCAACGGCACCAAAATGTTTGGTCAATTTAGTGTGTCCTAAATTGCTACATTAATTTTTCAATCCGGGATTCGTAAGCTGACGAAGTGTGGCGCACTATATGTGCAAGATAACCTATCTCTTACTTTTTTTCGTTTTTGGGTTTTTTTTATTTATCTTGGGGGTTTTTATTTTGGTTGGTTTCCTAATGTGAGATGGAAATTCTAAAAGACAAGTATGGATATAAATGTTCAAGGCAATGATGTCCTTTATAATGATTTCCAAAACTTCAAACTTCAAAAGGGTTTTAAAACATGCAATGACAAAATTAATTCCTAAAAGAAAATAAAAATGTGCCACTATACTAGTCAAACAAACAGTGAACTATTGATCATGAAACCCATTACCCTTGCTGCTGTCTAAATACAAAAGAAACTGTGCTCAAAGAAATCCAAAAATTGCAAGCAAAGTAAAGCTAAAATCAAATTACATCAACTCATATTCTGACCCCTCACCATTAGTCTCGCTATGGCTTTCGGAGGTAATCATAAACAACTTGAGCAATCTGATATCTAATTTGCAGAAAAATAAACTAATATCAAATTACACACTCATACTTCAATCCCTCATCATTAGTCTCGCTATGGCTTTCGGAGGTAACTGATAATGACATGAGCAATTTAATATCTAACTTGCAGAAAAATAAACTAATATCAAACTACACACTCATACTTCAATCCCTCACCATTAGTCTCGCTATGGCTTTCGGAGGTAACTGACAATGAAATGAGTAATTTAATATCTAATCTAACTAATAAAGCAAATGTACAAAACTGAAATAAATAAAACAGTGTTGGAATTAAAAGCTAAAAAAAAAAAATCAGCAGAAGGACAAGATTGATTCCATGTCATTAGTCATTGTAAAATTATGTGCAAATGCTCGGGCTGCCTACTGTAATTTGGAACAAAGACACTGATCAGTTAACAGCAGTATAAAGCATGGAAAATTATGGACAGAAATAAAACATTAATACCATAAGAGATGTAATATATACACGTGAATAACTATGGCATAATGAACGTAAGGAAATAAAGCATGAAACTATACAGCAATAAACAAAACCTCGGCGTGTGCAGGGGCCCTCTGCACAATCCTCGGGAAACAGCTATCAACCACGAATTATACTTATGAACAGAGTCTTCTCATATATTTAAAATGCAGTCATAACAAGGAAATAATGTCACGGCACAGTGGCTTTATTTTCAACAAAAATTACATTACAGCAGCTAACTACTATGCGTATGAGAACGCATTATTTATAACAGAGGATGATATAACTAATTTCCTAAAATCTACGCTGATAAAAGACACGTGACAACCACGTCCAGAAATTTAGCATCATGGCTGTCGTGAAGATTAAATCTATGGAAGGTGGCTGTTGGATTCGGCTTATGGAGCAGTCCACAGGTGTTGATATGTCCCCTGAGAATTAGGAACAGCCACGCAAGTCTTCACGTGGTAAGAAAATAGAGATCTGTCACCGTAGGACTCTTAGGTTGACCACCGCTTGACTGCCTTTGACCACAGCCTTCTTTGGTGAATTCGACTGAGCCAATAGGACTCGGTCCATGTCCATATCATTTCCAACTTGCCCATGTGGCTTGATTTTCCTGAAGACACCTACAATATAGACTTTAACAAAATGGCTGCGGAAAGTTGACGCAGCTGCGGAAAGTGACAAGATTCCGCAGCTAAATGAGAAAAAATCTAATTCAAACAGTAGACACAAAACATAGTTAAAAACCACTTTAAATGCTCTTTTATGATTAATATGCAATGATGTTGATGACTTAGGAGGTTTAGGTAAATGGAAAAAGTATAGAAAGGTGTATAGGAAAGATGCAAGTTTGGGACTCAACAAGGATCTGGTAATCGGAGGAACCAGAAGGGGAAGGTTGAGTGGCGACCTGTCCGTCAGGTGGTTGGGCAGCCATGAATCCTTGCTGGGGGAAAGGATCGGTAAACACAGCCGGTTGAGTAGTGGCCACATTAGGGGGATCATGGGGGGAGCCATGTTGTCCTCGCAATGTGGCTTTAGACTCCCACATCTGCCTCATCTGTGTTAGAAGGGGACAATCGTGAGTGTAATGACCGTAAACACCACAACACGAACAAGGCTTATTTGTGCGAATAGGCCTGTCCGGCTTGGGCTGAGTGCCCTGTTGTTGGTTAGCAGTGTTAGGGTCAAGACCTTGAGGATTGGGTCCACGAGTACCAGGGGCAGATTGATTTTGATTTTCTTTCCACCTTCGTTGAGAGGAAGGGGGATTAGTCGCACCCTGCTGTGCAAATACTTTCCCTGGAGGGGGCTGTAGGTGCTGTGGCTGGGGTTGAGAAGGCAAGGGGGGTTGAAGTGCAAATGTGGGAGGAGCTGGAGCACCAGGCTGAGGATAAGGATAATGATTAGGTTGGGCAAAATTGAGGTAAGCAAGAGGTTGGGCAAAAGGATGAGGCATGCCGTATCCTGGATACATGCTACCAAGAGGGGGAAAAGTGCTAGAGGTGTTGGCCCCTCCCAGAGGGAGACCATAGCCCATAGGAGGTTGAGAATATGGATGAGAAAGGGCTCCAACGATACCATCGACGGAATGAGATGCCCCCGGGGCATTAGCGTAACCGGGCCTGGGGAGGTCAGGCAGGACGGTATAAACATAACCAGACTAAGCGTAGATCAGGTCATATTTCAAGGCTATTTGGAGGGAGGCTTCTTCGGTTTGAGGGAAATGGGAGGCGACATCTTTGCCAATGGGAGGTAAGAGAGTGTGAAGGAACCAGTCCATATAAACCCGATCTTCAAAGGTGGGAGCTCAACATAAGCTCCTTCTTCTCCGCCATTCCTGGACATGAGTGGAATGGCGGGTTGAAGAGGATTGACAGAAAGAAGTCAAAAGCTCGGTACCAGTGTCGTATCGAAGAGGGAGCTGGAAATAAGATAAAAAGGCTTGGGCAAGGGTCGCAAAGGTGGTATGGGAAGAGGTGGCCTGATCAACATACCATTTAGAAGCTTCGCCCGTAAGCGTGCGTTGGAACAACCGAAGACGGATGGAATCATCGGTAATGGAATTGGAGGAACACCACATGTGGAAAGATCGGACATGGTTAGTTGGATCTTCTCCAGCAAGGCCTTCAAACTTAGGGATGTCGGAGGGGAGCTTGGTTGGCATAGCATGCCAACCAACATCGTGGCGGATAGGGTCATTGATCAACTGATTGAAATCGAGGAGGCTGAGGCCTGCCATGTAAGGGAGCAAGGGTGCAGCCGAGGTAGTTCCTGTGGCGGTTCCGCTAGTAGTAGTCCCAACATTAGGGCCGGGATTACCGCTAGCGTTAGGCCCTGGACCAAACATAGTGAAGGTGACAGGGGGAGAACCAGAAGTAAAAGGAGAACCCAATGAATCAGAAGAGGAGTCAGAGTGCGGACTCGGAGGAGGACTAACTCGACGACGGCGGGAAGGAGTAGGTCGACCGACCGGAAACTGAGGGTGAAGGCCAAGAAGTCTCCGGGATGTGCGCCTTGGGGGTGCAATGGTGACAACACAAACACGACACAAGGGGAAGAAGAACGACCAAAAAAGGCAGGGAGGTGCAGAATCAAGTGATTACAATGTCGAAACAAGGGCAGAAAGGTGCAGTGTCAATTGATTTTACAATGTTTTAAAGTCTTTGCCTGGCGGTGTTAACCAGGCTCTTCTTCACTTAGGGTGAGTGTGTGGCGTGCGTTAATTTTAATTTTTAAACCCAGACGTTTTGAGAGCAAAAGAAAAAGTGTGCTGCGTAACTGAAAATAAATCTGTGAAGAACAGTATATAATGCTGAAATAACAGAAAATTAACAGCTAACAATGCATCGATCTAACCCAAAAAGGCGGGTCTCTCAAAACTAGTCTAAAAGAGGGAAAAAATCTACTCAAAACACACTAAAAAGAGGCCAATAGATCTAAGGTCGGGAGGGACAGGGATCTAAAGGAGAAAACTGCTGAAAAGAGGTGCAGAACACAGCCAAGAGGCAGAGGCAAGGTGGCTGTAAAAAAGGAGGAAATCAGAAAAAAGCAGAAGGGACAAGGAGGAGGCCCTAAAGGTAGATCCAAAAAAAACTACAAAAGGGGGTTTGAAAGGGAGAAGAGCTGATTTAAAGGGATCTAAGAAGGAAGTAGCAAATCTGAAAAAGGGAAGGCTGAAACTCTGAAAAATCAGACACCTGAAACAGTTAAAACTCTTCCACCAAAATTGGAGGGCACTGAAGCCCTAGGGGGCTATGTTCCCACTTAGACGAGAAAAACAGATCAGAAACAGGTCTAAACGGGCTAAGATAGAGGCTGGAAAACCCTGACAGAAGCTTCAGAAAAACCCAGAAAAGTTGCAGAAAAATAGTAGAAAAACTGGCAGGTCACAGGTTTTGACCTGTTTTCTGTGCAGGTCACAGATAATGGGCTGAAAAGTGTGACCTGTAGTCCAGGTCACAGTTTCTGGGCTGAAAAGTGCGACCTGAAGCTCCGGGTGTCCCAGCGACAAATTTCCGAAAAATTTGTCGTCTAAGTTGCAGCTGATGTCTGTCACCTGTGCAACAGGGCCAGAAACACGCGGAAGTGAGAAATTTTAATGTTTTAGGGTTTTATAGGTGAAAAACAACATAAAAAATAGGAAAAACAAAAAGCTAAAAAGAAACCCTAGGGTCTGAAGTAGCTGGATATGCAGTAATAGGAAAAACAACAGCGGTCGTAATTGAAAACCCGTGTGGAGTCGCCAGTTGTTAGTATGAATCTTTTGTCGAAGTGTACGAAAAAAGACGACTTTAGCTACGCATAACTTATAGCCCTAACATCAAATATAGCTGCCAATATCTTCAGATCTGCAGCCAGTTGATCAAGACAAATGCTGCAAAAATCCAGATCTATGCATAAAGAGACATTAAGCAGTAAAAATAAGGTTTTGCTCCATACATCCAATAGACAAGACAAGAACAATATTTTTGAAAGAATTTTTGTATTAAGGTCACCTGGGAGGAAAACAAGAAGGTGTTTCAAATTCTCCTCAATGGGATGGGTTCTTGGAGGTCCTTAGCACTTCAGATCTAGTATTTCTCTCTCCTGTTGGTGTAGAAAACCCAGACAAAGATAGAACTCAAAGGGAGCTCACACAGCAAATAATGGAAAATTTGACAATGATAATGGCTCAAAGTCAGACCAAGAGTATAGATCCAGAGTGATCTAATAGGCAACAAAAGGTGAAGAATGGTAGGAGAAACCCTCCTCTTTATAACAAAATATTGGGTCATTCTAGATCTTGGTGCATGATTAAAATAACATTAACCAAATCTAGATCCACCTTTTATGGAATATTTTATTATATTTGTTGGAGGGAAAAAGTATTTGACTTGGGTCAAATCCCTTTATTTATGAATAATAAATAAATAAATGATTTATTTATCATTTTAAGGAAGTGGTTGAAAGATAATCAAATAAATAATGATTTATTTAATTATTTATGGGTGATTTAGTCATATTTAACAAGGAATATTATTTAAATAAGATTTAAATCATTATTCCTAGAAAATAATAAGATAAATAAAGATTTATCGAATTAATTTCTTTGTTTTGGGTTAAACATGACTAGGAATAATAATTAAATTATTGTTTAATTAATTATTCCTTGAGGAAAATCAAACAAATATAGGTTTGTTTAATATTTTCTTTTGGGGTTTCCTGTTTAGACCATAAACAACCTAATAAATGTGTTTTATTAAGTTATTTTACATAGTGAAAGCAATTTTACTTAGGGTAAAATTGGTCTTACATGGTGTACTTGGGTCCATCTAATGATAGTAGGTTAGATGACCAAAAAATGGTGTAACAACCTTCCTCATATCGATCTTTGGAATATGGTGGGTCTTAAATCCAACATTAGACCATATGAAATCATGATTAACATTTATTTTTTTCTCATCATGAGTTTCATTTACTACCATTTCGCCATTAGGAATCATTTCTTGTAGCATCTTTGTCAAACATTCCTTCAAACTTTCCATGTCTGCTCTTAAACCATTCTTCATGTCTTCCATGTTGCCTTTCAAATTTTCTTCTACACCATCGATCTTAGCTTCCATGCCATCCATCTTAGCTTCCATCCAATTCTTATAAACATCCATCTTAACTTCCACACCTTTCTTCAATCCATCCATGTCTTTCTTCAAACCATCCATCTTAGCTTCTGTTTCATTTTTTGTTACTCTTTGCGAGAGCGAAATTTGTTGCACTTGGTCTCGTAATTTTGATATATCATGTTGCACGTCTTCCTCTTCATGAGTCATAGTAGAGCCTTCTGAGGGCTTAATTGGTGTGGAATTATTTTGGGGGGGAATTTTAGAACCCAATACTGATAGTTATGCTTCAATATTCCCTTGGAATCACTTCAAACTGATTTTTCAAACAATACTTATGGAATTTTAAAAAAACAAATACACACCTTTTTCTTGCTTTTGAGGAGCTCGATATTGAAACTGATGTATCTTCATAACGTCGAATCCCCGAGATTTTATCTTCAGTATTTTGGAATCCCTCTGAGTCTTCTTTCCAATGCCACAGGTCATACCTAATTTGGATTATTCAAGATAAATTTATTACCAATCTCCCACAATGACCTAATTATGGACTAGTTCAGTAGAGAAAACTTGTACGGTGTGATACGTGTCATTGTTTTGCCCTTCGACTCTAAAATTGATACACAAGAAACTATAATTTGTGCAATTTCTTCCACTTCTTAGATAATTCTAATCCAGTGTCTGAAACAAAAGTTATGATGATTTTCCCTCAGCCACCTGTTTGAGATGAGATTATGGAGCCTGCAAAAACCCTAACTTTCGCAAATCATATCTCTGAAAATATAGTGAACCAAGACCTGAAATTTTTACACGAAGTTCCTTATGACTTCGGCTCAAATGAGTATTTTTTTAGCTTCTTCACCTTCGTATAAAAAAAGGTTATAGCACAAATTCCAAGATGACATGTTTGCATCTGCGAAACCGTATAATCCAAATCTTTGATACCAAATGTTATGAAACTAGCTCATGAAATAGAAGAAAAGAGAGATCAATGACTTAGAAATCAGCCTCTTCAAGGGGGAAACCTCCATTACATTACATAAATGAACAATTATTCGATGATACAAATGAGAAAACCTCCTTTCTATATATAGGATCCCAAGGGGTCATAATATAATCCAAGCTGACATAACAATAATAATGTAAGGGCACAACAATAACAATAGTGGGCTTCTATGGTGCACAATAATAACAATATGGGGACTACATGGGCACAACAATAACAATAAGGGGGCTACATTAAAAATAACAATAAGGGAATACCCTAGTATTATAGGGACCTAGCATAGTGAGGTATGTGAGCTTCATCAAGGAGAAGAAAGTGAAAAATTAGAGGTTCTTAAGTGGACTACTGTCTTTTTACAAAGGAAATATTCAATTTGATGAGCATAGGACTTTGGTTGAAACCATTATAAAGGCTAATTATTTATATGAGCATATCAATGGCAAAGATATTTTTCAAAAAACTTGGAGGGATAAGAACAAATAAAAGTCGGGTTAGAGGAAAAAAGGGGTTTAAGCCAACTTTCAAAAGAAATAGTTCTAAAGGATATAAACAAAATTAGCATGCTCGAGATGAATCCAAAGTGGAATTCCCATTGAAAAAAAAATATGAAGGCCACCACTCAAATGTTGGGGATGTAAAATGATATCATCTATATAGAGATTTCCCTCATAGAGGTGACCAAATGAATACCTTGCATAACATCCAAGAGGCTGCAATAGTGAAACACATTGGTTTTTAGCCAGATTTTCCTCTGTTTCCATAGTACTAGTTCTCATAGGCATGCCCAAGACCTATGACAGATGGATCATATGACTTTTTATCCTTTTAGATATGCATACACGTCAAAACTTTAATTAACAAGCACATATATGGAATGTGTTAGGTACCTATAATACTAATGTAGCCCCTTATTGTTATTGTCAGTGTATCCCCCTTATTGTTATTGTTGTGCCCATGTAGCCCCCATATTGTTATTATTGTGACCCATCAAAGCCCACTATTTTTATTGCTTTTCCCTTACATTATTATTGTAATGTAGTCTCTAATTATATTGTGACCCCTTAGACTCGTATATATACAAAGGAGTTATTTCCATTTGTATCATCCAAGAATTGTTCATTTATGTAATGTAGAAAAGGCTTCCCCCTCAAACAGGATAATTTTTAAGTCGTGAAACTATATTTTCTTCTATTTTATGAGTTGGTTTCATAATGGAATGCACACCATATGGAAGGTGGATGGTTGATTGATTTTGGTGCTTCTAGTACTTGAGGTTCTACTCCTTGCACCTGTGATTTGCAAAACAAGCAATCAAAAACTACCAAACTCTACTACCTGCAAGAATGTTAGTGTTAGCACATATAAAACCAAAATGCATATATTCAAAATCACATGAAATACACATAAGTGGAGGGAAATTGTGTTTTCTTATTATGTCAAATCACTTTTATAAGTGTATTCCCTTGAGGCCCTTATCCTCAACTCCTCCTCTAACCAAAGCTCACAACCAGGCTCACTTCTAACCTTAGTTAATCTAAATGAAAAACTAGGTTCTCAATTTGAAAACATGTCCTTATGTTCACTTCTCTCTCTTTTTTTTACCATGGAGAGCTTTGCTTTTATAGATGAGTTAAAAATGTGATTAGATGTATCTAGACATATTTTTAACTAATTTTGATTAAGTCCTTTAATCCTTATCTTGAATTTATGATCATTATTTACCATGACAACCTGTAACCATGCACTTTAGCAATAATCGTATTCTCTTCAACACTTTGTGCTTGTCAGAGTGCTCAACTCTCCCTGGTAGTTCATCTGCCACATTGGAACTCTCTTTGCCAATGTTTAGGGGGCATTGAAGAGGCAAATTTGGACTTTTGTAGGGTTTCCATGAATCATTTTCTATGTCTTAGCCTTCTTCCCATGTTGATTCTCTTGTATACTTAGGGGAGTGTAATTTAGAGCTATAACAAATGCCTCCTAAAGTATGAGTTCATAAGAGAAACTGATGGCCAAAATACATTACAATATTATAGTGAGCTTTGTAGATGGAGGGACCCAAGGATATGAAACCTACAAGGATTTGCAAAAGTCACAATCAAATATATATGATATACATCCCCATGGTAGGCATGCCCATATTCGATACAAATGAATAGAGTGTGGTCGCAAACACATTACACTTCAAAATCATGTCATCGAGGACTAATTGATACAATGTGGATCTTTGTCACAATATAGATTAAAATTACTTTGGAGACTAGTGAGAAAATGTCTAGATGTGGTCCTCATAGTATGAAATACATTCTCCATCATAGCTTGGGTGAAGAAACGTGCATGAGTGAGGTGGCCCCATTACCCAAGGTCTTTGACTCATCCTGAGGGCACAACTCATCTACATGGGAAGGAATGAGCTAAATTCAAGCATGCAGGGGAGAATCTGATTACCAGGAATTGAGGGACCATGGTAATAGACACAAGGGAGACCACCAATGATGAAAATGGTTCCCAAGGTACCTAGTACAATCTAACGAGTGTGAATGAATGTGTTGATGTCGAGAACTCATAGAATTGGTCAACATGGGCTAGTGAGGAAACCCACTATCAACTGCAAGGAAACCTGCCACTAAGGATTGCAAGCTCCAAGGTACCAATAGGTGTCTATATCTACATCCTAAATAATGAGCTGAAATTGATGAGAATATATCCATTAAAGGATGACATTCATGTATCCCCCATCATTCGACTTGAAACTGACACCATGATGCAGTCAATGACAATAGTTGATGAAAAACTAATGTACAACTAACATAGGGATTGCCAACTCAAGAGTTCAAATGAGACTCTAGATGGTTGACTATAACTGGGAATTCTTTTAAACATATATGACACAACACAAATGTGAACTTTGCAGCTTGACTAAAAAACACCATTTAGACATAGTGGTGACATAGGATACATCACCACAACCCATGGGACTAGAAGGACAACCAATAAAGTGGGATACCAACTCAATAAAGGAGTGACTTGACTCATGCCAATGGTTAGGCTTAAAAGCTAGAGGAAGACCAACTATAAGAGGATGACTCAAACAAGTGCCATTTTCAAGATAAATTAACAGTTTCCTTGATAGAATGAATACAAACAATACTTTCTTCCTCCACATTTTGGACAAATTATCCCCTTCATAGTTTAATGAGAATGAAAAAGAAACAAGTGAGCTTAATAGTGTCTTTTTCCTTCAATTTTAAAGAGCCTAAAAAAAGTTAAAAATATACTCAATTTTGTGTCTTTGTTATGGGAGTATTTGATGAGTCCAAAAAATATGTAAAAGTGTACTCATGGCCTTCACATGGTTTAACAAATGTGAAAATGGAGAAGAGGTTGATCGTCGACTTTTATCTTGAATAATGACTAAGAATGAACAAAAATAACTTTGAATTTTCTTCAAGATTTTCATTGTTTAACAAGCATGAAAATATGTACAAAAGAAATCTCATTCTAGAGAAACAAGTGGCATAATGATATGCATCTAGTTTTGAAGTTAGCGGAAATGACACAAGTAATGTAAGAAGCATTGGAAAAGTGTCTAGCAAATGGAATCCCACTCATTGCAATAATATTTTGAAAATGTGGATATAGGTTGTGAAATGTAGGTAAGACTAATGCAAAGATAAGAGATCAAGGGGGACTATAAAGGCAATGAGTGATATTATCACAAACAACATGAGAGAAAAAAATGGAAAGACATTGATAACCATAGGTATAGATGACTAAAAAGAAACATGAAAAAGATTAGAAACCCCCTTTAGGGACTAAATTAGGCTATAAATAGTAGAAAAAGATGGAAATTATCCTCAAATTATATGTCATGCAAGACTCTAAATAGGATTCATAGGCCTGTAAATGATCATAGCATGGGCACAAAGATGCAAAATCGGGTGCTACTCCAGTGTGCCCATGAAGGGAAGGCTCTATTGCACTAGTTACAACATGCAAAAAAGCATGGTTAATGTTGCAACCAGGTGGGGAGGGACGTAAGGTTTAGTGATACGGTACATATAAGGTCAAAAAATGCATTGGCAAAATTGATTTGAATCCTAACCCTATATGCTAGTTTTGAAAGTATACTGCAATTGAAACATGTATAACTCGAACTATCATTATACCTATTCAAAATGAATTAAAATATCCTTGCGGTGGAATCAGTGGCATGAAAATATAAATTAAAAAACAATAACAATATCCCAAAAAATGAATTATATAACAAGAAAATGCATGGCCAAAGTGAAAAGGGATATTCTTGAACTGCATTCCTTATGTAAAAGAATAAATTTTTGGTCATTGTGTGCATTATTTACCCAAATTGAGAGGAATTTGTGAAAAGACCACTTCTTGCAAGAAGTTGTTTTTATATCTTGAGAGCATCAGGGCATCGATCATGATTTTTCCCCACCATGTAAGATCTCTTGTCCTCCTCTTCCATTTAAGCACCTTTCTGTTGCATATTCCCTAAATTTTAGGCTTGGGGAACCCCTTCTTAATGTTGGGTATGTGTTATATTCTTTCCACAATTAGTCGCACGTGCAAGGGGGTCACAGGGGGGGTAATAGTCCCCCCTGTACGTTGTGTCAGGCGTAGTAGGGGGGTCACAGGGGGACAACATCACCCCCTGTCCCAGGGTTTGTAGGGGGTGGGTAGCCCCCTGTTTTCGGTAGGCAGACCCGCCTATGGTTTTGTACATGGGTTTGCACATGGTTTTTAGGCATGATGGTTTTCATCCCCTGGTATTTTGTAGATACGTTCAAGGGAACTATGGTTATGTTCTAATCCAAGGTTAATTGATTGAGGTTTATGAATGCTTCAGCATGTACATATATGTATTATCACACTAAAAGGAATATAATGAAAAATCGAGATGGTAGTCCCTATTTGGAATCTAGGGAAAAATATCTTGGTATATATGTGTTATGTTTTATATTCTCGCTATTTTTTATTTTTTGTCTTTAAAAATTCGTTTGCAGATAATTTTTGTACAGGGTTAAAACCTACACTTAAATTTGAGAGCATCCAATGCTCTATCAAACGCCAACCAAGTCATTGGGAAAGTTTTCTAATGCCCCCCAATGAGAGGGAGAGAGTGTTAAACTCTCTTGATAAGCCTAGGCAAAGTGATGAACCCTTAAAAACTCAAATATAAGGTCCTAGATGCAGGATTTTGCTAGTGAAAGTTGAGATATGCTAATTCATTAATGTTTACTTGTTGATTATGTTAGGTTATCATCATGATTGAGTGGAGAGAGAGAGAGAATGTGAGGTTGATAATATGGAAACCATGAAGGACCTAAGGAATCTTGATACCTTATGCAAATTTTTCCTTCTAAAGTTTTGCAGGACTCAAAGTATGAAGGTGCAACTTATGTTATTGGAAAGGATCAACAAATGGTGGGATCCTATGGATAACCACTTTTAAGTGTAGAATCTAATGGTGAACATAGATGTAGAGGACATCTACTTCCTCACGGGCCTTTCTAGGCCTAGGGCCTTGATATTTGTATTATGAGGGTGATTGGTTAGAGATATATTGACAGATAAATTTATGGTTGAGTACTATGTTCCCACTACACGGGAAATTAGGCAGGAAGATTCCTATCAAGAATATAATCGATCTCCCTCTTTGCATTATCTTTTTCACGATGACTTGAGTGGAATATACCACCAATCAATGCTTGGCTTCTAATAGGCAATTCGATGTCATAGTGTGGTGCATGGCCCCTATAGTGTTCAACTCATGTGAGGGTCTCTTGACAAACTTAGAGGAACAATGAATAGTTTGGATGCGGTAGCATCATTGTATAATTTTGAGTGAATGCTAGTACTACAACCACATATCACATCAACCACATCCAAGGAGGTACGAGCCATGAATGAATTGGTGGACTGACTAGATGGTGAGGTTGGGAGGCGGAGCTTATACCCAAGCCTATGACTTAGGCTACTTTGTTTGGTTAAATGAGAAAATAATTGTGATAGATGATTTTCAATGTGATCCCGAGATAATATTTCCCCCTAGCGAGCAGTAGGGTAATATCGGTGAGTGTATGATGTTGTAATGTATGTTTTTGTGCTTGTTTTTAAAAAATTTATATGTTTTTGGTGGTACAATGTACTAATCATTAAATTTTTTCTTGTCAGGATGTTATGCCTCAGAGTCCAGAGGGAGAGTCTCCCTATGTTAATCAGGGAGCCACTAGAGATGTAGGGCCTACAACGAAGTGTCGGGAAGAGGATTCAAGTGAGGAATATTACCACAATGAGATAAGGCAAGGGAATGAAACCTCAAGAGGCTCACTATGGGTGTCCCATTTACTAGACTATAGGAGGTTCCAATATGTGTGTCTAGTGGGATGAGTTGTATTCTTCATCATGTGGATAGGATGGGTGTGTGTTATAGTGCTCACAAAGACTCAGATGAGGATTAGTCTTTGCCTTCTATTCCTGTTGTATTCCTTTTGTAGAAATTTGTGGACATTAGTGTTTAGTTATGGGCCTTTGTACTTAATTTTGACATCATATCATATTTATGTGTTTATTATGATGTATGAAAACTTATATTTTCCATATATATACACGTGTTTTCATTGTTACTTATGGTTGCTTACAATGATGATGCAAATGTGTCCATGTGTTTATGTACATCCATGTTTGTTTACTTGTGTTTATAAATTTGACATATACCATTTAACACATTGTTAGCTAATGAATTATTCAATGTATTAGAACTCCTAGGGATAGGTTGATATATAATATATTGAAATGAATGCTTAAGAAGACATACTCTAAGATAGTGATAAAACAATACATTATGCTTGACATGGTAAACACGATTAAATTTAGACACCATGAGTTGTGAGTCTAGTTTAAACACCAACTAACAGACGCTTAGAGCTATGGCATCAATTAAGAGTTCAATGAATACATTTTACTCCACAACATTGTTGGTAGTAGGGCTTAGAAATATGCCTCATGAACTCACGAGTTTGTCAGCAGGAAAAAATATCACCCAAGTAGCGGAAGTAATGTTTTGAGAACCACAACTAATGTCATTTTCATATCCTATGTAGATCGAAGAGGGTACAAAAATCTACAAACCAAGTACCAAAAATGATAAGTAGTGAACTGAAATGTATCACACATGCTAGAAATAAAACAACATCACACACTACATACATATGTACAAAGCACAATTCCCAAAGATCTATGTATAGTACTTTTGCAAATATATCCCATTGTGGAGCTAGGAGAGAGGATTGCCATCATAGTCTACTAACACATATGTCACCCTTTTCAACACATGTTTAACAATGTAGAGGCTAGATATGAATATTAGATCTGTGTCCTCTTTGATTTCAAAAATAAAAATTAACTCGGCTCATGATATGCCCAATTTTTAGAAATCCTGTTGGGCCAGGATTGTGAATTACAGATAAATCACGCTTCCCTAGACAGGTGCTAGTATAGAACAACAGGTGAAAGACTATACGACTATTTTTCCTAACTCAGAATAGATACACAGAGAGGATTGGAGGCTTACTTGTTCAGTCACTTCCAAATGGCTCCTTCTGTTGCTTCTACTGCAGCTTAAAATTCAAGCGGTTTGTGAGCTGAATGCTTCCTACAAGAAAGAACACTGAAACAATAGAAGATGCAATAATATAGATATCTACTAAATCTAGTTAGCTAAATCAGTAAATCATAAACCATATGCATCAACCAAGATCTTGCAATATGGAAAATCAAAGCCAATACAGATGCATATAGGGAAAAATAAGAAGTACTCTTTATTGATGATAGAAGGAGAGGTTACAACCTAGTGACTGATTTGAAGTGACCTTCCAGAAACATTCCCAAGCCTCATCATAGTATAAATCTCTCCAGCAGTAGCTACATAAATCTAGCTCTCAATTGAAAATTCTCCAAAATTTCTCTACTCAAATTATTTCTCCTCAAGCACTTAGATTTGTGCTCAATTTATAGATGAACTATAGGTTGTTTTGCAATCAATAAATTTCCAAAAATAGGCAAGACATTTTTCCAGTAATTTAGATGTCAAATGGACACTTGGATCCAAAGATTGACACTTGTGAACTCTTCTAGAAGGCACTGGCCAAGTGGAGATTCCAGAACAATGAGAATTTCGCTTCCAATGTGACCAACGCACCTGTGAATGTCGAGAAGTGCTTTGCAGAGCAGCCTTGCATGGGGCTACCTACATATGCAATGCACTTAGGCCCCTTAGAGCCTGCATTGGTGAGCTCTCATATGTTATATAATAAGCTTCAAACCATGGAAACCTTTGCTTGATGAAAGTCTTGCTTGATTTGTCTTGTTTCTTATCATAGAGAATGTAGCAACTAAAATGATAGGGAATGATAGACCTTTGGTCATTGGTCCTGGAGATGATTTCCAGTTAACCAGGTCATTGGGAATGGTTCCCAAATTGACCTATAACAATTTCCCCCTAAAGCATGAGATCCAAATAATAAGAACATTTGATTGAGATGCTTTACACTGTGATGAGTCTAGAAAAGAAGCGGAATGGTCACCTGCATCAATCTTACAATACATTACATCATGATATATACTCTTTAATCATAATTGTTGAGGGTAGGCATTCCCATGCTCAGTACATAAAAAAATCTAATAACATGTACATAATTCAGAAAGTCGTCTACATTGGAATTTTTCCCAGATGTAGACATGCCTACACATATAGGCCCGTGTTTGGATGACAATTTGTATGTAAGGTCACCGTACAGATGATGTGTACAACAATCTTGAAATCGCAGCCCGGATGGTTGAAACTAGATTCAGGTTTTTCTTATCTCATTCACTCGATCATTCGGGTACAAGTCTATCCATGCGAATATATGATTTGTAGTCGAACATGGAAAGACATTTTTTTATTACCAGCCAATGATGTGAGCTGTTAACAAACGCGAGAGAACCATCATTAATGTCACTAGCCCTCAAGGTATTGCAGCACATTTTGTAAGGTGTGAATAGATGATTTGATGTCGAACGCCAAACAAAATATTTTGGTCAAAAGTCCGGAAGCGAGGATCTTGTCAATGCTGTGACAAGCCTCATGGTACTGGAATCTGATGTTTCTACGTGAACTTCCTAGATATTGATTTGTCGTCGACAGGAAGTCACCTTATTGCAAAACTGGAGTTTCTGATTTCGGAGACAAGGGTATGACTTGATATAGCAATTTTTCAGGGATGACGGTCATGAAAATGAAGGTTTACGAGTATTGCAGAAGGATGAGTTTTTAATCACTGGATGACTTCTCTTGAACATATCAATGACACTGTGATGAGTTGGAAGCATTGAACCAAAACCGAAGTGAAGGTATGATGAACCATAGGTGTGAATGAACCGTCAAGATGATTACCCAACCCAAACAGTCACGGACATGGAGTGAAAGAAGTGTCATGTTCAAGAGCGACTTGCTACCAAAAAGAAACTTTGCTCACTTTTCCCAAATTTTCCCCGGTCATTTGTCGACCAGTACCTCTTTATTTTTTAACAAGCTTGAGGAGGATAACATTTGCTTGATCTATAATTCAACCCTTCGAGCAAATAAATTATCGCTATTTAATAATTCAACGAGTCTAGCGATGAATGAAACTCGATTCTTTCCATGATCGACAAGCCCGTCTATATTTTATGTTTTAACGAGCTTAATGAGTGTGATAGCCCGGTCCTTTTTCATATTTAGAGAGTCTGAAAAATAGGACGAAAGAGAACTCCAAAAGTACTTTTTCGTAAATTTTTCTCTCAGATCCGAAAAAGTGTAAAATAATATCTGAAAGAACCTCTTTGGTCATGTTTAACCAAGGTATTATTTTTTCGTAAATAATCTATCTCAGTCCAGAAAAGGGTTAAACTTATACTGAGTAGATATCAATTCATTTACTTTAACGAGCTCTAAAATACAAGTGCTCGGCAATCTTTTCACATTATCGAAGTCTGAAAAGAGCTGAAAGAAGACTCCAGGGGTTCCTTTTTGCTATTATCAAAACTCGAAAGAGAGATAAAAGTGTGCTTCAAATCCTTTTTCATTTTTAACAAAGCTCGAAAAAATAAGGAGAAAAAGTTTGCTTTGTGGTCAAGTCATTCATTGAAAAAATCTTCACGACTAATCTGTTCATCAGTTGTATTTCCTATTCAGAACAACATCAAATGGATTAAAAATACCTGTTTCATGATAAAAACATAGTAAAACTATAGTCATAGCAATAAATTTAACATGAAAACGATTAAATGACTATATAAAGTTGTTTCACTATTCATTTTTACCATTCCATAGTTACCATTTGCATTTTGGAGCTCTAAACCTGATTTTTCCCCCGAATTTCAGTCGTTGATTGCGGTCGTTTCTGTGGACGAATTTCGTCGTTGTTTGATCCAGGTTAGTAGCATGAACCTCCTCTTCCCTTTATTATTCATTTCATTTCCATTCTCTGTAAATTTTTAGGGTTTTAGGGCCCCTAGGGTAAATTATGCCCAAAATGAGGGCAACGCACCCCTGAATGTCAGAACCTGTGTTGCATAGTAGGTGCAGTGAAGGGTACCTGCATGTGCAATGCACTGTTTCAACCCAGGGAGTGCGTTAGGCGCAATTTAAGTTTTTGGTTTTCATATTGTGCTCAGAATTTGCCTAGTTTTTTTGCAATGAATGGTATCTAATGGATATTATGGTTATATTTTAGGTTTCCATTAGATTATAATGACGATTAAATGGAGGGAAAGAGAACATGAAGAACAAGATATGATTGCATTTAATGATCCAGGTACTGTAAGAGCCCTAAGATATTGTGGACTACATAAGTACTTCAAATTTTCGGGAATGAGGCAAAAAATAGAACTCTTGGAGTTCTTAGTTTGAGCATGGGATCTGGCGATAGAGGCATTTCACATAAAAAATCAAGTGTTACCCATAGCAGTTAAGGATGTGTATTTTCTCACAAGTTTTTCGAGGAGAGGTTTGCCCATTTCTCTCACAAGGTCTACCATTGGAGGAGAGACAGTGAGGGATTATGTTATGCAGTATTTCTATCCAAGGGAATAACCTAGCAAAGATGGAAAAATAAACATCCGGGATGTCAGGGATTTGCATTTGAGAACCATCCTTTTCACGATCGCTAAACTTGTTGGCACCTTTACACTACATGTAGCGAACATATTGTATATGTAGTATGCACTAGAGTGCTTAGAGCCACCAGTCTTCAACTGGTCTGAAGTTATTCTATCTCAGATAGAGTAACAACTGAATAAAGAAAAGGGAGGAAGGAATAAAAATTTTAGTTATGGTTCAATCCTTATGTCCTTTGCTTTGGAATGGATTCCATTGATGCAGCCATAACATGTAACACTGGATATATCTAGTCCTAGAGATCCTCGAATGCAGAGATGGGTAGAACTCATGGGTCGGCATGCAGGCCAATCGACCGTTGTGTTCTCTACTGCATTCTTCGCCTGGTTTCGGCGACAAATTGTCGCCATCGATGAGTACGCATACACAGGCGTCGACTTCTGAGGAGAGCCAGATCTAGTATTACCAGAAGGCACTCACTGGGGTGTAATAGGTAAGAATGATTTGACCATGTTTTTTTATTTTTCTAATATTTATACAATGTTTTTGTGTTTTGATTTCTTTCCAAGACTAAACTAAATGTTTGATGTAATGTAGATATCGGTTGTGTTCAACCAGTAGAGGAACCAGAGCGCGAAGCTGATGTGCCAACAGAGAGGGTTGTTGGGAGAGTAGTCCTTCAGGACCTTGATATAACTGAGACTCTAGCTGAGCTTCAGCAGCACATAGAGGGGTTGACCTTCGGGATTCTAGATTGCCGGATCGAAGAGCTTCCCATGCGACTATAGTGACACACTATTGGGGTTCCTAATCGTTAGATGCGGTTGCTCCGTAGGATTGATAGATCTATAGCATGTTACCATGAGCACCACTAGTTTACTTGTGACATTTTTCATACATTTTGAGGTCAGATGACCAATGTGTCTTGGGCACAAATTTTGTAAAAACCTATAACTATCTATCTATATGTTTTCAGAGTTTTTCCTATGTTTAATACGCAATCCTATTCAATGATGTGAATGTTTTCTTTACCTATATCGCAAATGTCTATCTAAAACTTGATTAGCTAATGAATCAGTCAAAGTGTTCAAATTTCTGGAAATGTGTTGACATTGAACAAAATCAAAATGCCTTTCCAAAAGTTGAACTCTTAGGAACAATCTAAGAAGTGTTGGATTTCTAACAGTCTAAACACTAGTAAGTTGTAATACCACAAGTTGTGAGTCTAACCTTATGATTATGCGGTTAATACTGAATGAAATGGCATCAAAGCGAAGTTCGATCAACGTGCTATACTCAGCAATATTGTTCATTGATCTACCAATACAAATCCCTTAAAAACTCACTAACTCGATGTTCGGAGCAAAAATGGCCCACGCTGCAAAGATATATTCTTCGTACTACGACTAGCACCATCAGCATATCCAACAAATGGTTCCGAAGATTCAGAAATTTGTCATGAAATGTAAAGCGGATTACTAACATCAATAAAACTTCAAAAACAAATTGAGATAGTGAATGCAAATCAACAACATATATACAATATAATACAAAAAAATACTACGCTCATGATTAAGCATAGTAACATTTAAGATGCAACCCATTTCTAGGCTATGCCAATGGAATCCCATCGTAATCAACTAACTCCGAGGCACCCTTAGCAAGAAATCTTTTGATAATATAGGGGCCATGCCATAATGGCTTGAATTTCACTGTACCTATTGCATCAGCTTCTTGGTCATAAAGAAGGACCAAGTCGCCCTCTGAGTAGATGCGAGGCTAGACATTTTTATTGTATTGCGCCTTTATACGTCTCTTATGCACTTCGTTGGCCAATTAGGATTCACGACGTGTTTCATCAAGATGGATGAGGTTAAGGAGATGCGCTTCTTGTTCTGAGGTGTCAGGTAACAAGCCTATCGCGAGTTTTAACGTTGATATTTCGCATTGGATTGGTAAGATAGCTTCTAGACCATGCACCAATTGAAAAGGATTAAATCCGGTTGCGTTTCTCACCGAGGTTCGATACGCCCACAAGGCGGAGTACAGGATCAAGTGCCAATTTCTTTTACAGACTCCTATCATTAGTTGAATCATTCGTTTAAGAATTTTTTTAATAGCCTCAACTTGTCCATTTGATTGTGGATAATAAGGAGTAGAATTATCATGTGATAATCCTTACATTATAGTCAATTCAGACATCATATGGTTGCGAAAATGCTTCCCATGATCCGTAACTATAGCCTGTGGGACCCCAAACCATGCAATAACGTGGTTGAAGAAAAACAATGCAGTTGTTTGTCCTGTGTTATTAAATGTAGGCATCGCTTCAGCCCATTTGGTAAAATAGTCGACTACAACAATAATATAACCATGCCCCTCGGATGAAGGAGGGTTACAGGTCATGAAGTCAACACCCCATTTCGTAAATGGTCCAGTAGAGACAACATAATGCATTGGTGCTGGCGGTTTGCGGATTTTACGACCAAAAATCTAGCATGCATGACAACTTTTGGCTGCGAGGATGCAATCTCGAAAAATAGTAGGCCAAAAGTAATTGGCACGGAGTATATTCTACGTGGTATCATATCCAGATAAGTGTCCACCACAAGCCCTAGCATGACAATCATTTAACACTTTTTCGGCATCCTCATGAGTGAGGCACCTCCTTAAAATGGTATCGACACCACGACGATAAAGTGTATTGCCAACGATCAGATAATCTTTGGCTTGGTATCGAATACGTTGTTGTTAAGAATGATAGGTATTAGGTCAGAAATTTTGGGTTTGGAGATAAATGATGAAATCCCCATACCAAGGATCAGATGATCCGATCAGAAACAGAGACTCATATGGAATAGATGGTTCCGATGTAGTAGGAGTACTATCAGAGGGAAGGTCACAGAGAAGCTCAGCCAAAACTAAAGACTTCTTTGACTTGGATTTGATGAATTCCAAATCAAATTCCTGCAAAATCACAATCCATTTTGAATATTTTCCCCCCAGCAATTGACATGATAAGATATAAGTCATGGGGTTGCAATCTGAAACTATTGTTGTTTTTCAGAGCAGGATATAATGGCAAAATATTTGGACATATTAAACAGCTGCCAAGGCAAGATTTTCTACATACGAGTACTTAACTTTTGTATCATTGAGATTACGACTCAAATACTAGATCGAATGTTCAATTCCATATTCTACTTGGACCAAAACCATAGCGATGGTCGTTTCAGCCGCGGCGATATATAGGAAATAATTATTTTGATAATTTGGACGATACTGTTGGAATTTCTGGTATCCTAGTATATTGAATTGATTGTCGTTGATGGCAACTCTCTGACAAAGGATGCAGACTGTATAAAGAACTCAGAAAACCATCAACAGTTATGTACAAGCAGAATATACGACTGAATGTGAATTGAACGAAGCTCTGTATTTAATGGGAAATTTGATGTAAATAAGGACGAGTTAAATCATGTGTGAAGCTTTTCTTGAATAATTTCGGTGTATGTATGCATCCTGATGGTGGATAAAGGAAATCATGTGTATGATTGAGTTCTGGTGATACTCTGATGGGTGGAGAATACCGAGAGTATTTGGGTATTGATTGGTTCAATTCTCGTACGGAATGCCCTGAAACTCTGTGTGAAGCCCTGTTGGGAGAGTGAGCCATGGACGTGCTCTGTGTGTGCAGGGAAAATAAGCTCTATCGATCAAAGTAATAGTGCATTCCGCATGTGTTAGACAATACAAAGAAAGGTGTCCCTGTTGAATGCAAAAGAACCGAGTCGAATAGTCCATAAGGATTTCATCGGAGTTGTATAACAGTTTTATGGTTATATGAACTGATAACGCGGAGGAAGAACAATTAAAACAAAGTTATGCTTTCATGGAGAAACGTAGCAATGACGGAATAAAGACGGACGGAACCTTGAGCGAAGGAGAGGAACCACGAGCGGAATAAACAGTGAAGGGGGTTTCCAGTTTTCATTGCACCGCTCTCGATGGGCAAGCGGTATTCAAGAGGTTGGGAGTGATTCCATAGAACGAGCGACACACATCCCTGAGCGTATTTACAAAACCGCCATCACTGCGTGCCATCGCACGTTAACGTTCGACCAAGGATGTCGCGCGATATTGTTGAGCACCATCGATCTGGAGGGAAGCCATCGGATGGTGGTCATATGAGGAATATGCACAAAGGTTAACCAAATTACGGTGGCCATCGCGCGTTATTTTTCGCGCGTCTTCGCCGAGCGATATCCGTCCGATCAAATGAGGCAGTGCGACGCAATAACAACCGTCGAATGGAGACGACCGTTAACGTTGGGGCCCATACGCATGTATTGAGGTTTGCGGGTTTAAACCAAAGTATTATGTCATGTTTTATTGCCTAAATCTACCTCAGGCTGAAAGAAGGCAGAGTTCAGGGTAACATCAAACCACGCTCAGTCTGGTAGCTAGCCCTACCATAACAGGAGAGGGCTCTCTCCGGGTCAATATCAACAAAAATAATCGAACGGGCTTGAGATGACTTGAAATTAAAGCTAATTTTAGGCTAGGTATATAATTAAAGGAGTTTGATTTTGATTTTGAGGGTTTTTGTTGGATCAAAGGGAAAGGCAGTTTTGGGTGCGGGGATAAGGCCTAGTTTTTGCAGAGTTCTGATTAGGGCAAGGAAGGCAATTGTTTTGATGCTTTATATTGAGTGAATGGATGGATCAGACTGGTGAGGAGCTGAAGAGGGCAAGATGGTCTCAAGAGTCCTCCTCAAACAGATGAAAACATGAAAAATTAAACAAAACTAAAGGCAGAGCAGAGCAATCCAATGAATTCCACCTTTAACACTGATTTGTTTTGTCTAAGAAGAAAGGAGAGAGGAAATGATACAAATAAACATCAGTGAACTTATAGTTACATAGAGAAACACACCATCAAAACACAGAGCCACATGGATCCCAAAAAGTGCTGCAAACCCTGGTCTATTCCTTTGCCAAAAGTGCAGAGATGAAATGTACAATGAAGTGCCAAGCAATCCCAAGTGTCCCACCCTGAAAATTACTGAGAAAATACATCATATAGACAAGCCTAACCCATTCCCATGTCTCTAGGGGTCAAGCTCATCATTCTAGGAGCTGTTTCAACCATATCTAAACTAGGAACTAGAAAATAGTCCATGAAACAACTTGCCTCTATATGCTAGGAAACTGATCCATTCACTTACATTTCACCTTTTGGTGAATGAATATTCTAGAATGAGTAAAAATGTGCCAAAATTACATCATGGTCATGAAATTACGTCAAGTTACATCAAGAGTTACAAGAAAAAGTCAAACTGGCCAAAACTAGGCGAAATTATGAGCAGCTGAGTGAAAAATAGGACAAAATTCTCTATGCGTCGCACCCAAAATCTCTATGCATAGCACAAGTTTTGAGATTATTTTGAGGCCCTTCCCAAAGTCCAAATTGAGCATAGGATAGCTCGTTGGAAAGCCCTGCCTGTCTACTTTCCAACCCAAGTGGAATTTCTAGATTTGGTTGCCATTTTCCCCTCCAAATGTTCAATCTCCCAACACTGCTTCCTGTGTGTGCAAAAGTGGCAGAAAGGCCATTTTTAGGGTGTTTTTGACCCTTTAAGCAACCCAGAACTTGATGAAATCCTTAGGTAATCCATGAGCATGCATAACTTTTGATGAAAAATCCAGAAATGCAAATTTTTCCCCCTGAAGAGCTGCCAATTATAAGCGCGCGCCAAGTGGCGCTACGCGTCAGGCAGAAAAACCTGTTTTGTGATCAAAAAATTCAAATTTGACAAAAAGTTTCTCAAATTACTTGAAATTTGTGCTGAAGGTCCGTGATCAAGCATTATGCTGGGCCAAAGAAGCTTCGGCCAAAATTTGGAGTTTGTCATACTTTTTACGCCGCCTTAATGCCTTCTTGGTGCATGCAGTTCAGTGGTGGAATCACTGTCTTGTTCATATGATGTTTCAGTGTCTGTCTCCATGGTGTTACAAGTCTATGCCAAGTGTATGTTGAGCTTGTTGAAAAGGAGAATTTGGTACCTTTTGTTTCAATGCCAAATATGTGCCAAGTAGGAAGGGACTGTGGGAAATAGTACAGTGGGGACATTGAAGTCTTGTCAAGTGGTACTTTGTCTTTAGAAAGCTTTTGATTTGAAAAACATTGGGGGAAGGGACAGCCACTGAACTGTTTGAGGAAGTTCGAGGTTTTGGGAATTTTATAAGTGATATGAGAGAGGGAGAGTGATAGGGAATGGTAGGGTTTAGGGATAGGGATAATAGGACTTGGGAGTGAATGACCTTGGGATGTAAGAGGATGGTGTATTTGAGGAGATAATGGGATAATGAGATGATGGGATAACAGAGAATGGGATATGTGGCACAAACTATTTTAAAACACCAACTCAAAACCCTAAGGAGCAGTTTTAAACAAGGTAATAGGGTTTGCAATTTGACATTACAAATTCTCATATTCCATTTCAAACTACACCAAACATTGGCAAATAGCAATGACAAAACCTCATAAACTTACTTGAAACATAGAAGATTGAGTCAATTTGAGTTTTTGTGGAGCAGTGGAAAAAATTTGGCGTTCCGGCCCTGTGCGTCGCACGCACAACCCAGCGCGTCGCGCACTTTATATGCATCGCGTAGGAACAAAAATACACTGTGCAAAGTGGACCTATGCGCCGCGCACTTTATATGCACCGCGACCTTCACCCAATGCGCCGTGCAGGTGATTTCACACACAGTCTCAGTTTTCACACTGACTTTTGCTCTCCTCCAAAGTTTGACTTGGCTTAATGATGTTTCTTGGTGCAAATGAATTGTTTGAATATGAAGATATCTTATATACACAAAGGACTTTTATTTTCTTTTGAAATAACCCACTTTCTTATGTTTGAACTTTGGAACTCTGCACTTAACTCTGTTTTTGTTTGTTTCCTTTGATTTTTTGAGCTGCAATAGTGGCGACCATACTGGGGAAGAAAAGTTTTTTGTTTGCTTTATAAACTACAAACGGAGCCTGAATTTAGCCAGGTAGCCTTCGAAACGCTCTTGCTTTGCATTAGCGAAAGTAGATGAATGCTGCTTCAGTCAATCTCCGGTCTAGTTTATGAACTAAACATTTGATTTCCTCAGTAAGATCTAATCAAGTTCAGTTCTGATTGTTGATGGTGGACAATGATCAGACATAAGAAGGCTGAAATCATTAAACTGGTGACTCCAACTCAATGTAGAGACTACACTAGAGGACTTATTTTTTCTCTGAGAAAATGGAAGGATCTTACACAAAGTTCAGGTATCCAAAGTGGAATGGTATTCAGGATCTAATCTAATTTCTTGTAAATTACTTCTTTGTTGTTCTTGAAGTTGTCCTGAAAGTTTTTCAGAATTTGTTGTATGATAAAGGTGATCAAAATCTTCACTCAACCTATTCAAAAAGTGTAAATACTGAGTTTCCCTTTGATCCTGGCCTCCTTACTTTTCCCACATCTTATGATGACTCTCTTCAGAGTGATGAGCCTAAAGAAAACAAAACTAATCCCGTAGCTCTTGTATGTACTCCTACACCTTTTATAGTCCCAGATAGGTATAAACCTCTTGTTTTACCTTCTGTTATCCATGCTTTCCCTGCAAATTATTACCTATATTTTCCTAGATTTGACGGTGAATGTAACAATGTCAACGCTGAGAAACATGTGCAGAATGTTGAGACTTTTCTAGACCTTTTTGAATTTGATGAAGAAGATGTTAGTATTAGACTTTTTGCTCTTTATTTGCAAGGCAAAGTCAAGAGTTGGTTCAAAACCCTACCTGATGCGAGCATCTCAGATTTCCCGCATTTCGTCAAAGTTTTCCTTGACAGGTGGGTGATCGGACAGAACCCTTTCCTTATTTTAGACGAGTATTCCCAGCTGAAAAGACTGCCAGGGGAGACAGTACAACATTTTTCTGCCAGATTTAACCAAGTTTATTATTCGATGCTAGTTGATATAAGGCCTCCTCTTGGATCTGCTCTCTTACACTACACGGGTGCCTTTGATCCAGAAATGGAGTTTCAGCTGAGCGAAAGGAATCTTGCAACACTTGAAGAGATGCAGAACAGTGCAGTAAATGTAGAGGCTCATTTTTTGATCCGAAGGGCAAGGTTGAAAGAAGAAGAGATGAAAAACATGGATCCAGAGAAATCGACATCTCTAGAGGTAAAGCTTGACATGTTGGTAAGTGCAGTGGAAGAGATAAAGATCACCACAAGGAATGAGTATAATGTTCAATCCCATGGCTCGTTGATTGAAGAAGAACAAGTTGTTGATCCAAAACATCTTGTTTCTTATCCCAGTTGTCATAGATCTGATAATGATTGTTTTGTAGATCATCTTGGAGAAGAGAGATCTGTTGATTTTACATGTATGCTTGATGATGTGTTGCCTCAGTTTGATCAGTATGATGATGATTATGTTCTCCAAACATAAACTAATCTTGCAGACAAACCACCAGCTAGTTTGTGGAAGGAGGAAGTTCACTCTCAGCAGTTCGAATAAAATGTTCAGCCATCACATATCAGCTATGGAAATGACGAGGAAAGTGCAGCAAATTTTGAAGTAAGCGAAGGATCTTTGCCTTTTTGTTTTGATTCGTTTCAGTTCATCAGAGACAACTTCCATGCAATCAGAAATAAAATGTCAATGAGTCTTGACTTGGACCATCTTGAGGGCAATGAAAACCTTGTTCAAGACTTCTCATATTCAGATTTGCAGCCCCCGAAAGCCATTAATTTTCAAGTTGCAGATGAAGACATGGAAGCTGGCACATATTACCAAATGATACAAGATGATTCCGTACCATTTTTTTTTTAATCATTCCAGTTTTTGAAGGGTAAATTGCATGGTAAATCTTCAAATGAGCGGCCTGTAGGAAATCAACAATCTCTCAGTTTTAATGTTGAGGATGAGACAGATAGCAAAATTCTTGAGCAAGTTGTTGATGAGAAATCTTCTCTTGAAATGACTGATAAAATCATTTCTGATACAAAACCCTCCCTAGCTCCAGATTTGCAGCCACCAAACGCAATGGAAGGTCAGATTACAGATGAAGGCGTGGAAGCTGAAATACATGATTTAATGATGCAAGAGGATTCTGTACCCTTTTGTTTCGAAGAATTTCAGTTTATAAAGCAGAATCTTCGTAATATCTCTAAAGAAAAATATGAACAGCCAGTATGATGTCATTCAGTTTCAATGGATACATCGCAGCAGTCTTCACAAGTTTTTGATGATCCTATTGCAAGTTTTTCTCCATTGGCTAACCATGTGCCAGAAAATAATGTTGATAATAATCTTATTCAAAAGTCGACTTCAGTGTCTTGTTTAACATATTTTTCATTACAAAGCCCATATAAAGGTTTGCAGTCATATGAGGAGATTGATAAAGGAGACTTTTGTTCTGTTTGGAATCAGCAACAGAGTTTGGTTATTCACGAAATTCAGGATCCTTTTGACAGCCTGCTACTATCACCAAAGAAAGACAGCACAGATGTGAGGAAAATATTAATATCCAGCTATGAATATTACCTGGACCAGAGTAGTAATGTGTTAATGGAAATCAATAGCTATGTTTATGAATATCCTTTCACATTATTCTTGAAGTCATCCAATCAATTCATACTTTGCAAGTTTATCAGCAGTCAACTTGATTCCAAGTTTCCATGGGAGTTGCCTTTCGATTCTTCCCTTTTCCTGCGTATCAGAAAGCATTTGGGAAGAAATCAAATAGCATCCAGGATGATTACATGGTTCATTGGTTGTTCCATTTCACTTGATCGGGTGGTGAAAAGAACAATTAGAGTAGGTTTGATGAATAAGCTCAATTATGAGCATCTTTCCAGTTTGTTAGTTATGTTTTAGTCATGTTTGATTTTATTATGGTTTTCAGTTTTAGCCTTAAGTCAGAGTCAGTCTGCATAATGTTAGTTTTCTTGTTTTGATTCCATTTCCCAATGGATGAAGGCACTGTCTGCTCTCCCAAAGATCTGCAGTCCTTGGCACCTCTAAGGAGCTACCATCCCCATTGGAGCCATGTTAGAGTCGGTCTTTTCATCCTTTCGTCAGAGATCAAAATCTGTTTTGTTGCATTTCATTTTAGGTGTCTCATCCAGTTTAGTCAGCTACATTCCATTAGGAAGCATGGATCATCTGACGGAAGGGTCTTTTCACTCATATCCTTCATGTCATGTACCTGTTGGTCCGTATTTGTTCATCAAAGTTCATCGAAATCATTTACAGTCATTCACAGTCAAGGTTTGGTCTTTTGGTGGGCAAAGAGTCTCTTAGGGCTTTCAGTCTCATTAGGTCTAGGGTTTCGTTGATTTAGTCTTCAAAGTGTCCAAAAATGCCAGCAGGCACATGAGGGAGGTTCAAAATAAAGTTTCACTGTAAAAATTTCATCATCGCAATATTTGATCATGATTCTTCTTCAAAACTCTGCTTTGAAGAAAAATCGTCAATTTTGTCTTTTGTAATAAATGCCATGTAATTTTCAATTCTTCAGTTGTGAAATTCTTCAGGCGCAGCCCTGGTCGCCTTTACCAAGATCCCATGCCAGCTATCCCTGCAAAAATAGACAAAATTTTCGTCATGCAGCTCAAAAAATCAAAGGAAATAAACAAAAACAGAGTTAAGTGCAAAGTGCCAAAGTTCAAACATAAGAAAGTGGGTTATTTCAAAATAAAATCAAAGTCCTTTGTGTATATAAGATATCTTCATATTCAAACAATTCATTTGCACCAAGAGACATAATTAAGTCGAGTCAAACTTTGGAGGAGAGCAAAATTCAATGTGAAAACCGAGACTATGTGTGAAATCACCTGCGCGGCGCATTGGGTGAAGGTCGCAGTGCATATAAAGTGCGCGGCGCATAGGTCCACTTTGCACATTGTATTTTTGTTCCTGCACGGTGCATATAAAGTGTGTGGTGCATTGGGTTGTGCGCGTGGCGCACAGGGCCGGAACACCACATTTTTGCCACTGCTCCACAAAAACTCAAATTGACTCAATCTTCTATGTTTCAAGTAAGTTTATGAGGTTTTTTCATTGCTATTTGCCAATGTTTGGTGTAGTTTGAAATGGAATATGATAATTTGTAATGTCAAATTGCAAACCCTATTACCTTGTTTAAAAATGCTCCTTACGGTTTTGAGTTGGTGTTTTAAAATAGTTTGTTCCACATATCCCATTCTCTGTTATCCCATCATCTCCTTATCCCATTATCTCCTCAAATACACCATCCTCTTACATCCCAAGGTTATTCACTCCCAAGTCCTATTATCCCTATCCCTAAACCCTACCATTCCCTATCACTCTCCCTCTCTCATATCACTTATAAAATTCCCAAAACCTCGAACTTCCTCAAACAGTTCAGTGGTTGTCCCTTCCCCCAAATTTTCTCAAATCAAAAGCTTTCGAAAGACAAAGTACCACTTGATAAGACTTCAGTGTCCCCACTGTACTATTTCCCACAGTCCCTTCCTACTTGGCACATATTTGGCATTGAAACAAAAGGTACCAAATTCTCCTTTTCAACAAGCTTAGCATACACTTGGCATAGACTTGTAACACCATGGAGACAGACACTGAAACATCATATGAACAAGACAGTGATTCCACCACTGAACTACATGCACCAAGAAGGCATTAAGGCGGCGTAAAAAGTATGACAAACTCCAAATTTTGGCTGAAGCTTCTTTGGCCCAGCATAATGCTTGATCAGGGACCTTCAGCACAAATTTCAAGTAATTTGGGAAAAAATTTGTCAATTTTGAATTTTTTGATCACAAAACAGGTTTTTCTGCCCAACGCATAGCACCACTTCACGCACATTTATAATTGGCAGCTCTTCAGGGGGGAAACTTTGCATTTCTGGATTTTTCATCAAAATTTATGCATGCTCATGGATTACCTAAGGATTTCATCAAGTTCTGGGTTGCTTAAAGGGTCAAAAACACCCTAAAAATGGCCTTTCTGCCACTTTTTGCACACACAGGAAGCAGTGTTGAGAGATTGAACATTTGGAGGGGAAAATGGCAACCAAATCAAGAAATTCCACTTGGGTTGGAAATTATACATGAAGGACTTTCCAACGAGCTATTTTTCGCTCAATTTGGACTTCGGGAAGGGCCTCAAAATTAGCTCCAAACTTGTGCTACGCATAGAGATTTTGGGCACGGCGCATAGAGAATTTTGGCCTATTTTTCACTCAGCTGCTCAGAATTTTGCCTAGTTTTGGCCAGTTTGACTTTTTCATGTAACTCTTGATGTACCTTGATGTAATTTCATGACCATGATGTAATTTTGGCACATTTTTACTCATTCTAGAATATTCATTCACCAAAAGGTGAAATGTAAGTGAATGGATCAGTTTCCTAGCATATAGAGGCAAGTTGTTTCATGGCCTATTTTCTAGTTCCTAGTTTAGATATGGTTGAAACAGCTCCTAGAATGATGAGCTCAACCCCTAGAGACATTGGAATGGGTTAGGCTTGTCTATATGATGTATTTTCTCAGTCATTTTTAGGGTGGGACACTTGGGATTGCTTGGCACTTCATTGTACAATTCATCTCTGCACTTTTGGCAAAGGAATAGACCAGGGTTTGCAGCACTTTTTGGGATCCATGTGGCTCTGTGTTTTGATGGTGTGTTTCTCTATGTAACTGTAAGTTCATTGATTTTATGTGTATCATTTCCTCTTTCCTTTATTCTTATATTAAACAAATCAGTGTTAAAGGTGGAATTCATTGGATTGCTCTGCTCTGCCTTTAGTTTTGTTTAATTTTTCATGTTTTCATCTGTTTGAGGAGGACTCTTGAGACCCTCTTGCCCTCTTTAGCTCCTCACCGGTCTGATCCATCCATTCACTCAATCTAAAGCATAAAAACAATTGCCTTCCTTGCCCCAATCAGAACTCTGCAAAAACTAGGCCTTATCCCCGCACCCAAAACTGCCTTTCCCTTTGATCCAACAAAAACCCCCAAAAACAAAATCAAAATCCTTTAATTATATACCTAGCCTAAAATTAACTTTTATTTCAAGTCATCTCAAGCCCTATTGACTATTTTTGTTGAGATTGACCTGGAGAGAGCCCTCTCCTGATCTGGTAGGGCTAGCTACCAAACTGAGCGTGGTTTGATGTTACCCTGAACTCTGCCTTCTTTCAGCCTGAGGTAGATTTAGGCAATAACATAGATTTAGCCTAAAGCACGATGGAGGGAAGCCATCGAATGGTGGTCGTATGAGGAAGATGCGCGAAGGTTAACCAAATTATGGCGGCCATCACACGTTATTGTTCGCGCGTAGTCGTCAAGAGATATCTGTCCGATCAAATGAGGCGGCACGACGCAATAAAAACCGTCGAATGGAGAAGACCGTTAACGTTGGGGCCCATACGCATGTATTGAGGTTTGCAGGTTTAACCCAAAGTATTATTTCTTGTATTAAGGGTGTGGGACCCGATTTCCCTTCACATTATTGGTTCAATATACGTTGTTGTGTTATGTCGAGATCATCGCCCGACGTGGAAGACAGCTGTGACTAACTCAGCGTCTTGCGTCACTGTAGGGGCTCTCAAGGTATGGATGAAAATTTTGGCTGGTGCCCCCACACTCAATCTCTGCCATTCATCTCTGTTGTCCCCGCAGTCAAATCGGTCAACTGCGGAGGCACTTGTCTCGATATCCGGTGCGCTAGTTGTGTCCGCGGGTTGGGTCTTTTGATAGGAACTTTAATTATCAGCGCAAATCCCCAAGTCGAAGATTAAATATTATTGAAGGGCCTGAAAGGTTATATGGATATATATTACTGCTGGATTTTTATATAAGTCAGCGGCACTTTAATGTTTGTAACAACTAAAGGGGGAATTGGATTAATATCTCAATCTCAGATTGAGATATTAAAAAGCCTTAGATTAATTAATTGCCAGATCAAGAAAATAAAACAATGAAAAGTTGTTTGGGGCTTGGGTAGACCCCGCTGGATTACCTATTTTGATCCCGTCCAGGAATACCATTAATGGTTGAGTGATTTTGACTCATGGTATTGATAAAGGCTAAACTATATAAGGAGAAGAGGATCATAATATAGGGTGTGCATGTGGAAGGGTTGTTAATAAATAAATCTCTTTAAGAGATATCTGCATATATGATGCACCTATGGATATGATCTAGAAATGATGAATCTCTACGATGATCGGCAAAAGAAATGATGAAGACCTGACGGAAGTCTGATGAAGAAATTGAAGAAATCTGGTGGATCTGAGGGTTGAAGCCTTCTGTATGAAAGTGGAAGTATCCTGCCAGTAGAAGCTGGTGATAAAATTAGGGGGTTGGAGCTCCCTTCTAGTAGTGGCTAGAGAACGAGAGAAGGTTGTAGCCTTTCTGCAGGTGGGTGCCTACGTGCTGGTATGAGTCTGCGCCAGTACAAAATTGTAAGAAGTTTTCTTTATAATAAATACTGAAGACAGAGACGACAACAACGGTGGTTTTCTCCCGAATTGGGTTTCCACCTTAAATATTGGTGTTCATGTGTGTTTCTTATGTGTGATGGTTTATTCTGTTATTACTGCACATACTTACTGCTTACTAAACATCTGATGAATGAATTATTCAATGATCTAAGTAAAGAATTAAACGTATAATAAGATCTCTGGACATATGCAAGTTTTCTTAAGGATATCCACATTTATATGCGAGTTGGGTTCAGTAAAGTAACGTATGGGTTTAAGAGAAACAAAAAGTGAAAAGTTTTCAGTCAGCTCTAAATACTGATTCACCCCCCCCTCTCAGTATTTTTCCCAACAATTGGTATCAGAGCAGGTCCTTCTGAAAAAGCTTAGCCGCTAGAAGGAAGATCAATCAAGATGAGCAATCAAGATGGAACAACATCTATCAGGCCTCCGCTCTTCAACATAAACAATTTAATCTTCTGGAAAACAAGGATGAGATCCTATCTTCAGTCTCTGGGAGCAGATGTATGGGCTATTGTTGAAGGAGGATATCAATATCCAGTCACAGTACCAACAGATCCAACGGAAAGAAAGAATTACGAAAAAAATGCAAAAGCGGTCAATGCTCTATTGGGAAGTCTAACTGAATTAGAATTGGTCAAAGTCATGCAGCTGAATACAGCAAAGGCCATATGGGAAAAAATCATTCTAAGTTATGAAGGTGATGCAAAGGTAAAAAGTGCTAAACTCCAAACTCTCAGAATTCAATATGAGAATCTAAAAATGCATAATGAGGAGAGCATTGCCAATTTATTTTTACGTCTAGATGATATTGTAAATCATATGAGAAATCTGGGAGAAACAATAACCAAATCTACTTTGGTTGAGAAAGTTTTAAGATCACTAACGACAAAATTTGAGTCAAAAGTTGTTGCTCTTGAAGAAAAACAGGTTCTTCAAAATCTTACTGTGGTGCAACTTCATGGCATACTAACTGCATATGAAATGAGAAGAGGAGGACCATCTGAAGTCAAAGAAGCCGTTTTTAGAGCTTCTACAAAAGGGAAAGAAGTAAAAGAAACAGAAGGATCAGGGTATATCTCAGAAGAATATGAGGTAAATTTTGTAAAGAAACTCCAACTTGGTACAGGACGGTTTAGAGGTAAGCTTCCTTTCAAATTTTTTGCTTGTGGAAGAGTTGGTCATTATGCTGCTAAGTGTCCTCACAAAGAAACACATGAAAAGGGAAAGGAAGTAGCAAGAAGGAATAAAAACCGGTTTAGCACTATAAAAAGTTACTATACTCATGAAGACAGTGATGGGTTATCTGACAGTGAGGAAGAATGTGAACAAGATCTTAGAATTCTCATGGCATTTGAAAAGGAATCTAGAGAAGAAAAAGATACTTTTATGGATGCTTTAGAGGACAATGATTTTCTTGATGAATTCAATCAACTCAAAATATGCTTAGAAGAAAGTAAAATATCCATAGAAACTCTAAAAAATCAGCATGAAGAAAAAGAGAAACACAATGAGAAATTAGAATGTGAAATAGTAAGTCTAAGAAAATAAATTGAGAAAGTGAAGACTTTGAATCTTAGATTCGCTAAAGGATCTGAAACCTTAGATGAGATTATCAAGGTACAACATTCTCCTTTTATAAAGACAGGTCTTGGATATATCGGAGAATATTCTCAGACTTCAGTACCAAACTATCTAAAAGTAGCTACAGCCAGTATACAACATTCTGCCACTCAGCAAGGGAATAAAGAATCTTCACAGGTAAAGCATGACCAGCTCAATTCAAAGAACACTAACAAGAATACCTTTCAAAGAAACACCAACCAACAAGTAAATTCAAGTAGAAGATTTCATGATCTCGGAAAATTCTTCTTCAATAGACAATGTTTCTTATGTCACAATTTTGGTCATAAAGTTGTTCAATGTGTTGCATACAAAACCATTATGACAAGAGAAGAAAGAAAGAAAAGGAGGGATATTGGAACAAAGAAGAATACCTATAACAACTTTTCTCCTATTCAAAATGAAGTTGAATGTGATTATTGCAATAACTTTGGCCATGAAGAATCTGAATGCAGGAGAAAAATCCAGCCAAAAGAGCAATTTCCTTCAAGCTCCAAAGTGTGGAAAAAGAAGGAATTACAGGTTGAAAATTGTGGCATAGCTTTATTTGCAGAAGGTGAAGAAAATAAATGGTACATTGACAGTGGATGCTCTAAACACATGACAGGTGACAAAAACAAACTTCTTGCATATAGTGCTCTAGAAAAAGAGAAGAATGTTACATTTGGAAATGATACTCCTACTGTTATTAAGGGAAAAGGGTCTGTTTTTCTAAAAGAAAAGGTGAAAGCTAATAATGTCATGTATGTAGATGGATTAAAGCATAACCTATTAAGTGTAAGTCAAATGTGTGATCAAGGAACTGAAGTTGTCTTTAGTTCAAAAGAATGTGTGGTACGTGATCTTGATACAGGTAAAACAATTATAAAAGGAAACAGAACTCCAAGCAATTTGTATGTATTGAAGAACTGCAAAGAACAATGTTACTTGAGTAAATCTTCAGAAAACTGGCTATGGCATAGAAGGTTGGGGCATCTGAGCTTCTCTCAAATCAACAAATCAAGCAGACTTAAAGTTGTTCGTGATCTTCCCAATATTACTTTACCTGAAAATATCATATGCAAATCTTGCCAATTCGGTAAGCAAACCAGAGTACAATTTAATGCCAAGGAAGGATCATCAAGTAAGCCTCTTGAACTCATTCATACTGACATATGTGGACCTGTGAGGAAAAATTCACCACGTGGTGAACAATACTATATCTTATTTATTGATGATTTCTATAGAATGTGTTGGATTGGGTTGATTAAACACAAAGATGAAGCATTTGATAAATTTCAGATCTTCAAAGCACTGGTTGAAAATGAATTAGATCTAAAAATCAAGTGTCTTAGATCCGATCGAGGAGGAGAATATACATCAGATGAATTCCTTGAATTTTGTGAACAACATGGCATAAAAAGACAGTTTTCTGTAGCTGGCACTCCACAACAAAATGGCGTAGCAGAAAGAATGAATAGAACAGTTCAACAAATGGCTAGAGCTATGCTTGATGATTTCGAAACACCTGACACATTTTGGGGAGAAGCAGCACATACAGCGGTAAATATTCTTAACAAGGCACATGTTCGTGTAAATAGTGATAAAACTCCATATGAAATATGGTATGGTAATCCTCCCACTGTGAAGCATTTTAGAGTTTTTGGAAGCAAATTCTTTATCAAAAATAATGATGAAAAACTTGGCAAGTTTGAACCCAGAGCAGATGAAGGAATACTTCTTGGTTACTCCTCTAGAAGTAGAGCATATAAATGTTACAACAAAAGACTTCGGAAGATTGTTGAATGTATTGATGTTGTTATTGATGAGTCTCTTGCAGCTCCAAAAGAAGAAAAACAAACAACAGAAGACGATGATGACATATATCCTTCTACATCAAATGGAAATGATGTAGACAGTGAACCCAATGAAGAACCCGAAGATGATTTATCTGAAAAGGCTCCATCCAGATATGTTCAAAAGAATCATCCAAAATCTCAAATTTTGGGAGAAAAGGGATCAGGTGTACAAACAAGAAGGACTCTTGTAGGATCTTCTAGCTATCTGGAATTTCTATCCACTATTGAACCACACAATGTCAATCAAGCTAGCAAAGATGAATGTTGGATTCAAGCCATGAATGAAGAGCTTGATCAAATTGAAAAGAATCACACTTGGGAATTAGTAACAAGACCTCATGACAAAAATGTCATTGGAACTAAATGGATATTCAAAAACAAGTTAAATGAGAATGGGGATGTTATAATAAATAAAGCTAGACTTTTTTGCAAGGGGTATGCTCAACAATAATGTATAGACTTTGAAGAAACTTTTGCTCCTGTAGCTAGACTTGAAGCCATAAGAATGTTTCTTGCTTTTTCAAGATTCCAACAAATCAAAGTTTATCAAATGGATGTTAAATCTGCTTTTCTCAATGGAGATCTAGAAGAAGAAGTTTATATAGAACAACCAGAAGGATTAATTTTGGGAAATGATGAAAATCTTGTTTGTAGACTTAAAAAGGCTCTATATGGTCTCAAACAAGCTCCAAGGGCATGGTATTATCGTCTTGACAAATATCTTCATCAACAAGGATTTTCAAAGGGGTATGCTAATAGCAACTTATACACAAAAACTGAAAATGATAAACTATTGATTGTGGTTGTATATGTTGATGATATCATTTTTGGAAGTAATGAAGAGTCTATGAGTTAGAAATTTGCTTCTAATATGCAGCAAGAATTTGAAATGTCTTTACTTGGGGAACTAACATTCTTTCTTGGCTTGCAAGTGCAACAAGCAACAGATGGCATATTCTTATCACAAACAAAATATCTTAAGCAAATTCTGAAGAAGTATGGTATGGAAGAGTGCAAACCTGTAAGTACACCAATGGTAACCGGATGTAATCTCAGTTCTCATGATTATTCTCCCACAGTGAATCAACTAGAATACATATCTATGATAGGAAGTCTACTTTATCTCACTGGGACTAGACCAGACATTATGCATGCAGCTGGAATTGTTGGATGATTCCAAGCTAATCCAAAAGAGTCTCACCTTCAAGTTGTCAAAATAATATTCAAATATCTACAAGGAACTCAAGAATTTGGACTATGGTACCCAAAGAATGCTGGTCTCACTCTTCATGCTTACACTGATGCAGATTGGGCTGGAAATGTTGATGATCGGAAAAGCACTAGTGGTGGTGCATTCTACATAGGGCCCCGGTTAGTATCTTGGTTTAGCAAGAAGCAAAGCTCTATTGCCTTATCTACAGCAGAAGCAGAATATGTGGCTGCCGCATCATGTTGCACTCAACTTCTCTGGATGATGCAAACCTTACAAGACTTTCAAATCAAATTTTCACCTCCTATATCCATTATGTGTGATAACACAAGTGCCATCAGTATCTCAAAGAATCATGTTATTCATTCCAAGACCAAGAACATTCCCATCAAGTATCACTTCTTACATGAACAAGTACTTGAACAAAAGGTGAAGTTGGAATATGTTGCATCCAAAGAACAAGTTGCTAATATATTTACCAAACCTTTACCCAGGGAAGTGTTCGAATATCTCAGACAGAAGCTGGGAGTAGTCTCTGCCATGCAGAAGAACAGATCTACTTAAATACAGAAGATTAAATTGGATACGCGGATTTCCTGAACGACAGAAAACCGCGTATGGGTAGTTGCTGACAAATTTTTTCTAGGTCAGCATTCTTCAGCACAGCTGCGGTGCTGTTGGGTATCTCTGGATGCACAGGTTAAGGGGGAGCATTGGTCTTGTGGAAAGGATGCATTTTTGGCATTCTAATTATGTTTGAATATGCAACATGATCTCATGGGGAGCATGGTATTGTCGGTACAAAGGATCTTGATCTATCCTTTGCCCTTGATGTCAAAGGGGGAGAATATTGTTGAATGTATTTCTGGTCATGGTTGCCATCAAGTCCAAAGGGGGAGATTGTTGTAATTTCTGGTATCCTAGTATATTGAATTGATTGTCCTTGATGGAAACTCTCTGACAAAGGATGCAGACTGTATAAAGAACTCAGAAAACCATCAGCAGTTCTATACAAGCAGAATATACGACTGAATGTGAATTGAACGAAGCTCTATATTTAATGGGAAATTTGATGTAAATAAGGACAAGTTAAATCATGTGTGAAGCTTTTCTTGAATAAGTTTGGTGTATGTATGCATCCTAATGGTGGATAAAGGAAATCATGTGTATGATTGAGTTCTGGTGATACTCTGATGGGTGGAGAATACCGAGAGTATTTGGGTATTGATTGGTTCAATTCTCATATGGAATGCCCTAAAACTCTGTGTGAAGTCTTTTTGGGAGAGTGAGCCACGGACGTGCTCTGTGTGTGCAGGGAACATAAGCTCTATCAGTCAAAGTAATAGTGTGTTCCGCATGTGTTAGAAAATACAAAGAAAGGTGTCCCTGTTGAATGCAAAAGAACCGAGTCGAATAGTCCATAAGGATTTCATCGGAGTTGTATAATAGTTTTATGGGTATATGAACTGATAACGCAGAGGAAGAACAATTAAAACAAAGTTATGCTTTCATGGAGAAACGTAGCAATGACGGAATAAAGACGAACGGAACCTTGAGCGAAGGAGAGGAACCACGAGCAAAATAAACAGTGAAGGGGGTTTCCGGTTTTCATCGCACCGCTCCTGACGGGCAAGTGGTATTCAAGAGGTTGGGAGCGATTCCATAGAACGAGTGACACGCGTCCCTGAGCGTATTTACAAAACCGCCATCACTGCACGCCATCACACGTTAACGTTCGACCAAGGATGCCGCGCGATATTGTTGAGCACCGTCAATCTGGAGGGAAGCCATCAGACGGTGGTCGTATGAGGAAGATGCGCGAAGGTTGAAAAAATTACGGCAGCCATCGCGCGTTATTGTTCACACGTCTTCGCCGAGTGATATCCGTCCGATCAAATGAGGCGGCGCAACGCAATAACAACCGTAGAATGGAGATGACTGTTAACGTTGGGGCCCATACGCATGTATTGAGGTTTGCGAGTTTAACCCAAAGTATTATGTCGTGTATTAAGGGTGTGGGACTCGATTTCCCTTCACATTATTGGTTCAATATACGTTGTTGTGTTATGCCGAGATCATCGCCCGACGTGGAATACAGATGTGACCAACTCAGCATCTTGCGTCAGTGCAGGGGCTCTCGAGGTACGGATGAAAATTTTGGCTGGTGCCCCCACACTCAATCTCTGCCATTCATCTCTGTTGTCCCTGCAGTCAACTCAGTCAACTGCAGAGGCACTTGTCTCGATATCCGGTGCACTAGTTGTGTCTGCGGGTTGGGTCTTTTGATAGGAACTTTAATTATCAGCGCAGATCCCCAAGTCAAAGATTAAATATTATTGAAGGGCCCAAAAGGTTATATGGATATATATTACTGCTGGATTTTTATATAAGTCAGCGGCACATTAATGTTTGTAACAACTAAAGGGGGAATTGGATTAATATCTCAATCTCAGATTGAGATATTAAAAAGCCTTAGATTAATTAATTGCCAAATCAAGAAAATAAAATAATGAAAAGTTGTTTGGGGCTTGGGTAGACCCCGCTGGATTACCTATTTTGATCCTGTCCACGAATACCATTAGCAGTTGAGTGGTTTTGACTCATGGTATTGATAAAGGCTAAACTATATAAGGAGAAGAGGATCATAATATAGGGTGTGCATGTGGATCATAATATAGGGTGTGCATGTGGAAGGGTTGTTAATAAATAAATCTCTTTAAGAGATATCTGCATATATGATGCACCTATGGATATGATCTAGAAATGATGAATCTCTACGATGATCGGCAAAAGAAATGATGAAGACCTGACGGAAGTCTGATGAAGAAATTGAAGAAATCTGGTGGATCTGAGGGTTGAAGCCTTCTGTATGAAAGTGGAAGTATCCTGCCAGTAGAAGCTGGTGTTAAAATCAGGGGGTTGGAGCTCCCTTACAGCAGTGGCTGGAGAATGAGAGAAGGTTGTAGCCTTTCTGCAGGTGGGTGCTTGCGTGCTGGTATGAGTCTGCGCCAGTACAAAATTGTAAGAATTTTTCTTTGTAATAAATATTGAAGACAGAGACGACAGCAGCGGTGGTTTTCTCCCGAATTGGGTTTCCACCTTATATACTGGTGTTAATGTGTGTTGCTTATGTGTGATGGTTTATTCTGTTATTACTGCACATGCTTACTGCTTACTAAACATCTGATGAATGAATAATGCAATGATCTAAGTAAAGAATTAAACGTATAATAAGATCTCTGGACATATGCAAGTTTTCTTAAGGATATCCACATTTATATGCGAGTTGGGTTCAGTAAAGTAACACATGGGTTTAAGAGAAACAAAAAGAAAAATTTTCAGTCAGCTCTAAATACTGATTCACCCCCCCCCCCTCTCAGTATTTTTCCCAACAGATACATTAATGATGCTCGAACAAAAGTGTCCTTGATAGCATCAAAAGAAGCTTGTGCAACTTGGTCCCAATGGAAGGGAACACCCTTTTTCAATAATCAAGTAAATCCTTTAGCCATTTCGGCATAGTTTGGAATGAACCTTCTTAGGAAGTTAGCCTTTCCTTGAAGTTTCTGTATCTGAAGTAAGTTTGATGGTGCAGGAAAATCAAGAATGGCCTGAACCTTCAGTGGTTCTATTCGAATTCCCTCTTTTGAGACTACGAATCGAGAAATCGACAAGAACCAACACAAAACACACATTTATGTGGATTGAGGTGTATCTTGTAGTGTTAGAAGCGTAATAAAATGGCTCTCAAATGCATCGGGTGATCAATCCAATTTCGTGAATGTGTTGGTAAATCGTCTAGATATGGTTGAACAATGTGCTTGATGTCATTGAAAGCATAATCCATTTCTCTCTGAAAAGTTGCCCTAGCGTTCTTTAAACCAAACAGAAGTTTCCTATATGCAAATGTGCCCCAGGGACAGATGAATTTTGTCTTATGTTGGTCATTTTGGCGGATATTGATTTGATTGTAGCCAGAAAATCCATCCATGAATGAGAATATTTCGCATCCAGCACAATCGTCAATAATTTGGTCGATAAAGGGAGTAGGATAGTTGTCTTTTGGACAAGCATGATTAACATCCCGATAATCAACGCACACTCTAATGGTTCCTTGTTTTTTCATAACAGGAACGATAATAGAAACCCACTCAGTTAGTGGAACAGGGTAAATGAAACCAGCACACAAAAGTTTTTCAACTTCTGCTTTGATGGCAACAGCTTTCTTCGGATGAATAGGATGAAGCCGTTGGCACACCGGTTTGACATCAGGATACATATTAATAGTATGTTCAACTATACTAGTATCTATGTCTGGCATTTCCTTGTAAGACCAAGAGAATACGTCACGAAATTCATGAAAAAGAGAGTGATATGAATCAAGTTCTGATAGAGAACAAGATACACCGACATGAATATTTTCTACAATGCCAGGTTTGGTCGAAATATCGATAGAAATCATTTCTTCAATATTTGATAAATTTCACTCAGAGTCAATTGCATTAATCGGTAAATAATTCGAAAATAAATTTTTGATGGATGAGTGATATAGTTCACTAAGATTGTTTTCTTCATAATCTGGAAGATGGGAACGATGATGATAATCTTCCCATGGTTCTCCTTCTGACATCATAGCTTCCAAAATATTTTCATCTGTCAAGAACTTTGAGGAAAATGGATCAGATGGAGTACCAAAATCTAAGGAATGATCAACCCAAACACTCGGCGACGCTGATTTCGGATTTTCCACCCAAGCCCAATAGATTGATTGCTATGCTAGCTCAATAGGGTTTGGCGGTAAAACATCATCCAACATAGAAATTTCAAAATCACCCGTACTTTCCCTTAAGCCAGATAGAGTGGAAGAGATCATGTAGCAGGTCTCTATACTTGCAATTTATGCCAATGTTGTGGGCGGCGATAATGTAAAGGCTCCCATAAGAGTGGAATCCTTTAAGAGTCCTACACCAATGTTCTGGATTTATAGTTGGGGTAAGTGAACAAATGGAACACTTCCAGTTACCTACGAAGCGGAGGAAAAAAAGGATAATTGATCAATGACTGTGATTGTACCTTTATGTGGAAAGGAAATCATTCTAAAGTATGTAGAAACAATGGCAGTCATTGCATATACCCATGGTCTTCCAAGTAAAATATTATAGTCAAGGGGTCCGTCAACAACCTCAACATCAATATTCATTGTTTTTCTCCCTAGTTCAACATGCAGGTTATTGATAATACCACAAGGTTTATATGTTCTTCCATCAAAAGCCTTCAACGTCGTTGATGATTGTGATAATCGCGGCGAGCCAAGTGACTTCCAACAGTTTAGGGACATAATGCACGTAGATTCTCCCTCATCAATAATAGTGTGATGAACAAGGTGATTGAGAACATTTACTTGTATGGAGAATGCCAATTCTGCTGGTAGCTGCGGCACATAGCCTGTATGACTAAAGACGACAAGATTAGAATCAGTTGGATAAATTCCACCAATGGCCGACAATAAAGCCTGCTTCTGGGAGGGACAATTTTGTAATACCTCAAGAGCATACATAGCTAAAGGCGATTGAGCCAAATCTTCAACTATATTATAATTTTGGTGCAGATCTTGCTCAAGGATTATATGTCAATTTATGAATTACTCTGTTCGGTGGCTTAATTGTAAATTCAAGAATAATAGTAGGTGGTACTGATTCAGTAGATGGATTCATTGTCGAGGTAGTAGGTTGATCAGTGGTCGGAATACCATAGTCTTTATTCCACGTCGACGCCAAAATATCTTGTGAAGGTTTTGTAGTGGATAACATTAACAGTTGGGAACTAGGAGTTGGATCCGTAGCAACCAAATTAGTGTCCAAACTTGGGAATGGGTCTATCAACATAGCTGATGCATGGGAAGATTTGATGATTTTTAAGACTTTAGCACGGTGAGGACAATCCTTAACAAAATTTTCCTTGTTACAGATTATACATGGAGAACAAGGTTTCTGTGGTCCAGACGGTTGATTAGATGATATTTCCTACGGGTTAGAAATTTTATTTTTCTTTGATTTCCCCTTTTTCTTACTTCCTGGTTGCTTGTTACTTTTTCCTTTGTCAAATGAAATGGCATTAATTTCAGAAGTTGGAGCAGGATCAGATGCAGTAGTGTGGTGTGTGTTTGCAGTGCCTATCAAGCTATCTCTGGCATGAGAGTCCTTTATTTGAGGAGGAACATTGAAAATAGATCGCGGCGCATTAGGAATTTTTTCATAGAGCATGTCAGTCTGAGTGTGAATCAAGTCTAAATATTGGGCATGAGCGATAACTTGCTCTTCTGTGACGACGCCACCTTTAGCCACATCCTCAATTATAGATGGTAATAGGGACTTAATGAACCATTCAATAAGGAGCTGATCCGGAAAAAATGTCTTAACTATTCGTCAACGGCGACGCCACTCATGAATATGATCAGAAATGTGAGTAGCATTAGTCTGTTTGAAATTGGTCAAGAGTTCCGTTCCAGTTTCGTATATGATCAGTAACTGGAAATGGGTCAAAAAGACAGTAGCTAAGGTATTGAAATTGTCAAAAGAATCTCTAGGTAACTCAATGTACCATTTAGCAGCCGGACCTGTAAGCGTATGCTGGAAAATACGTAGTTGAACAGAATCATCATTCAGGGAATTAGATGAACACCATAAATGATAAGTCATGACATGAGTCGACGGATCTTCTCCAGGGTGTTATCACTCAGGTTTTCCTTGAAGTTGTGGAAAAGGAAAGTATACCCGAGGTAACCACAAACCAACCTTCAGATGCAGAATCTAGCCAATCTGCATCCAGAGAGGGCTCTCTCTTTATAATTTATCTTTTTTCTTAGAAAGTTTTAGGCTAGTTATAAATCCAAGAGTTTGTTTGAAAATGTTGGAATCTGCCAACTAAGGGCAAGGTTGAATATTTTCAGGCCATTGGGCTATGGAGTCAAAGGATGGCTTTACTAGATTACTATTCTACACACAAGATGGCTTTGCAAGGCAAGATAGCCAAACAGAGAACAATCCTTAAAATTTAAAGTGGATGGAATGGGTTTGAAGGGATGAAAGGCAGTTAAGAATCTTTCACCATGTTCAAAAGAAAGAAATGAAATGATTACAAATAAAGAGCAGTGAAGAATTCTTTACTAAGGTAACCAAAATGTTTAAATTAGCGAAGCAAGAGAAATTAAGAATTCGTTGCTTATAACTAATTTAGAGGAAAAAATTTAGAATAATCACAACTGAACTCAGAGTACAATTAAGTAAATTCTGAGTTATCCTTTTATGTCAAGTATTCAGAAATGGACACAATGATATTATAAACAGATATAAAACTTAAGACATAGGATAGAAAGACTTATTGAACTGCAGTCAGACACATGAATCCTGCAAAAAGTCCTGAGCTTCAAATTGTCATCCAGCAAGCCACAAATAAATTTCTCCAAAACACTTTTATTCCAAAAACATCAATGTCACAGCGAAGTAGTAGAATCCACCTAAAATACTTCCAAGAGTGAAGTATTTATACAAATTCTAAACTAAAATATCTTGAAAAAATATCAAGATTAGTTCACAAATCTCTCCAACTATTTTACATAAATAGAACTTAAGTAAAGGAAACTCAAAATAATGCATCTATTTGGCACTATTTTGTATGGAAAGGTGATGACAAAGAGGATAATTCGAATTTGATCCAACTCTTAGTTGATGATGAGGCATCCAAGTCACTAACTGCTTCCTTTCTTTGTGCAATCTGCTCCAACAATTCTGCAAAATTGGGGTCCAATGATATATTTTTATTTCTCAATCCGTAATATATATGTAAAAAGTGAAAGATTTTATTGTAGATTAATATGTTGGTGAGATAAACCTCTTTCATTTTCCCCAAATTCCTCTCCAGTTGTGCACAAAAGGCTCTGCAAAAATATGTGTAAAACAGAGTTTTTACAGAGTCTGAAAAATAGCCTGTAAAGATGTGCATGTATCTCTCAGTCTGAAATCAATGTGAAAAAAATGAGATATGTTTTTGTATATGGGTCTCTTAGGAACAAAAACCTCCTTCAGTTTTATAAAATGTATTTCTTATTGGCCACAATATTCTCTGCAAAATAATGACTTAACAGGAATTTTCTGTAAAAAGTGCTTTCCAACATTGTTTAATATTTCCAAAACCATAATGGTTGTTATAAAAGTGAGAGAGTTTTTTGTATATGGCCCTAGTAAGAACATAAACCTCCTTCATTTTTTCAAAATTCATCTTGGATTGATCACAATAGTTTCTACAAAAGTATGACTAAAACATGTAATTTCTGCAAAAATGTTCTTTTTTGTTGTGTTTTTCATCTTTTCACTTTTTTGTTCCTTTGACTGTTTTACTTTCACTTTAGATAAAATTCAATGTTGGTGAAATTATTTTCATCTCTTTTTACCATTTTACTGCCTCTGTAATTAATTTTACTGTTTTACCTTTGACTGCTCTGTAACTTCATTTTAACTTGCACTCTGACTTTTACCTGATACACTTTAACCACTGATACTCTTTAACTGTTATGCTTTTACTATCCTTGTAATTTCTCATTTCACTTTTACCATTCACTGTGCACATTTCATCATTCTAATCTCTCTCTGACTTTGTATACAAACTGTTTGTTGAATGAAGATATTGAATTAAAATCTGAGAATTTGGAGCAAACAATTTTGTCAACTAGTATTGAAATTGTTGGTCCAAATCCATATTCTGATGGTAACCTGCTAAAATCAAACAATTTGTTAATGAAATCCAGGTCTGCAGGGAGGTCATTGTAGGATTTTTGAAATACCTGTGGAATGAGATCAGTCTGTGAAGGTTTAACTCTTCATGAGATAAATTGGCAGATTTCTCAAGCATATCTCCTATGGACGGGGAGTCAAGGCTTGACCAGGTTGAAATTGAAGCATCTCATTGATTTACTGAGCAGTAATTGGGCAAAGGATGTCTTGGTTTGGGGATAAGACTGCTCTCTGGTTAGAATCATAATTGGCATGGAAAAGATGGATTATTTCAGGGAAAATATGAACAGAGGGAAAGAGGTACCGAGGAAGACCAGACTCCCATAACCCAATAATATCTGAGCCATTCAAATAATTGTCTCTGCAGTGACAATAAATTTGAAGGGGATTTTCTGTAAAATTCAAGTCCTTTATTTGAAAATCTTTGTCCAGTAATGATAAGTAATCCAAATCTCTATGGGGGGCATTCAATGGGGCTACATTCAAGGCTACAGGAACTTCCATTTTTTTTGGTTCTTGTGTATTCAAAGAAACGGAAATTCAGGGGTTTTTATGAAAATGGGGCGCAACTTTGCAGGTTTTGATGAGGGAAATCGGTACAATTGCAAGTTTAGGGGCACAATTTTACAGTTTTCAGGATCAGGGAATGAACTTAGCAATCAAATTTAACACCGTTTCAGTGGAAAAACAAGGAAAACTCAGTTTCTTTCAGAGTTCTGGGCGAAATGGAGTAAATACCTGTTTTTAGAGGAAAAACTGTGATTAACAGGTATCAGCTGGCGACGGATGGACGCTGGGAAACTGGACTGGAAGTAACTTTCAGCGGAATTCATTTGAACAGTAGTTTGGCAATTGATTTTGAATTTCTTCGCACAGAGGGCACAGTCGCTTTAAACACACAGAATGATGAAAAAATGCGCGAAATTTGTTTTATTCGTAAAAGTCAAAATGGGGAATTTTTTATTATTTTTTATGAATGACGTCATCAGTGTACGGGAGGACACGTCACCAGGGTCAGGCGGTAAGCGGTAAATTCCGCACTGCTTTCGGGAGTTGGTGGTTTTCTGCGAATTGGCAGCTATTCCATTCAGCGCACGACGCGTGGCCGGTGCACTATTTGGAAACCGCCGTGTTTTCACACGTTAATCATCGTATAGAGGATGGCTAGCGGAATCATTGCGGGCCGTAGATCTCGACTGGAGGGATCGAACGGCGGTCTGAAAGGGAAGTGGCGGGGGAGTTAATGCGTGGGCCCGACACGATTAATTATAAGTTAATCATTCCGGGAGGGTTTTCATTGGAGGTTAAACTATTAATTAATCCGGATGATTAATTAATCTTGGTGGTTTAATAAGGGTCGGGGTGATGAAATGGGTGAATTTCCGAAGTTTGATTTGATTTAAAACTTCGGGGTTTATTTATTTTTTCTTCGTTTAAAACATAAAAACATATGTTTAAACTTTTTTCTATGTATTTTATTATATAGAAATAAATCAATGCGATTCATTTACTATAGGGGGCAGGGATTAGTTATATAGATATGTTTTTAGCCAAAGGGATTTATAATGTGGGTATTTGATTTCATCATATGGGTTTAAATACTTTGGCCAAAACGTATAATACAAAGGTTTGTTGGGATAATACATAGGAGGAGTTATATGTATAGGAAAGGGTTATTTATAAGGATTTAATAAATAAAATCAAATGTTAATATGACTAGGGAACAGGGAAAACTCAAAATACTTTATACAACTAGGAAAGTGAAGATTTCTGAAGCAACTTGCATTATATCAACTTCAACACTTTAGACTTAGAAGTAGCAAGTAATTTTGAGGGATTTTTATGAAATATAACATGATTTTCCTAAGTAAAATGGAATTTTACTTAGGAAAAGATTAAAAGTGAATGAGTGAAATGATGAATAACTTCAAGTACTTAGGTCTTTTCAATTATTGGGCTGAGGGTCCGGTCCCTCCAAAAGTCAAGGAAATGCTTGAGCCCCTCTAATCTTCAAATTCCTTAGCACTTAGGGGAAATTAGTGAAGGCTTTAGGGGAAAAGTGAGATGGGAAGTTAATGATTTTAACTTTGCTTTCCTCTAAAATTCTGCCAATGTGGTGTTATGCCTTTGTACTTAGTGATGAAAGTAAAAGATTAAGCACATTCAGCACCATCATTCATCATATGAAACTTTGCAACACCATCTACCTACCCTATCTACTTTACACTACCATTTTCTCTTCTTTATTAGGGTGCACTTAGACTGGCAAACCCTTATCAATCTTCTTTTCTTTTACAAGGAAAATCTATCTAATTCTACCTTTATTACATCCAAGGGCTCAGATTAAACTGTTGAGCACCTTTTATTAACTCTACCTATCTACTTATCTGCCAAGATTAAACTGTTTGGTCAGATATTTATTCACTATTCTACAACATGAAATTGAAAAATGAATGAGTCAAGTTTACACAGTTTGACTCTTCATAAATTGTGGCAAAGTTTAACAAGCTGCACACAATTACTTATTTACAAAAAATGAAATAGTAGTGGCATTTGGATTTGCACACTTTCCTTGGTCTATTTTAGTTTGGGTTTCATTTCTTTCATTTTTTTGACCATTTTATTTTTCTTACCCTTTGATTTTTCTTTTAGGGTATACCCTCTTTACATTTTTTAAATTTTTTGATTTTTTGATATTTTAAGAATATGGAACACCTTTGCACAAGAAAAAGGTTTGAACATATTGCATAGTTCAATAAGACAATCATGAAAAATGACACCTATTGGTATAGAAGTCTAACACAGGGTTCCCATTGAATTTAGGAATATCGGAGGGTAATTTATGAGGTATCACCGGCCACCAAGGAGCATAATTTATAGGATCATTGGTTAACTGATTTAAATCCGGTAATTCCAAGGTTGCAACAAAAGGTAATTGTCGATTAAGGTCAGGTTGAGCATAGCCAGGGTAAGATGGAATTGCTTGGGCAACAGGTCTTTGAGCACTAGCATATAGAATCTGCTGCTGGTAACCCAGATAGGGTTTGTTCTGCATGGCAAACGCTTGAGAATTTTGTTAACCAAAACCTGGATATGATACTTGTTGAAATGAAGTTTGAGGCATTTGCACCTGTGGCTGCCAAGGAGTCTGTCCACCAATGTTATAACCCAAATTAGTATAAGTTGGATTCGGTTGATATGTATAACCAGGTTGTGTTTGTGACATCCCACAAAATGGTACACCAGCTTGTGAATAAATGATTCCTTATACAGGTTGTTGTAAATTAACCAAAGTATTTTGAGTCTGTGGACCCAACATTTGATGATATTGAGTTGAATAACTCACCTGATAAGGTTGATGTAGAATATTTTGATTTTGTAACAGAGGTATAGATGTATTAACAAGTGGTAATGAAGTGGGTGTAACAATTTGAACCGGTTGATACGAGTGTACAACTATTTGTGGTTAGATAGGCAGAGTGGACTGCCATTGACAAACATTCATGTCAACATTAGTTTGACCAAAAAGTGACTGAGTACTGTCATATTGGGTGACCAAAGGTTGCCCCCCAGCATAAGGAGGATAATAAGACGAAAAATAATTTTCTCCAAATGCTAGGAGTCCAGCTGATATGGTACTTAAAGGAATTGACCCAAAAGGACTGACTTGATATTTCCCTGATGATGTATGTAATGAATCAAGTCATTCAGTACTAACGATAGGACTACCAGTTAAAATATTAGATGATGACATTGGAAAATACCATGATCCTAAAGATGCACCAGAGAAAGTGCCAGAGAATGATTTGTAAGTTGTTTGGACCGAAGGCCCACCGTGAAAATATGACTCTGGTGAAGTTGTGAACATCAATGGAGTAGTGAGGGTAGGAGCTGACGTAATTGGAATAGCAGACCCAACCGAAGATGTTGGTTCAGACATGGTTGTTTGACCAAATGTATACCCTTCAAAATCAACAGGAGATTGAATGGGAACAGTATCAACAAAAGCATATGGAAACGATTGAGGAAAATACTGGTACAGGTAAAGGTCCCCCCCAAAAAGGGTTGGAGTTAAAGGCATATCGTCTTGTGGGATTTCTTCAATCACAATTAAAACAGGAGGAAGAACTTCACCGTCAGGCCCAAAATATATTTCAGACGGTTGACTGTTTGATATAAGAGTTTCAATAGCTACAGAACTTTTTGGGATGACCAAGGTAGGAACAACTTTCGGTTGTTCGACTTCAGGATGTAGATGTTCTGGCAAAGAAGAGACAGGATATGGATCAATTTGTGATTGAACAACGTCGGGTCCAGGAGGTATGGTCTCAACGATTGAATGGATCGTGACCACGGGTAGCTGTGAAGACTCTGTTTCGACAATAGTAGATGAAACAGGATGTGTGGAAACAATTTGAGCTAACTCTGGTTTAAAAGATGATGTTTCGCTAGAGGTACGAATTGTACTTGATTCGACAAATCGTGATCTCCTTCGCCTACCAGAAGTAAATTCCAGTGGTAAAAGTTGTTTTAAAGCTAATCTACACGAATGACGGGGGATAGGATTTTTTTCTTCCACGATTACTGATTTATTTTAACCAAAAACAAATAAACAAAAAGAGGGTAATGCTAGGCAAAATGGTTTACCAAGAAACTATGAACTGTAGATACCTCCTGGAGAACCAAGAAGTACGGGCAGGTAATCTCCCCGAATGTTGTGTTCATTGTATCACAATTTCAAGGTGGCCGACTTAGTTCACTATGGATGGATAGCACCAAAAATTTGTCCTCCCAAATATACTCGAAGGTACGTGGAGGACCAAGTCTGTATTAGCGTTTTCTGATGTGAAACCGCACAGTGAGAGCACCCCTTTATACTTATCGTACTGTAACACCGCCCGATATACCTGAAAGTAAGTGGACGAGCTATGATATACTTATGTACGTGGAGTGAGGTATCACACTCAGAATGTATCGGAGACAAGTTAACAACAGTTGTTATGTTTTACGACGCCGGAACACGTCTCTAGCCTAGACCTTCTAAATGTTATCGTTATGGTTCCAATGCGTTGTTAAGTAAATTGAGATTAATTTTGTGTTGATCTTGCTTAACAATTTTCCTTTCAAAGGTTCACCGCGATGATTTGTATGAAATTCCTAAAATTCAAGCTAAGAATGATAAACAATCTTTCACTTTCATATTTTTCAATGAAGAACCTAGCTACTAAGGGAAGAGAGAAAATAATTTGAGAGCAAACAAATCAATGAATCTCAAACTAAATGCAGATTTCCTAATGTTCCTTTTACAAAACACACATTATTCTACATGCAAATGCAAGTTTTTCTTTTTAGTTTCCTTAATGTTATGAATGCAGAAAAGAAACTAGGTGCACTAAATCAACAATTCAAATGCTTTTTACTTTCGAGAAATGAAGAATACAAACAACAATTTCTCTTTTGAAGGAAAAATGAGGATTTCAACAACAATTTCTCCTATCAAGGAAGTGAAGATTTTATGACAATTTCCTATTTCGAAATCAAATGATTCTTAATGCGACCATAAAAATTACTTTGAAATAAACTTGTCAATGATAAAGAAAAACTTTTTTAAAACAACATTGAACAAATTTTCAGTCAAAGGAGAAGAAGTATATAGAGTCACTGGTCAATTGAACATCAAACTTTTTAGAACACAGCAACAAACAAAACTGAAGCAAATTGCAAAGGTAAATTCAAGGGAATTTGGGTACTTTCAGGAGTCAACGCAGTCTCCAAGGGGAGACAGTGCTCTGCAACGCAGGCTAGGAAGGGAGACAGTGCTCTGCAAAGCACTGTGTCCTGTTTAAGGGTGCTTTAGGCACAGTATACAAAGAAAAATACTACTGTTTAACTCACTGTGTTTGCAAATTAAGCTCTGAAAAACTTTAATATTTATGTGTAACAACTACTAGGTGGATAAACAAAGCAAATCAGAGGCTTAAACACCTAGTACTAAGAGAAATTCAATCCCCAGCGGATTCGCCAATTTTTTGGGCCAGAATTGTGAATTACGAATAAATCACGCTTCCCTAGATAGGTGCTAGTCTAGAACAATAGGTGAAAGACTATATGAATATTTTTCCTAAGTCAGAATAGATACACAGAGAGGATTGGAGGCTTACTTGTTCAGTCGCTTCCAAATGGCTCCTTCTGTCGCTTCTATTGCAACTTCAAATTCAACCGGTTTGTGAGTTGAATGCTTCCTGCAAGAAAGAACACTAAAACAGCAGAAGATGCAATAATATAGATATCTATTCAAACTAGTTAGATAAATCAGTAAAGCATAAACCATATACATCAACCAAGATCTTGCAATATGGAAAATCAAAGCCAATACAGATGCATATAGGGAAAAATAAGTAGTACTCTTTCTTGATGATAGAAGGAGAGGTTACAACCTAGTGACTGATTTGAAGTGACCTTCCAGCAACGTTCCCAAGCCTCATCATGGTATAAATATCTCCAGCAGTAGCTACACAAATCTAGCTCTCAATTGAAAATTCTTCAGCATTTCTCTACTCAAATTCTTTCTCCTCAAGCACTTAGATCTGTGCTCAATTTATAGATGAACTGTAGGTTGTTTTGCAATCAATAACTTTCCAAAAATAGGCAAGACATGTTTCCAGTCATTTAGATTTCAAATGGACACTTGGATCTGAAGCTTGACACATGTGAACTCTTCTAGAAGGCACTAGCCAAGTGGAGATTTCGGAACAATGAGAATTTCACTCTCAATGTGACCAACGCACCTGTGAATGTCGGGAAGTGCTTTGCAGAGCAGCCTTGCATGGGGCTACCTGCATATGCAACGCACTTAGGCCCCTTAGAGCCTGCTTTGGTGAGCTCTCATATGTTATATAATAAGCTTCAAACCATGGAAACCTTTGCTTGATGAAATTCTTGCTTGATTTGTCTTGTTTCTTGTCATAGGACATGTAGCAACTGAAATGATAGGGAATGATAGACCCTTGATCATTGGTCCTGGAGATGATGTCTAGTTAACCAAGTCATTGGGAATGGTGCCCAAATTTACCTATAACAAATCCAATCCTGAACAGAGTTAGGATTGGGAAAAAGGCCTGTAAACTTACCAGTTAAACCTCTTTCCTCGAGGATAATGATGTTATTTTTCACCACATAGGGCCCTGAGTCAAGACTAAGGATAACTTCTCCCTTTTTGCAAATCTAAATTTCTCATGACATTTTTGACCAACTGAAGAATAACCATTGGGTAGAGAAACACAAACTACTTCAACCAGATTGGGAGAACCACCCATTGAGAGGTATACAAATAGAAATCCCCAAAGAAAAGAAATAAACTAACCAATTTTTAGGGGGAATAGAGATCCCTACAACTAAATGACATATATCTTCACATAGAGGCACCCAACATCAAACCTACAAATAAGAACAATTTGTGGGTTGGATGAGGCGATCAACTTTCCACATATATTTATTTCTACATAAAGTGGTGAAGTGGCAGGCTCTCTTTGTATCTCGAATTAATGTTGTTTATGTTATGAATTGAAATGGTTTCTAATTTGTTTAATTATGTTATACATAACTTGATTCTATAAATGTGGTGATATTTCCATTGATTGGTTAATTGTGTTTACAAAATTAGGCATTTCCATATTTGCATGTATTAATTAGTTAATAACAAGACAATGAAGAAAGGTATTATAGGAAGAAGAGTGGAAATTGGTAGTTTTAAGAAGTACCTCATAGCCTCAACAAAGTACAGGGTGTATCGAGTTTGTTATATTAGGCATAGCTAGTTGAGATGTTGTGCCTTAGTGAATTATAAATAAACAATTAGATGCAAAAAATGATCGACGTCATCATCACACATAGTTGATTGAAAAATAATTGAGCTTTCCACCATGTCACATAGTTGATTGAGAAATAATTGAGCTTTCCACCATGTCACATAGTTGATTGAGAAATAATTGAGCTTTCCACCATGTATATCTTGCATTGTTTTTAAGTTTTTTATTATAGCGTGATCTTGGTTTTTTTTTTATGTCAGAGGAATCGGCAACATTAGGCAGCTTTCACACGCACGGTGCGGGGTCCAACCCCCCAGCTACCACTATAACCTCTCAGGAAACCACCCAGCCTGCAAGAGTGGTACCCGAATAAGACGAGACTTGAACTCGTGACCTGCTTAACAGCACGAACACCTTAACAATGCGTCCACAGGACACTAGACCATGCCCCTGCGGGCATAGCGTGATCTTGTTATTATATGAAATATAAAACATTAAGATGGAAATTGATAGGGAAAACAAATAACCATGTCCATCAAAATTTATAGTAATTTAAACTTGTAGTAAAGAGATCCTCTTCTAACCATAAATTTGAGAAGAATTCTGATTTTTTTTAGATATGAGTACAATTTTACAATGATCCAAAAACCACGTACTCGTCCAATTCTAAATAAACCTAAATTAGAATTTTGATCAACATTAATTATATATATCTCTCTAAATTTTGACAACCATGTGGAAAAAACATTATCATTAACTACCTCTCACAAATTTACCTTGCTTTTAACTAAATTTCCACCCTGTCAAGTCCCACTACCACAACTAGTTGAGGACGGGCCTCAAGGCGACCTAGGATCAAACCTCACGGGGGGTGGTTGTGCCCTGTGCTAGAGGGAGGAGACATGCTAAAAAATCCATTCAACTTAAATTTGGTGTGGCCCAAGATGGGTGCGATCCTCGGGTGACTTTAATGGATTAAATGCCCTTGGGTTGTGACTCCTCAAGCCATAAATCAAACCTGAAAAATAAAAAATAAAAACAAAATTTCCACCCTATTTTTAAAATTACATCTTATTTAATAATTAAAAATATAAAATATTTGTTAACTGAAAATATATGTTTCCATACTCTATGAAATTTTTTCAAAAAATATATTATATATATCTTTATTATTCATTAATAATAAGT